>CM040912.1:24856892-25436892 GCA_023029165.1 Gobiocypris rarus | reverse complement strand
GGCTTTGTTGCTTTGTTCAATAAGGTTTTATTTTGACTTCTGGAACTCTGCCTCTTGAGCTTCATTTTCTCTACAACTTTTCTCAAAAAATTTCTCCACAAGCTCTTCTACCCTCACTACCCTTGACAGTGGGACAGCTAGGAGGTATACGGGCGTTCCACAATTCATTTTTGTATAATTAGTAGTGAGTAGTTAACTGCAAATCGTGGACACACATTGGAGCAGTGGGAAGCCATTTTTGCTGTGGCACCTTGCTCAAAGGCACCTCAGTCATTTCTTGTATTGTATTGAGAATCAAACCCGCAACCTTCGGGTTCCCAGTCTGACTCTCTAACCATTAGGCCATGAATTTCCCCTTACATTGCCGTCATGGCCATCCTACAGGTCCATCAAGCCAAAGCACAAAGGGTAGTTCTGAGCCAGGATTGATACAGGAACTGTGCTCTGTGACCGACTTCGCTCTCAGAGCAACAAAGGTCACAGAATGGGCTCTCGGTCAAGCGATGCCTGGGTCACAATTTGCAGCCCAGCCATGATGTGTGAGGACACCCCGCACACAGGTCAGAGTGGCAAGTTCACAGGACGTGTTCCAACAAGGGAGTTGTTCCAGTTCACCCACAGGATCAGAACGCGTGGCTTCCCAACATGATGGCCCTGCCCTTTTTTTCAGGTGGAATGGATACTCCATTCCCAGGTGGTCCAGCTGATTTGGAGTCAATTTAACGAAGCACAGGTAGACCTGTTTGCTTCTAAGGAATCCTACCTGATATTCTCTGAGCAAGGCCCCCCTCAGCCCGGACACACTGGCACACAGCTGTTGCTGGGGCCTTCTCAAGTATGTGTTTCCCTCAGTGAGCCTGATTACACAGACGTTGTGCAAAATCAGGAAGAACGAAGAAAAAATCCAGATGGTGGCACCAGACTTGGTTCTTGGAGCGTATGCCCCATGCGACAGCCCCCTCTATGAGGTGGGTCTATGCCTTGGAGGTGCCATGATGTTAACACATATGATCTTCCCAGGTCATGCCTTATTTCCTCATGGGATTTCTCTGTAGTCTTGCAGGACCTACAGAGGGCTCCTTTTGAGCCCTTGGAGTCAGTAGAGTTAAGTGCCCTCTCTGTGAAGACGGCCCACCTGACCACGATCACTTCCATCAAGAGGGTTGGGGACCTGCAGGCGTTTTCCATTACCAAGTGGTGAGCTGGGATGAGGAAGACCCAGACTTGTTGTTGCTGTGTCCAGTACACACCTGGCATGTTTACTTGGACTGCACGCAGAGCTTTTAGAAGATCTGAGCAGCACTTTGTCTATTCTGGGGGACAGCAGAAGGGAAAAGCTGTCTCCAAACAGAAGATGCCCTATTGGATTGTGGATGCCATTGCCTTCTACTTGCCATTGCCAGACCCTAGGCATCCACACTCCTTGAAAAGTGTGGCATCATCCTTGGCTCTAGCAAATGGCGCCTCTCTAACAGACATCTGTAGAGTATCAGAGCGAGTGCACTTGTTACCCAACACAAGGGGCTTGTCGACAACTGTACCAACAAAACCTTGTAACATGGTTCAGCTGTTGTGCTGTTTTCCCCGGGGTCCCCTAGTGTCAGTCATCCCTTTGAATTGACTGACGGATAGGGAACGTCTCAGTTACTATTGTAACCTCCGTTCCCTGATTGAGGGAACGAGATGTGGTGTCCCTCCTGCCACAACACTGAACTTTCTGCTGAAAAGACCAGGACACTGTCTCGGATCCCAGCACATACTCGAATGTGTGATGCACACTGTCTCCCTTTTATACCCATATTTCTGAAGGAGTGGCATGCAAATTCTCATTGGGCTTTTCTCAAAGTATCAGAGGTGTTTGGGGCTCCGATGTGTGACCCTAGTGTCAGTCATCAGCACCACATCTCATTCCCTCCATCAGGGAATGGAGGTTACAATAGTAACCAAGAAGTTTATACTGAATTATATTTTTGAGAAACACTGCCCCTCAAAAGTTTGTGGTATGTACAATTTATTCTCTTTTAATTTAAATTTTAACATTGATTTAATTATTAACATTGAATCAATTAAATTAATATTTCAGCCAAATCAGTACATTAGAATGATTTCTGAAGGATCATGTGACATTGAATACTGGAGTAATGGTTGCTGAGAATTCAGCTTTGCCATCAAATAAATAAATTGCATTATAAACATATTTATAAACAAATAGTAAACAGTTATTCTAATTTGTAATAATATTTCTGAATATTACTATTGAAGTTGCTTTTAATTGTTCTTTTTTTATAGAAGTGAATATCCTGAAGAATCAGATGGATAGCGCTTGTATATGATTTCTTGAATTCAGGTCAGTGCCAAATCACGTCATGTTCAGAGTCATACTGCTCACATTCATGCATTCAGTTTCTCATGCAGATGAATCTCTCATCCACCTGTGCCAAATACAAGAATCAGTCTAGTCACACCAAGTAACTTTTGCATAAATAACAAGCTCATCAAAGACATTAAGTGAAATTACACATGATAAGGACCATATGCACGAAAATACAGACACACAGACCATAGCGAAATGTGCACACACACACATGCCTCTGATATGCATAGAAAGGTGTCTGTCATTGTTAATATCATTCTGTCTGCTAAGTGAACGTCTCAGTCACCTCTCATTTCCTTCTCCTCATCATCATCGTTCTCGCTCTTTTTTTACTCTTTCACACACAAGTAGACACATCATCATCATCTTCATCATCTCACACACATCAGCATCAGCGGACATGCACACTCACGCATATCCAAAAACGGAGAGATGCTCTTTCTGAGTGAAAGAGGGAGAGATGACAAGTAAGAGGGGAGAACACAGGAAGCACATTAGTTATTGGTCTCTCCCTTTCACATCCCATTACAGTTACACTCTTCCATCTGCCCCCTCACTCTTCTTCACCTCTAACAGTCTGCCCTGCTGCACTTTACCTGACTAAATGACACTTCACACCACACACATACAGATGACCAGCTGAAATATTTACAGAGCCGCATGATTGAAAAAAGAAGTAAGAATTGATGGGAAGGTAAGAAAGAATGAAAGAAAGAAAGAATATATATATATATATATATATATATATATATATATATATATATATATATATATATATATATTCTTTCTTTCATTCTTTCTTCCCTTTCCATCAATTCTTCTTTTTTTTTGACGATGCCCATATATAGGCTATATATATATATATATATACATCACCTAAAGGATTATTAGGAACACCACACTAATACTGTGTTTAACCCCGTTTCGCCTTCAGAACTGCCTTAATTTTACGTGGCATTGATTCAACAAGGTGCTGAAAGCATTCTTTAGAAATGTTGGCCCATATTGATAGGATAGCATCTTGCAGTTGATGGAGATTTGTGGGATGCACATCCAGGGCACGAATCTCCGATTCCACCACATTCCAAAGATGCTCTATTGGGTTGAGATCTGGTAAATGTGGGGGCCATTTTAGGACAGTGAACTCATTGTCATGTTCAAGAAACCAATTTGAAATGATTCAAGCTTTGTGACATGGTGCATTATCCTGCTGGAAGTAGCCATCAGAGGATGGTATATGGTGGTCATAAGTGGATGGACATGGTCAGAAACAATGCTCAGGTAGGCCGTGGCATTTAAACGATGCCCAATTGGCACTAAGGGGCCTAAAGTGTGCCAAGAAAACATCCCCCACACCATTACACCACCACCACTAGCCTGCACAGTGGTAACAAGGCATGATGGATCCATGTTCTCATTCTGTTTACGCCAAATTCTGACTCTACCACCTGAATGTCTCAACAGAAAACGAGACTCATCAGACCAGGCAACATTTTTCCTTTCTTCAACTGTCCAATTTTGGTGAGATCGTGCAAATTGTAGCCTCTTTTTCCTATTTATAGTGGAGATGAGTGGTACCCGGTGGGGTCTTCTGCTGTTGTAGCCCATCCGCCTCAAAGTTGTGCGTGTTGTGGCTTCACAAATGCTTTGCTGCATACCTCGGTTGTAACGAGTTGTTATTTCAGTCAAAGTTGCTCTTCTATCAGCTTGAATCAGTCGGCCCATTATCATCTGACCTCTAGCATCAACAAGGCATTTTCGCCCACAGGACTACCGCATACTGGATGTTTTTCCCTTTTCACACAATTCTTTGTAAACCTTAGAAATGGTTGTGCGTGAAAATCCCAGTAACTGAGCAGATTGTGAAATACTCAGACTGGCCCGCCTGGCACCAACAACCATGCCATGCTCAAAATTGCTTAAATCACCTTTCTTTCCCATTCTGACATTCAGTTTGGAGTTCAGGAGATTGTCTTAACCAGGACCACACCCCTAAATGCATTGAAGCAACTGCCATGTGATTGGTTGATTAGATAATTGTATTAATGAGAAATTGAACATGTGTTCCAAATAATCCTTTAGGTGAGTATATATATATATATATATATATATATATATATTGTTATATGTTATATACTAATGTTAATATAAATTGTTTATTATATATGTTAAATTGATCAAAAGTGACAGTAAATAAATAAAGGCATTGAGGTTGTTGCCAAAAGATTTTTTACTTAAATAAATGCTGTTCTTTTGAACTTTCTGTTTATCAAAAAAAAAAAAAAGTATAATGGTTTCCACAAAACAATTAAGCAGCAATATTTATTAAGAACCAAATCAGCATATTGATTTCTGAAGGATTATGTGACACTGAGGATTGGAGTAAAGATGCTGAAAATTCAGCTTTGCCATCAATTTAAAATATATTAGAATAACAGTTATTATAAAATATAACATTATTTCACAATATTACTGTTTTTACTATGTTTTTTTAAATGTAGCCTTGTTGAGCATAAGATACCTCTTTCAGAAACATAAAACAAACACGCACACACACACACACACACACACACACACACACACACACACACACACACACACACTGTGTGTAAACAACGTTTATTGAAGTTTAAGTTTTTTTTTTAATACTATCTCAGTCTTTCTACTTGGAAATGTCATGGCTATTTTGTGTTACTTGAAATTTTTTTTATAATAATTTATTACATTTGTATTACAATTTTTCTCAGTGTATTCCTTCACAGACACTGATCATCTGCTTATTTCACTTCCTGTCTGTCAATAATCTTAAATACCCCTTTTTCCCTCTCCCCTTTAAACAAATGCAAAGCTATAAAATACAATTATAATGAGGTTGTCATATATTTATCTCATTTACAAAGCTCTTTCTTCCATTATTGCTAAAAGTAAACGTTGCAGCCACAGGAGAAAGAGCATTGTTGAAAAGCCACAGTTGTGTTTGTCCCTCTAGACTCTCCATACACACAGACCTTGAGGGGGGCTCGCACAGAAGCTCTTCAGGGGGTTGTTAGCTGTGAGCTTAGCCACCACAAGGGCTCCAGCTCACGCACTAATTATTTTCATAGTCAGCCGGGTGTGCAGAGCTGGCCTGCGAGTTGTGCAAATGCTTATTTAAGCTGTGTAACTGACATCCATATGGTTTTTATCACCATGAAGAAACGTTTGAACTGGTTATGTTTTCATGCGGCCAAGGCTATGACCTGTCTGTCAGAAACACTCATATGTGTTGCGTCAATGGGAAATTCTATTCCATAATGTTCTGGATCAGCATGTTTTTCCTTCACTGAGTCAATGTTGTACTGTAAAAGTGTTAATAAAAACTAAACCACATTTGTCGTTTTTAGCCCTGTCTTTTCTTTTCTTTTTGGGAACGATTGAACGTTTTAATGAATTAATGTTTTCCATTACACAATAGTTTGGTACTCATTATTGTATAAGTAAGATTTTGTCATTGTGATGCTGCATTTTTCATCAAATATATGTTAGTGAAAACTCGGAAATCATGACTATTAAATGATATCAAAAATATTTGGCGGTCTGTTACAAGAGACACTTTTCAATGATCGTCTGCCACAAGAAAACTGCAACAAAGCGAGTAAAGTCACACACTGAGGTACTGGGTGAAATGTGTCATTCTGAGCTAACCGATGAATCAGAGCACTCTTTGTGAGCTTCTGATGCATCCCGTCTCTGATACACTTGCTGCAGAACGCTGAAACTCCAGCCCAATTACAATTCTGTTCATGCAAAACATTAAAGCCACAACACCACAATTCAGCATAACCACAGGCATTGTCAGAGACAATTGTTTAGGAAATGTAATTCTGTGTAAAAACGTCCAAATGTCTCTCTGTACAGTAGTTGTACGGGCAGTATTACTTTAAATAAACATTGCAATTCCAGCATGGGATTGTGAATAAATAGAACAAAAGGCAAAGAAGCGGATTTCCTCTGCTGATTGCAGCCAGATGTTAGCAAGGGTCTGCTGCCGCTTAACTGGCTATTAAGAGGGAAATTTGAAGTAATTCAATAAATAAAGCCGCCATAGGAACTAATAGTCTAATGTGTTATAATGCAGGCCGAGAGCTTTCATGCTCTCCCTTGTAGTGCAGACACTTAAAAATAAATAGATGAAAGTATGCACACATAGTGTAACTTTTTGTGTGTATTAAAAATAAGGAAATAAATTACATTTGAATTACAGGAAATAAGGAAGATTCATGACAAATAAAAAAGTGTTAATGTCATTTTAAATACATAAATCAATTACAATAAATGCAAATACGTAAATGTGTCACTAGATGAGCCATTTTAAAATTGTTCTCATTTTATTAAAATGTTGAATTTATTTTCAAGCGGTGTCAAATTATACAATTATACTGAGGAAAAAAACATAATTAAACAAATTATTATGAGTTTTCTCTTTTGCTTTAAAAAAAGCTGCATAAACGCCACAAGTTTGCGTGAAGCCTGATGATCATGTTCTCCAGCATGATTTGAACTAGAATTGTTTTTGTCATAATGTGTATTTTTTTATTATTATTGTTTTTTTCCAAAAATAGGTTAAAATTAGATTTTAGATTTAAATTTGAATTCCATTAGATCATTTTCCTTTTCTCTGTATCTTGCTTCATTCCCGCACACAAATCTACACAAACACTGGATACAAAGAAGATGTTGTCCCCAGTGGATTTATTATGGATCTGTTTGCTTTGGTGAGTACATGTCAAGTGCTTTCAGCATCCAAGTCTTCCCTCTCTCTCATTCAGACCCAAGTGTAATTAAGTAAACAATGCTAGTGTTAGGATTGCAAGAATTGAATCAATAAAAATAACTGATAGAACCCCATATAGTATCAGTGCAAGAAACACAGAGAGAGAGAGAGAGAGAGAGAGAGAGAGAGAGAGAGAGAGAGAGAGAGAGAGAGAGAGAGAGAGAGAATCTAAATAATCAAACATATCCCACAGACAGTAAAACACTTGTCATTTCCTCCTCTCCCACCCTATATTCTCTCACGCCTCCTCATTCTCTCTAACCCATATTCGTGTGTGTGACACAGATGATCATATCGTCATACAGATAACTCCAGTACGAAGAGAGAGAGAGGCAGAAAGGTCAGAGACACTGAGTGAAACGGATAAAGGCTAATGATTATCTCAACCTTTATCTAATCAATAATCATTTATCCAGCAATATTACCCCCAGCTACTGGCCATTCTCTATTATCCCAGCACAGACGCCAGTGGCTGTATTGTCTCAGTCTGTCAGCTTTATGGGCTGGGTGAATGGTAGGTGAACATCAGGGCTGTGATACTCTCTATGTGCGGGCGGCTTTAGTGGTACAGTATATCTGTGCAGTATATGCGTAGTCTCTGCGCCGAACTATTTTCATTACAGTTAATTTACAGTGTGTAATACATCAGAGATTCAGTACCTAATTTAAACCTAGAAACCATAAGCATTGTTATTATTGAGAAATGGGTTAATTTTTTGTAATTCAGCTTTTCACTGGAATTTTAGGATAATATAATTTAATTTATAATATAATATAATACAAACCCGATTCCAAAAAAGTTGGGACACTGTACAAATTGTGAATAAAAATAGAATGCAATGATGTGGAAGTTGCAAATGTCAATATTTTATTCAGACATATCAAATGCATAAACTGAGAACCTTTTTAGAAAAATAAGTTGATTTTAAATTTCATGGCATCAAAACATCTAAAATAAAAGGCCATGTTTAGCACTGTGTGGCATTCCCTCTTCTTTTTATAACAGTCTGCAAACGTCTGGGGACTGAGGAGATAAGTTGCTCAAGTTTAGGAATAGGAATGTTGTCCCATTCTTGTCTAATACAGGCTTCTAGTTGCTCAACTGTCTTAGGTCTTCTTTGTCGCATCTTCCTCATGATGCGCCAAATGTTTTCTGTGGGTGAAATATCTGGACTGCAGGCTGGCCATTTCAGTACCTGGATCCTTCTTCTACGCAGCCATGATGTTGTAATTGATGCAGTATGTGGTCTGGCATTGTCATGTTGGAAAATGCAACGTCTTCCCTGAAAGAGACGTCGTCTGGATGGGAGCATATGTTGTTCTAGAACTTGGATATACCTTTCAGCATTGATGGTGCCTTTCCAGATGTGTAAGCTGCCCATGCCACACGCACTCATGCAACCCCATACCATTAGAGAGGCAGGCTTCTGAACTGAGCGCTGATAACAACTTAGGCTGTCCTTGTCCTCTTTAGTCCGGATGACATGGCGTCCCAGTTTTCCAAAAAGAACTTCAAATTTTGATTCGTCTGACCACAGAAAAGGTTTCCACTTTGCCACAGTCCCCTTTAACCCTTAAATACATTCTTCGGGTCTTTAGCGACCCGAGACGTCATTCACCATCCTCCTCCTCATTCATTTTTTAAAGTTAGACATCAACCTTCTTAGTATTCCTCAATCAATCCATTTTAAACAAAAAAAAAAGAATTATAATTGAATGCCTGTTTTTCCACTAGTTTTTTGTCAAAATTGTACAGTGTCGCTAACGACCCGAGGTGTGTAAGATTGTAGTATATATACTTTTTGCACAATAATAAATTAATCTAAAATGACGAAATTAGGTGCAGGCAATTTCTGATACGCAACGATGAAGTGACGTTTCACTCATAGTTACCTCAGACAGAAAACGAAACAATAATAATTATAATCTGCAAAACTTGAAATGGCTCAGTGATTTACTGCAGAGAGCAAGTACTGAACACGATCAAATATTAGTGTCACTGTCACTTGATGATGGATGTGGCCAAGAAGCTGTCAGTGATCGAAATATTGATTTTGAAGACGTTGAAAATGAGTTTGGAGAATATGCGTGAGATCGCGAATACGAGCCAGATGCTGAATGTACTGGGAAATGAGCTCTGACGAGTACAGTGGTGATGGTATAAAACATCTGCTCAAACTGAATCCTCCCAAGCTCCAAAAGGTAACAAAATATGTTTTATTTTATTCTTCTGTAATTGTTACTCTAATATCAGGAGTTTTATACATTATCGCGACAGGTAGAGCTCTATCTATGTTAGATCCGGGTTGCTAACGACCCAAATATGTAAGAATGTTTGGCGAAACAGTCATGCATTTAAGGGTTAAATGAGCCTTGGCCCAGAAAAAACGCCTGCACTTCTGGATCATTTTTATATATGGCTTTTTTTTTACCTATAGAGTTTTACCCGGCAACGGCGAATGGCAGAGTTGATTGTGTTAATCGACTTTCTGGAAGTATTCCTGAGCCCATGTTGTGATTTCCATTACAGTCGCATTCCTGTATGTGATGCAGTGCCGTCTAAGGGCCCGAAGATCATCGGCATCCAGTATGGTTTTCCGGCCTTGACCCTTCAGATTCTCTGAATCTTTGGATGATATTATGCACTGTAGATGATGATAACTTCAAACTCGTTGCAATTTTTCTCTGAGAACCTCCTTTCTGATATTGGTCCACAATTTTTTTTATTGGTGATCCTCTGCCCATCTTGACTTCTGAGAGACAACTGCCACTCTGAGAGGCTCTTTTTATACCTAATTATCACCAATTGACCTAATAAGTTGCAAATTGGTCTTCCAACTGTTCCTTATATGTACATTTAATAACACTTTTCCGGCCTCTTATTGCTACCTGTCCCAACTTTTTTGGAATGTGTAGCTCTCGTGAAATCCAAAATGAGCCAATATTTGGCATGACATTTCAAAATGTCTCACTTTTTTAACATTTGATATGTTATCTATATTCTACAGAAGCCCTGTACCGCAAAGTAAAAAAATAAAGAGAGATTAAAGTCGAAATATTTCGAGAATAAAGTCAAAATTACAAACAGGAGTTTTCAAACTGCGAGCGCCTAGCAAGGCTCAAGAAAAATGATTATAGGCCTAAACTGCTGTGATTGTGAATATAATTAAATAAACCCTTTTATTAATATTATCTTATACATTAATATCTGTCCTGAGAGCATATCTTAAAATCCCTGCACTTTTTCGGATGTGTTCACGTAAAGATTTCTATGGGTCAATGTAGATAAATCTAGATTTAAATTCAGAGAGACCAGATATGTGTGACCTGACAGATTTGGATTATTCTTATCCAAAATGAGATGATAATGTGAGCCTTATGTAGTGTAGGCCTAACTTCGGCAGTTTTAAGTTGCAGGGCGCTCTCACGCAGAATGATAAAATGGTCTCGTAGAAGTAATGATATGACGTTCCAGTAAATGGAAAAAATCATCCAGCTAAATTGAATAAAAAGCAGAAACATTTTGACTGATGAAACATGAGGACAATTAACACACGATGTGATCATATATGGTTTATGTGTATTTTTCAAGCCATCTTGGGATATTTCCATATTTATATGAATAATGCAGTGTTGATTGCCATAGCATCTCGTCGAAGAAAGATCTGCATCTGCTCCATAGCAACGTTTTCAGTTCCACTATCGGAACGGATTATTCTAGGACAACCATCACTATTCTTTACTGTCTCAATAAAATATGTTGCACTGACTTTCGGGTCATTATTGGCGAAATACATTTTCAACCACATCACATTTCGTGAGAATCCAAGCAAAGGCCAGACGTTTTAATCTTATCGTACGAGTCACCGTGCCACATAAAGTTTGGACCAGGATTGTGTACATCCTCCGGCGGTCTTCGTGCTCATCAGCAGTTCTTCACCAGTGCACTTCTTTACTAAAAAATATAACGACTTTCTCGTAACGTTTCGACTTTAATCTCAAAACATTTCGACTTTAATCTTGAAATATTTCGACTTTATTCTGAAAATTTCAGATTTTTTTTTTTTTACTTTGCGGTTCAGGGCTTCCGTAATATTCTATTGTGAATAAAATATACGTTTATGTGATTTGTAAATTATTGCATTCCTTTTTTATTCACAATTTGTACAGTGTCCCAACTTTTTTGGAATCGGGTTTGTATATAATATAATATAATATAATATAATATAATATAATATAATATAATATAATATAATATAATATAATATAATTAATATAATATAATGTCTGTCTGTCTGCATGTTTGTCTATCTAGTGTTTTAATTAGATCTGATTATTCTAGGATTTTTTATATTTGTTATACATGATCAGAAAGATAATTTGAAATTAGGACATGAACAAATAATAATACATTTTAATCAAATTAAATAAATACAAATATGAATAAAATACATTTAAATATAGCAGTTTACAAATTGTTCTCATTTTTATTCAAATGAGCTAAAAAACACAGAAATGACACCCCCTCCCCATTCCCCATCTCTCTATCTGCTACTGATGCCATCATAACCTCCCTCTTTATTGCTTTTAATGACTCTCTCTTTCCTTTCATTAATTCTTTATCGATTTCTCTGGACGGCTGTTGAATTAATTTCCAATTACTAAGGATTAGAAGAATAGACAAATGCATATGTTTGCATCTGGTTTTGAGAGCGCATTCCGGCGTGTAAGCACATATGTTTGGGAATAGCGAGAAACATGTTGACAAACATGTTTTTTTTTTCAGATCAAATGTGTTTTCCCCCTCGCAGTGTTTTAATGTGGTTGAAGATTTTCTTTTTCAAAAGCTGGAGAATTCAAATAAAATAAAAATCCTGCATGCAATCACGGAAAACACGAGAGCACACACACATACAGACTACACAGGAGAGTGTTGTGAATCTGACAGAAGGAAATTGCAGGAAAGGTCAGTGTGAGCTAATGGCTAGGGTACCTTACATGAAATAAGTCCAGAGCCTTTTGACAGCTCCCTCAGTGTCACAGTACAGCCTTTAACTACCGCTACTGACGTGATCGGAAAACCAGCTTATGCTTTCAGTGTGAGTGTGTGTGTCTGTGTGTTCTTGAGTGCACAAGAGATACAGAGTGTTGTCAAGCACTGACCTGGATAGCCATCTCATTTACACACACTTCAGCATCCAAAACATTTAGCTGCAAGTCCACAAAACAAGTACCATCCAGACAATTCACAGCACTCAAGACCAGACTATCAATATGAAATTGCCAATGGGTATTAATTAGGGCAATTATTCACTTTGAAATCTGTGACAGATATCGATTGTCATTTTCAAAAGAGCTTTGAGAAAGTTATCTTAAAGAATATGGACAAATCTATGAAATTAAACAGGCTAAACCATTTCAAGATGAAGGCAATTGACCAGACACAGATCCAGAGCCGAGTGCAGTATCGATATGTCCTGCACCGCACAGATAGCTCAGATATAACCTTTAGCGTAACTGCATAACTTTTAAAAGAGAGCAAGCCTTTGTTGTTGCTGTTTGTGTGCTGGTACCTTCCTTCTTCCTGTAGATCCATGGGTAATCACTACTTCTGTGTGTGTGTGTGTGTGTGTGTGTGTGTGTGTGTGTGTGTGTGTGTGTGTGTGTGTGTGTGTGTGTGTGTGTGTGTGTGTGTGTCGGTGTGTACTCTTAGTTATTGTATATGTGTATGTGTGTGTTTGTGTTGACCCAGGTCTCACTCAGCTCATCCCCATGTGTGTGTCTGTGTGTGAAATACTGCACACTAATAGGCAGAGCCGACCTCGTACATTCTGTGCCTCGCGGAGGGCCACTGCGCGCTGTCACTTTAACAACCGGGAATTATCACCAACATCCAGATTTGGGGTTAAGAGTGTCTCAAACAGTATATAGATACATTTTCCATCAATAAATTCACCCTGAATCCAGCCTCCTCAGCCCAAAGCATCCTGCCGCCTGATTGACGTTTTTACCACAAAATTATACCATGTCTGTCGGTGGAGGAGAAGAAACATGTCGCCATTCCAAAATTAGCTAGCCATCAACATAAAACAGGATAAGTCCACTGTGGTGTCATCTCACAAGAGTATTGATTCGGGCAGACGTTCGGGATAGAGAGCGGATTTCCCATAAAGCCAGTAGCCAGCTTGTCTTCTTGGGGAGACAGCGAAGGAGAACGCATAAATGATACAATATACAGGTCTGGAGATTTAAAATTCTTGACACAGCTTGTTCATACTAATTTAACATTCGTTTTTGGAAACGCACACTGGTTTTATATTTCATAGCATCACATGCTAAATATAAAGCTGTAGAAGCTATAAATGTACGTAAGTCCAGGGCTAGTTGTCACACTTTTGACTCCAGTTAATATTTCTCAGGAAAGGTTTTTTTTTTTTTTTTCTGTAAAGGCAAATATACTTTATAGTCTTGGACAACACTATTTCCACTGTTACTGCCTAAGACAAAACACAAATGATTGAACTTTTGTTAGCGGGGTTATGTTGTCACAATGGAACCATTTATGTAACTGGTATGAAAATGTCAAACTTTTTTTTTCTTTTCGCCAACAAATATTATATACAATTATTATGATTAAAACAACTTGAAAGAAAAATGAGACATACGGGTATGACATTCACTTTAAAAAATGCAGAGTTGTTTCAAACCAAATATGGACAAACCCAACTGTTAGGTTAAAAATGTAATTAAAACAATTGAATCCAACGGCTAGATTTGTCCATTCTTGACCCAAATCTGGATTGAAACATCCCAATTATATAACCTAATTATTTATTAAAAAAAAAAAAACACAATCTTCCTTCATTGTATTGAATTGACTCTTGTCTGGATGTATGCCAGTGTGGTTTTATTGTGTTCTGATATTACAAAAATAAAGAAAAAAAAATCTGAATAAATGATTCCCGTTTCAGACAGTTGTTGATCTATTTGCTGAAAACCAACACACCCACAGCTAGAGAAAATACACATTTATCTGACTGGAGGTTTTACCTTTATGAAAACTTCCCTGTGTGACAACTAGCCCCAGTCTCCTCTTTATGCAAATCAAATTAACTCTGGGAACCTCTGAGGGTTTTTAGCTGATCACAACAATATGTTTCATTATAGGTGACAGCCGGACCATCCAACTGGAAGCGTGCCAAAATATTTCCGCAAGCCAATCAGATTACACGTAAGTGCTCTGACAGTGGTGAATAAAAACATTGTTTAAGCAGCCAATCAGATGGCACGTAACAGCTTCGGCGTGCCTGCGAAGCAAAACCCTGCTTAACCAGTCACAGTCACAGTCCTGTAATGAAATCCAGACCGAGACAGCATTTGGATTGATTTCCAACATCTTGATTTAATATCCTGAATTAATTATTTTAACTTGAATAATATATAAAGGAAAATAAATGTAGAACACTCAAGGGAACAAGAGAGGGCTTCTTTCTTGCAGAGTTATCTCATGGTCAATCTCACCCTGAGACTACTTTCAGCTGTGTGCGTGCCTGCCTGCAAGCATGTGTGTGAGTGAGCCAGTGTGTGTGTGTGTGTGTGTGTGCGCTTGTGGGTGTGCATATGTCTGCACTGAACGATTTCCTGTAAATTACTTTGTTGGTATGGGCTCTTGTTTGTGTGTGTGTGTGTGTGTGTGTGTGTGTGTGTGTGTTCACAATATCACAGCGAGAGAATGCATGTTTGATTGAAGTTATGTATCCTTACAAGAAGGCTTGAGCCAATGCACTCAGGTCACCCTACATGAAGAACAGATGGTCTTACTGCAGGTGGGAGAGAGAACTCAAGCATAACTCCAAATTTTGCAAATTTTGCAAGGATATACACATCTAGACTGAAACATACTGGTGTAATGCATTTCATTTTGAATTCCAACAGGCTGAACTGGTGTGTGGATACCATGAGCGCTTAGAAAATAGTGTAGGATGCAAGATGCCCCTAAAACACAACAAAGGCCAAAATATGGAAATATCAAGTTTATATTGTTATTGAATATTTATGGAGCAACACAGTTTGTGTAAAATTAAGTTTTGAAAATGAATGAAGTTTGTTTTGATTAAAAATCATGCACATATGAGCTAGAGCCTGAGGCAAAAGGCCCTCAGGGGAGCTGAAGTGATAATGATAGGGTTAAATTTGTCAACATATGCAAATACTTTTGATATAGCAACAAATATATTTAAGTAATATTAATGAATTATATATTAATTTGACCCCACCCCCACCCCACACACACACACACACCTTCAGTTACACAACTATTCAAGCATTATTCAAGTTGAAAACCAAAAGCAAATATGCGTGCATGTATGTATGTATGTATTTATTATTTCATTCATTGCTTGTTTGCTTGCTTAAAATATAAGTAATATTTTATTCAGAGATTCTCAATAGGTATACAATTGCATTTTTTTTAAAAAGCAGAAGCAAACATTCTGCATTTAAACATTATTACATGTTAGGTTAAATTAACTTAAATTCAATATTTCACTATAGCATACACTCACAAGGACAATTGTCAGTGTTTAAGAGAGTTTGTTAAGCATTAAGTGTTTGTTTTTTTAGTGTTTTGGGTGAAAATAAAATCAAGGGCCTTTATAAATACAATGTATAACCATGTATGTACACAATAAGTGCATTGTATAAAATGTTAGTGCATAGCACGTTAAAAACAGTTAATGTAAAGTGGCACCAATGCGATATTCTAATACAAAACTGAAAGGTAATAAAAAATTAACCATGCATACGTTTACTCTCCATATTCCTTGTGTTTGTTGCATTGTGTCACCTGCACCCAACTTGTGTAGGGTGTGCAGTCTTCTCTATAGAAGAAAAGAGTACCTGAGAAACGTCTAATATTAAACACCTCTGTGATGTCTAGGCAGCCGCTATTGGCACACCACCATCCCATTCGATTATGGTTATTGATAAGTAAGTCTGCTTTTTCCTCTCTGAATATCTGAAACAATCATCGGCTCATAAGCCTTTTTTCTCGCCTCATTCTGAAGTGAAATGAGAAGACACATAAAAAACTCATATTGAGGCTGGTGCTGCTGTGTCAGTGTCTCAGCTCGATTGGTAGCGGGCTGAGGTGTTTCTCTCCTCGTCATCGTCTCCATAACCTGCGCACTTCTGACACGCGGATTATAATAAAAGAAGACTACTGTCAGAGCAGGGTTGATTTAAAGACAGCCCGAGTCAATCAATCACAAAGTTCAGATTAAAAGTACAAGTATGGTTCTCCCTCTCTCCGTCTCTCTTACTATCATTCTCTTTTGCCTTCTCAGCTTTTTTTTCAGTTTAATCTGAGCAAAAATAAAGGAAGGCCTTTAAATTTCATAGCTTCCACGAAACTCTTGGCAAGTATTCATTGTGTTCTACTTTTCCCTTTCAACCTCTCCACAGGAGGCTGCATTCATTACAACTTTATATATGATGTTCTCCTTTCAAAATGCCATCGATGGCTCAGATGAGCTGTGCACTGTGATCCTGCAACACAAAAACGCCGGCGTCAGATTCTTCTTATTGACACTGCAGGAGTAGCCCGCCTGAGCGAGCCAAAGGGCGTCGTTCCTTGCTTTTAAAACACTGCTTTACATTTCCTCCCGCAGAAATGAGCTAATTATAATGAGTGTTTTTAGATGATAAAACGATATCGAATCTCTTCCTTTTTCCTCAGCAACCTATTTTATGGCGAAGTTCAACAGTGTCACCGGGACAGAGATAGCACTTAATCACCCAGACAAACACGCCATTACCCTGCGAATCCTGCGAATGCAGAGCTGAATTAAATATGGTAAACTATCTCATTACACAAACACATGCATAAAATCTCCGTCTCGGAGCGATCAAAGGTCAGAGAAGTGAATATCTAAAAATCCTTCTTTGAATTCATTTGGCGTTAAAAGCAAGCGCTCTCCAGAGACTGCAGTCACCTGCTGCTAGCTGGACTCAGGTAATGACTATCATCTTAAAGGCCTGTCTGCCACGACGACGCGTGTTGGAATATATCGGAGCGGTCGTTCTGGACGCTTCCAGGAGGAGATCACAAAGTCATTAACTATTTTCTGTCTTTCTCAGCAGTTAGTGTTGATGCAGCCTGCTTGCAATAATGTATTGTGTTGCAAACAAGAAGGATGGCCACTTCCCTGCCTCCTGGTGCAGAGGGGGCCCGCAGTGACACGGAGGCTCAGGTATATGGATGGCCTGAGGAGGTCTCCATCATTCATAAAACATGCTGCTGCCGCACGCCACCGAATTGATCTTGCAAAAGAAGCAGGGTGGCATGCCGACCACTTCATTAGTCTTCCACAGCCACAAATCACAGTCGTCGTAGCCTCACAGGGACCCGCCGACATCACCGTAACGCACTTGAGATCTTGAGCGTTCCCAAAATGCTCCAACGATGTTGCTGCTACGTTGCTACATTGTTTATGGCGGAACGGTTATGGTCTGGCTAAAATATGTGTGAAGAGAATGACAACAGCAGCCAGCCTCTCAAAATAAGAAATGCACACAATTTTTGAGCTGTGTAATTGATTGCTCGTGGTCATTTCGGGCGTCATGGGATGAAATCAAGTGGCTTCTCCATAAAACAATGTCAAATATTGATGATATTTCTCTTCCCTGGCCTCTGAATGAATTGCCCTACTCACTGAGGCTTTTTGATGAATGCTTTTTATTGCCTTTTCTGTTGTTGCTAGAGCAGCTGGAAAGAACTCGGACTGGTCCTCTCAGAGTAAGCTAACCAAATTGCCGTGAGAGGACTGCCACATCGCAGTCCACAAATCAGAACTGTGCATTTTATTATGCTTCTGTTCTTTTCTTTTTGATGGTTTGGTGACATTACTCACTCTGAAGCATTCAATGATTATTTCTCTTTTGAAACAATCCCATGATAAGGTTATTATTAAGCTGCCTTTTCACTCCTTACGACAATTGCAACACGATCTCATGACAATGCGTATCAATAGTACGCAGTGTGCAATCTCGTAGAATGTATACGCCAAAACTCATTTTGGCGTGCGTATGGTACGCCGTTTTTGGCATGCATATGATACGCATTTTATGGCGTGTATGTAACACGCTTTTGGGTAGGGTGAGGGTGGGGGTGTGGGGTTCGTACATATAATACGGCATAAAGTGCGTATCATATGCACGCCAAAAGCAGCGTACCATACACACGCCAAAATGAGTTTTGGCGTATACATTCTACGAGATTGCACACTGCATTACTATTGATACACAATTGTTAGATCAGAAGTCATTCATTTCTACTGGAAACACATAGAGGTTGCACATTGGGTAACAATTATTTTATCAATCATTATCCAAAGAACAAAAGATAAGAAGAAAAATAAAATAAAATAAAGATTAGTAATTATTTATGTTGTTTAACACTGTAAGCCTGGACAACCCATTTGTCCTATATAAGTTGTTGTGATTCAGTCATTATTCATATAACCCCCCTCATGTTTAATAAGCTGAAGGAAAATGCTGTATCTGTGGTGCTCCTTTACCAGCACAGCAGCTTCACAAACAAATTGAAAGTTCATAATGACTTCCACTAGGGGGCAAATCCAGAGGTTGCAGACAGTGGAAAGGTGGCTTTCCCAGCTAACAATTTTTGGATTTTTTGGAACGCTTGGAAAGTTTAAGGTTCAAAAAAAAAAAAAGCCTTCCCAGAATGTTAGAAAACTGGTTCCCATAAAATACCAGAATGAGAACCATACACTCACATTAAGAGGACGTTTTGTGTTCGCTGGGTTTATGCTTAATATTCACTTGTTTGATTTAACTACAGATTTAATTCATTCCACTGAAATGTATCTTCTCAAATTAGCATAATATGTCATCGCAGTTTCTCAAAATGTAAAGAGTGGGAACAAAAGATTGTAATGGAAAGATACAGATCACAGATGGAGAACGTCAAAGTGGCCTCATAGCTTGGCTTGTAAATGTGAAAAGAAAATGGAATGTCTTTCTCTCTCTCTTCTCTTTTGTCTGTCTGTTTCTGTGTCTCTCAGAAAACAAACTGTTCTTACATTGTGTTGTCTCTTTAAAGTTGCATGGTTACCCCTCAACCCCCCTCATTCCTGCACAGTCTATTCCCTCAACTGTCATGCTGCCAGGCCTAAAAGCCTTCCTTGTGAAATGTTCAACATCAGAAATGGTTTGTGTGCATGTCAGTTTGGCCTACCAAAAATCCTAACAGTTAAGCCAAAGGCACCATAGGCACGTTCTCTTGTGAAGCTTTGTTTTTGTTTTAAATGTCTTTGGTTACAGCTAAGCCACTATCCCTGTCCGAGGCTTATTTATGATGGCCCTGCTATATTAAGATCTTATCAGGTTAGAGGTGTACTTTCACCACAGACATTGTGATCCAGCATATACGAAGCACATCATCGACATCACTTCATCGTTAAAACACTCAATCAAATAAGAATTTGCCTGAAGAAAAAAAAGAAAAAAAATCTGTTTAGTCTCTTTACATTTCCATAAACATACATCCCTCTCTCTCTCGGCCTGCCTCTCTCACAAAACTCCCCATTTGACTTGTGAAACATGATGAACACATTTGAAGATCAGCATGAATAATTCAGTCCACTCGGGCTGAAGCGGGTGAGCATGTAAGGATGTGGGTGGGGGGTGGGGGCTGGAGAGCAAGACAGCAAACAAGTCCCTCCTGGTTAGGCTTTTTTGAAGGACGGCCCAAAGTGTGTAGCAGCAGCGTTACAAGTGCTGAAGGTCCGAGGGGAATTAGGAGCATCTCCATTACCAGTGTGGAGCGATTTGTTTGGAATTATGCCATGCTGCAAATATCTGGACCTTTGGGGACACTGATACATCTGATCCCACAGCAAAGCAATCTCTACAAGTTAGCTTTTTTCCTCTCCTCATGCCACAGAGCTGGCTACCCTTGGGGGTGTTTAAACTGAATCCGTCTTTTGACTTTTGCAGGCATATTTTTAGTGCTAATCTTGTCAACGAAATGAGACATTAATGATATTAATAATATTACTGGATAATTATTGCAGTGAATATTATGTTTCTAGCATGTTATATGTTTGGCAACAGTTCTTCTAACACTAATTGATGGAGTGTAGCTTTTCATTTTTTAAACAACCATGTAGGAAGACTCATCTTGGCCATTTTCCTGGATGACAATGTCAAGGTTCATCACATTGTGAAATATTGGTTGGGAGAGAGCATGAAGAATCATTTTCACACATGAATTGGCACCTCTTGAGTCCAGACCTTTAATTCATTGAAAGTGTTTTGGATGTTCTGGAGGAGACTTGACAGAGTGCTGGACTCTTGCATTGTCAATACACGATCTTGACCAAAAATTGATGCACCTCTTGATGGAAATAACATTACAATTGAAAGTGAAAATGGACACTAGGATGAATACTGAAAATGCCTCTTTTCTCCATGTCTTCTTTAATGTAATCAGTCTGGTTTTGTTTCTCTTAAAGGGTTAGTTCGCCCCCAAAATTCTGTCATTAATTACTCACCCTCATGTTGTTCCAAACCCATAAAACTTTGGTTCATCTTTGGATAAAGATATTTTTTGATGAAATCCGAAATAAAACAAAATGAGCAACTTAATTCAATAATCTCTGCCATGTTCTGCCGCAGCGCTTTGAAGGTGTACTGTATTTACAACGTCAACTGTGTAGGAGACTGGCACAAACAAGAAGAGATTGTTGAATAAAGTCAACAATCCACGCTCCGTTAGGTGATTTTTTTTTTTTTTTTTGTGCACAAAAAGTATTCTTGTCGCTTCATAACATTAAAGTTGAACCACTGGAGTCACATATTTTAACGATGTCTTTACTACCTTTCTGGACCTTGAAAAGTGTTAATTAAATTGCTGTCTATGGAGGGGTCAGAGAGCTCTCAGATTTCATCAAAAATATCTTCATTTGTGTTCCAAAGATGGACGAAGAAGGTATTAAGCGGTTTGGAGCAACATGAGGGTGAGTCATTAATAACAGAATTTTCATTTTTGGGTGAACTAACCCTTTAACACTGTCTTGGACTGATTTTTTGAATGAATTTGCTCATTGGATCATTGGATCGAAAACTTTCCCAGGGTTTAGCATCTTAAAATTATCTGATGGCAAACATAGAAGCAAAATTGGGTTAAATAGTTTGAATAGAATTTTCTGACTACCAGAGTTACAGGTGCTAGTGTGATTGTAGATGCATGTGTTAATGCGTTGACAGCCCTAGTTTAAACTGAAAGTCAAAGCTGAACTATTAAGAAATTCAATTACACTCTGATACAAGTTTACATAGATAAAAAATGAACGGTGTAAACACCATTCATCTTCAATTCATACCCGTGCAGAGTAGGACAGTGTAGGATGTGTTGTTAGAGCACAAAGAAAGAGCACCAGCGGTCTATTTACACATAACTCTCTCTCTCTCTCTCTCTCTCTCTCTCTCTCTCTCTCTATCTCTAACTGATAAGTGCTGTGACAGCAGAAATGTTTGTGTGACAAGCATTTGTGGGCTTTAGTCCATTAACAGCCTCTTTCGAGTCTCCTTGGCGGGTTATTGGGCCAGTGAGTCAAAACCTTGCAGAATTCCCCTTCCATTTATATCATGTGAGACAGGAAGGGGAAGTGAGGACACAAAGAAAGAGGGACACAGAGCGAAAGGCTGCCGTGTTTCCACCGGTGTTTAAACTAATTTGATATGACAAATTGAAAAAGGGTGCATGGAAGTGCACGCGTATTTGTGTGTATGCATGCATGTCTGACGAAGACAGGATGCGCCGATCAGCTTTGGTGTCATCAGATTAACAGGCATACGTCCATAATTAATGTCCAGTGACTGGACGCACTTCTCACGAGGCATCTGGGAAAGCCGCTCTAGCTTTCAGTCAAAATGACACATGGCTGTAAAACACTCAGCTAGCATTAAACACAGGGAAACACAGGTGTGATTGTGAAGTAAAATTCACGCTGTAGCTCACATAACAAAACAAATAATTACGTGAGCATAATATACACGTCACATTTACTAGAGAAAGTCATTTAAAATCTCAGGGGGCACTTTAAGTAAATATGTTTAGTCAGTTGACGAAAAGTTGGAGAATCCTTGCATTGCATGTAAATATGAAATTACATGAATTTGTACATGTTAATGTGTTTGAAAGACAAAAGCCTTCCAAAGATAATAATACATGGTAAAATGACTCACTGAGTGATAATTCAAATATTACTTGTGTTCATCAGAAGCTTATTAGGGTAACACTTTACATTTGTAAAGGGTTTATAAAGGTGTTTGTTAATGACTAATAACTCATTTACAAATGCATTGTAAATCGTTGATAACTGCATGAATAAAAAGAGTGACTCTAACACAATGCCTGCCAAATAGTGAGCCTTTTTTAACTCACATGCTTAATAAATGTATTTATTCAGACTTATTTAACTCAGTACCAGATTCCTGATTTATTTCATGCTGCAGCAAAAAAATACACTATCATAGTGAGACTGAAGGGTGATGTATTTGTGATTTTCTCATTAATATCTAATATTCCACAAAAAAAAAAAAAAAAAAAAAAATCTAATGATCCATATACACAGCAGTGTATAAAACATCTAATTTCTTGTTTATCAAGATGAAATTATCAAACTTTATTTAAAAAAAGAGCACAACGATAACTTGATGAGATATTAATAATTATTTGTTAATACCAATATTAGTTAATTATGAACCTTAAGGTAGGGTGGACACTCTCGAACCATTTATTAATGAGTTATAAACATTTATAACCTGTGAAGTGAACCTTAATGTAAAGTGGAAACCTGTGAACCTGTTCACTTTAGGAATCAGGAATCTACTGAGTTAAATAAGTGTGAATACATATATTTATTAAGCATTTATGACAGGTGAGTTAAAAAAGGCTCACTATTTGGCAGACATTGTGTTAAAAGTCACTCTTTTTATTCATAGTTATAACTGCTTATCAACGATTTACAATGCATTTGTGATTCTGATTATGTCATCTAGATTATTTGTAATCAGTTTCTACCCATCATACCCCATCTGAATCTAAATATAAAAAAGATGTAGTTCACAAACTCGTCACGTCTGAACTCGATGAAGATGGCTTTTCCATACAATATGGATGTACGTTCACACTGATTGTTACCTTATGTCATGGGATGCTCTGTTTTTTTCTTCAGTATAAGCTGAAGTACATGGCGGGACGAGGCTCACCTCGTCTTTTTCATGAAATGTGCAGTATGAGGGTTTTCTGGATACAGCCATCTCTCCTGAGGTCCGGCCCCTCATGGAAAAGGCTGTGTCTGGTCCTGGCTATTTCTGCATGACTTGGCCAAGCATCTTGTCCCAATAAAGAGCAGAGGATGTTGATGGAAAATGCAGTACCATTTTCATTACGCTCACCATGCTAATCTGATTTCATGTTCTCTTGTTTTAGGTAATCACATGCCACCATACAGCATGTTCCAGCAGTGGGGCTATGGCAGATGTATTTAATGTTACGGCTCGCATGGTTTCACTTTTTATGTTTTATATTTTAAGAGAATCATAATTTCAGCCAAAACCAGGCAATATATCTATATTTGTTCTCCCGCTGCATGACTAAGTTTAAATTCATTTTGAGGTTGTTTTTTTTCATTAAAAAATATAATAATAATAATTATAAATATCGTTAAAGCTGTGGTGTGAATTTGTGCTTTTTTCAGTTGCTTATAAACACATTAAAGGATTAGTTCACTTCCAAATGAAAATTTCCTGATATTTTACTCACCCCCATCTCATACAAGATGATCGTGTCGTTCTTTCTTCAGTGAAAAAGAAATTATGTTTTTTGAGGAAAACATTCCAGGATTTTTCTCCCCATCATAGCCTTCCATGGCAACCAAAATGTTGAAGGTCCAAATCAATGCAGTTTCAAAGGATATATACATATATATATATATATATATATATATATATATATATATATATATATATATATATATATATATATATATATATATATATATATATATATATATATATATATACTTTTTAAACTAAAATGCTCATCTTGCACTGATCTGCGATCACGTTGTAAAGGTCACGCTACGTAGGCAGAAGTACCGCCCCCGTGTTTACAAAGAGCACATGCGAAGACATAAGGATGTAAACGGCCTTTAGCAAAAACAAGGCACGATTTTGAAGTTGAAAATGTAGTGGTTTTGGTGAAGGGCATTTGTATTAGTCCTCACACGTTCGCATGGGGTGGTACTTCGGCCTACGTTTTGGCATGACCTTTCTGACGTGATTACGCAATCACTGTCGAGCTGCAGAGCAGCGCAAGATGAGCAATTTAGGTTTAAAAAGTATATTCACTTTCATTTTTTTTATTTTTTAAATGACCAATCGTTTCGCTAGATAAGACCCTACTCCTCGTCTGGGATCGCTTAGAGCCTCTTAAGCCCTTCGAAGCTCTTTGAAACTGCATTGTTTTCCTCAAAAATGTAATTTCTTTTCGACTGAACAAAGAAAGACATGAACATCTTGGATGAGATGGGGGTGAGTAAAATATAAATTTTAATTTTAAAGTGAACTAATCCTTTGATGGCAGACATGTCATTACATTGTATTCAGTACAAACTGGGCTACCATAATATGATATAATTTTTTGAATTATATTTGTATTGTTATCACTATCTTCCTTGGTGTGAACGGGCCTTAACACTGAGCTAACAAACAGTAAAACTCTCATTTTAATTTTAATGGGAGATAGTTTAAATGCTGGCATCGTTTACTAATTTGTTCCAAATCTGCAATATTTTAAAATTACATAGATTTTCCTTTGTTCATCACACAAATTAGAATATAGTTGATGAGTTGTATGGATTATTTTTAGACACTTTTTTCCCCCTTTTTTTTCTTTGAGGCATCAGAGGCACTACAGTCATAATGATTTAACCTTTTGTGTTCCAGTATAAAAAGAAAGTCATACAGGCTTGACATGAAGGGCAGTAAAGGATTTTTTGGGGATGATAATCCCATGCAGTAGAGGATTGATGCAGAATAAGTGTTTACAAACTCTTCTCCTTTTCATTTTCATTCATCCTCTCTAAAACATAAAGGGCAAGTTAAATGACACATCTGAGATCCTTCTACTTCCATCACTGCAGAGGATGTTTTTTTTTTTTTTTCCAAATCAGTTCCACATTTATTTTCCACCTTTGTCCTTATCAGTCTGCTCGCTCACCCTCTCTCATTCCTTCTCCCTCCCTCTCTCCCTCTTTCTCTCTTTCTTTCTGCTTGGCTGGGCTAATTGAGTGTCTAAACAAACTAATTAATCACTGGCATTGGTGGAAGACGGACAGGTCTGGAGAGGTGATGTTCATCAAACTCCCCCCAATTTGTTTTTTTTTAATCCCTGTAGTCGTTTATTTGCTGAATATGCACATTTCCCCCCTTTCCTGAGATCTCTTTGCCATGGCCAAGGTTAACTGTACACACGCTCATTCACTATTTATGATTTTGCATAGAGGATAAGTTTTTTTTTTTTCTGCTCTTATATTCACAGTATCCAGGCGCATTAATCAAAAATAATGAATAAAATGATCCGTCTGACAATGCTCATACCCTCCCAGGTTTCAAGAGAATATCCAACCAACTTTATTAATCAACATCCAGATTAATTGTAACAAAGTGTCATCCATAAATTTCCCTTTCATTTTAATAGTACTTTGCCCAACACTAACAATATCCCTTGTGACTTCAGATTTATTGAGGGTTGTGGCTATCGTGGAGAGGATGAGAGGGTGACATGATACTGGGGAAACGGCACAGATACCATGTTTCTCTCCACACATTGACGTCCAAATGGAACGGACCAAAACATCTCCTCTCTGGACCAATTGAAGGCATTTAAAGATCCCCTTGGATCGAACGCTTCCCTTTCTTTAGCAAACGCTTTGGCGGGGCTGTAATGGCCATTTGTTGCCCTTCGCCGACTCTCCTCTACCCCCACCCCCTTTTTGGCCCCGCTCAGCTCTCTGTGGGAGAAGGTGAGGCGTTGGAGTAAACCATTAAGGGTGACAGTTTCACTTTTCTCCCCCTAATTACTTGTTCCTGCCTATGTGGCATTTCTTAGAAAAATTTGTTGAATAATGACCGGCATTAAAATGGAGACTCTTAAGAATTTATACGCGCCGCTTAATTTATCATGTACTTTCTTTATCTCCTCAGTGGATTTATGTCCAAAGTGTCGCAGGCCCCCTCTGCCTGCTGACAGCGCCGTCATTTTCTTAAGGGCACAGCATGTATATCAGTGACAAATTTCCCTGACGCCACACACTCCGTCCCAGAAAATGCAAGCAGACCAGATTCACACCCTGTTTGTTTGTGCTTCAAACATGCTAGTTACACCATAACTGACATCTCAAAAAACCTAATATTTTTTGTGAGAATGCCAGATTTTTCTTTAAAAACTGAAAAGAAAGGAGCATTTTAATGTCTTTTAATGTGAGGTAGTAACTGATTACATGTAATCTGGATTACGTAACCAGATTTAAAAAAAAATAAGTACTTGTAATTAGATGATATTATGTTTTAAAAACTCGTAACAAGAGTACAGTTACTTTTCATTGATTACAATTACATGTTATTCTCACAATGACAGTACAATAATAATAATTCATTAATTCTACCTAAACTACTTTTTTATAATTTATATTTTCTTTCCAAAAAAAAAGAGCCAACTGCTCATATACATTTATAAAGTCTTGCAGGTTTGTGGAATTGCACACACAGATCAGATAATGGCGATGAGCCGATCACTGAAAACTGAGACCCACAGTATTTGATCACTGGATTTCAATTTTACAAAGTTTCAACATTGTAACATTGCATGGCTAATCAGCTCCTGACAGACAAATTATTATTTGAATTATCACTCAGTGTGTCATTTAACCATGTGTTATTGTCTTCGGAAGGCATACAATGTACAAATTCACATCTTTTCATATTTACATACAAAGCAGGGATTCCCAAACTTTTTTGTAATCTGAACTTCTGATATATAGGACTTTATATATTTTATTGAAGTCCCCCTGAGATTTTAAATTAATAAGTTAGACCAATAAAAAAAATTAAGTCAATAATAAAAGTTCACGGTTCTTTGATGTCAGCTAAGGGCCTTATTATATAATAGGTATATTAAGTTTTGAAAGGGATTCTTTTTTTTATAATTATTATTTATTTTAATTTAATTACGTAAAAGCTTTTTATTAAACTCATGAACCCCCCGCAGTTCCTTCACAAATCCCAGTCTAGGAAAACGTAACGTAATATTTAATGTACTTCATGTTCTTGATAACAAAGAATGGAATATATTTTCTTTCTCTTTGTATTTTATATCATATATATTAGACTATCCTAACATTGTGATAAATGTTTTGGGTCAAAGTAATCTAAAAGTAGCTTATTACTTTAAATGTGCAACTTAATGAATTACATTACCAACTACAAGTTTTGTCATGTAATTTAGAATCAGTATCTGACTACAATTTGTAATCTACCCAGCACTGCTTAGATGTTTAACTGCAGAATTACTCTTTAGTCAGAGACTAAAGCATGGTGATAAATATTTTTGGACGGCAAATGTGGTATAGTTATTTTTGAGAGAGTTTCTGTTGTAGATCAACACAAAATATTTTACATTTCACTCTTAAAATATGTGTAAACACATTTGAAAGCGTTTGTGGTAAGTGTGTGTGATTGAGCAAGCAAGCGCTTTTAAATGTATCGCTCTGTCCCATATGCGCTGCAGGTACGACCACCCATATGTATGACTAACTCTGATTTGCTGTCTCCCTCTCCTTCATTAAAATATGCACCCTTTTTAGTCCTGCATTAGAATGATTTATGAAACAGATCAGGCTTGTGGTTCTAAGAGCCACCTATTGCCTTCATTTTATTGCTGTTGTTTTTCCCCCCCCCTTCTATTTTTCCTCACGGTAATATACCGCGATCTCCCAGGAGCACTCGCTCTGATGGTAGCTTTTTTCAAGGGCATTCAAGTGGGTACTAGCTCACAGCGGTTTAATATCTGCTCGAACACACTGCGAGGACATCCAACCGTCTCCGCTAACACCATTACATGCCACATTTTTGAATGCTATGCTAGATAGCGATCTAACCCGAGCTGCTTGCACAAAACAGGGCCACTAACTATAGAGTCCCGTTATATCCAAAAATGGAGCACCCCTACTGCTGAATTGCATGTGATTCTGTTGATTTTACAAATGAGGTTGAATTTGAAGTGGTAAGGTGTTAAAGGTTAGCTTTTTTTAGGGACCCAAAGTCTATTCTACCACAAATAGAAGGTTTTCCAGTGTGAGCAAATAGATTCTGGTTATCTTGCTGGCCTATTTCCATAGCAGTATGACAACAATGAATACATTATCATGGGCTCCAAGTTAAACACTTAGATATGTGACCTAATGAAATTACAGGCTCCCCCTGTCTGTATGGCTTTGCTTTAGCCCCCAATGAGCATTTCTATGCTAATCAGATGCAAATACATGGAAACGATGGCAGATATTTAACCCTGGAGTAGTGGAACGCCACAGAATTAAAGAGATTCACCCCTCCCCAACCCCTCCACATTTTTTCTCCCCATCTAGTTAATGGGGGGCCTTGGAGAGTAGGCAAATGTTTTACCTTTTTGAAAGTTAAATGCCCACTTTCGCCTTGATATTAAACCACAGATACAGGCCTGAACTGTAACCTTTCCAAATCCCCATTTGTCCTGTAAGCCATTGCCGGAACCACTTTCGGCAGCGGTCTAATGAAATGTAATTTTTGTTAGCTGTTCTCATGGCATTATAGAGTATAGTTCATATTGGTCTGCAAGGATCTGGCAGTGGAGTTAAATACGGAATGGTTAGCACAAGCTCTATGTCACATTATTGTAATATGAAGTAATTCTTTTAGCTAATGTGGTTACATCTATTCCCTGCTATTGCCCACTGTTGTGTGCAGTGAACTACTCCCTCTGCCATTACAACTCACGTGAACACACACATTTTATTAGTGTTTCACGCCCCTGTGATTTTCATTACTTAAGCGGGACACACCAAATGCATTTTATCCAACACACACAAATGAATCTTTTCCTCATGCTTTTACTCGTATCAAGGACAATGATGAGACTCTGACGACCCACTGAACCCATTAAGTGGAATGGTGGCAGTGTGAGTGTGTTACTGCAGGCACATCAGGCTAACATATACGCACATGCAAATGAAAAAAATAACTTGAATGTCACAAATCAAGTCCAATGATGATGAGGAAGGTAGGTTAAGTGGTTCAAAATAACACGGTTATGATAAATTTACAATAAATCTGACAGCACGTGAAAAGTAGTACTAGAACATATAATACAGGAAACAGAAAATAAACAAAGTAAAAGTTCATGGAATTCAAACTAAACAGATATTAAACATGACATTGAGAGTTTAGCGTGTTAATCTGTACGGTATGAATGCGTGCTTTGATGCTAACAAAAGGTCAGATTGTTTGAAGAGCCATCAACCGGCTCCTCAAGTTCTTGAATGCACTCACTTATAGTTTAGCAAACTTTTATGTTAGCAATAAAAATTATTAAAGGATTAGTTCACTTTTAGTTCAAATGAAAATTACCCCATGATTTATTCACCCTCAAGCCACCCTATACGTGTATGACTTTCTTCTTTCTGATGAAAACAATTAGTTATATTAATAAATATCCTGATGCTTCCAAGCTTTATAATGGCAGTGAACGGGGCTCACAAGTTTGAAGCTCAAAAAAGTGCATGCATCTATCATAGACATACTCCACACGGCTCCGTGGGGTTAATAAAAGCCTTCTGAAAGCAAATAGATGGGTTTTTGTAAGAAAAATATCCATATGTAAAACTTAAAGTAAAACAGCTTCTGCCAGACCACCTTCCGTATTCAACTTACAAAGAAAACCTCTCGCAGTTCAAAACATTTACACTACGTCCAACATCAGTTAAGCTTTTTTATTAACCTCTGGAGCCGTGTGGAGTACATTTATTAGGAATGCATCCATTTTTTTGAGCTTCAAACTCACGTTCACTGTCATTATAAAGCTTGGAAGCATCAGGATATTTATTAATATAACTCAGATTGTGTTTTCATCAGAAAGAAGAAAGTCATATACACCTAGGATGTCTTGAGGGTGAGTAAATCATGGGGTAATTTTAATTTTAAAGTGAACTAATCCTTTAACTATTAGGTTGATTATGCTTCATCTATCCATACCTACAGCAAAATGAGAACACTAATCATATTTTAATATTTCTAGCATAAACTTGGCAAGAATATTACTTAGGTAAATTGCTTGGCACGAAAAAACTAATACAAAATACACGCATTTATTATTCACATTCATAATGCCATAATTGACAGCTAGAACCACATTCTTCAAACAAATATTTATAAAAGGATTCAAACTCGAAACGGAATCAAGTAATTTACTCCAGCCAACTAATGCTAGCAACCAATAACCTCTTGAAAGCTGCTAAGTGTAAAAATACAAAGTTCTGTCATGAAAATGATGGCACAGGCTGATAGGTCTGTAACTCAATCTGCTTGTAATCACATCATTCTCTATAGAGCACAGCTGATTGGTTCCTGCTGTATCAGTAGCCAATGAGCTCGCTGCTCAACCTTCAAATACTTGATCAGCATCTTCTGTAGCAGTCACAGCGCACTTTCAGAAAAACCCCCATCTTCCCCAGCTCCACCTATATTCCATTTTACATTTACATTACATTCAGTCCTTTAGCAGACGCTTTTATCCAAAGCGACTAACAAATGAGAGTAATAGAAGCAACCAAGAACAGTCAAGGGTCACAATATGCAAGTGCCGTAACAAGTCTCACGTAATCTAGCACAAAACACATAGGACAGTTTTTTATTTATTTATTCATTTATTTTTTAATAACAAACAGAAACGGATAGAGTGATAAGTGCTATTCTTTATTGGTCAAGTGCTGCTGGAAAAGAAGTGTCTTGAGATTTTTTTGAAACTGGCTACAGACTTGGCTGCTCGAACTGAGACAGGCAGGTCATTCCACCAGGTGGGAACGGTCCAGGAAAAGGTCCTAGTGGGGGATTTCATGCCTCTTTGGGATGGCACCACTAAGCTTCGTTCACTTGCAGAACGCAAGCATTCTGGAAGGTGTGTAAGTCTGAACAAGCGAGTTTAGGCATACTGGTGCAGAGCCTGCGGTTGCTTTGTAGGCGAGCACCAGAGCCTTGAACTTGATTCGCGTGGCTATCGGCAGCCAGTGCAGACTGATGAAGAGAGTCGTGACATGAGCTGCTGCTGCATTCTGGATCAGCTGCAAGGGTTTAGCAGTGGATGCTGGAAGGGCCGCTAGAAGAGAATTACAGTAGTCCAGTCTGGAGAGTACAAGTGCTTGGACCAGGAGTTGATTGGCCTGCTCTGATAGGAAGGGTCTAATCTTCCTAATGTTGTATAGCGCAAATCTGCAGGACCGGGTTGTTGCAGTAATGTGGTCAGTGAATTTTAGCTGATCATCAATCACGGAGTTATGGTTGATGAACCTAGCTGAATGGAGAGAGTATGTTGAAGTGGGTTGGCTGAGACCACAAGCAGTTCTGTCTTTGCCAGATTGAGTTGAAGGTTTTGTTCCTTCATCCAGGTAGAAATTTCTGTCAGGCAGGCAGCGATCCGAACCCCAACTGTGGGATCATCTGGTTGAAATGATAGGTAGAGTTGAGTGTCATCAGCATAGCAGTGATAGGAAAAGCCATGTTTCTGGATGACAGATCCTAGAGATGACATGTAGATGGAGAAGAGAAGTGGTCCAAGTACTGAGCCCTGAGGAACTCCAGTAGCTATATGATGTGACTTAGACAATTCACCTCTCCATGACACCCTGAAGGACCTACCTGGGAGGTAAGACTTGAACCACTGGAGAGGTTCAATAAAAGGCAGAAGCACCGTATCCACCGGTCCATAGTTTTCTAAAAGTGCTGGGTTCAGAGAGGGTTTCTTAAGCAGTGGGGTTACCCGAGCCTGCTTAAATGCTGTGGGAATAGTTCGGGTGTGAAGAGAGGTGTTGACGATGTGGGTGAGTGCAGGAATAATTGAAGAAGAAATGGCCTGAAGCAGGTGAATGGGGATAGGATCAAGCGGAAAAGTAGTGGGGTGTTTGGAATGGATGAGTTTGGAGACTTCGGTTTCAGAGAGCAGAGAGAAGGAGGGCAGTGTGTGTGTGACGGTTGATGAGATGTGCATGTCAGTTTGTGGTGTGGAGAATTTGCTGCTAATGGAGGAGGTTTTGTTTGTGAAGAATGATGCAAAGTCATCTGCTGTTAGAGTTGATGATGGAGGGGGGGGGGGCAAAGAGAATGTTCTGAAAAGTGTGCGAGAGTCAGAGCAGTTGTTGATTTTGTTGTGATAGTATGTCGTTTTTGCAGTGGAGACATGTGCAGAGAAGGAAACAAGAAGAGACTGATACAAGGTAAGGTCAGTAGAGTTCTTAGATTTGCGCCACTTCCTCTCTGCCACCCTGAGTCCAGAGTGATGTTCACGGAGAACATCCGACAGCCAGGGGGCAGAGGGTGTGGTGCGGGCTTGTCTAGATGAAAGGGGGCAAAAGCTGTCTAAACAAGATGTTAGAGTGGAGCAAAGAGTGTCAGTAGCACTGTTAGTGTCCAGAGCTGAGAACTGAGCAGGTGGAGGAAGTGAGGATGGAACCATAGTGGATAGATGAGAGGGAGAGAGAGAAGGTACATTACGCCGAGGTTGAGGTTAAGAGTGACGAGGAAGTGGTCGGAGGTGTGCAATGGAGTCACTAAAGTGTTGTTGTCTGTAGAACAGTAGCGTGTGTCGATAAGGTCCAAATGATTACCTGATTTGTGAATAGCCGTGGTAGATACTCGCTTAAGGTTAAATGAGGTCAGTAGAGAGGTGAAGTCTGCAGCCTGAGGTTTTTCAAGGTGGATGTTGAAGTCACCGAGCAGCACCAGAGGAGTGCCATCTTCAGGAAAGTTGGAGAGTAACATATCCAACTCCTCCAAGAAGTTACCCAGTTGAGCTGGGGGGCGATAAACAACTACAACATGGATTTTAGCAGGTTGAGTGATAGTGATTGAGTGTGATTCAAATGAGCTGTGGCCAGAGAGAGATGGTATGGGCTCAAATTTCCAATCATTTGAGATGAGCAAACCAGTTCCTCCACCTCTCCCAATTGGACGAGGTGAGTGCGAAAAGGAGAAATTAGTTGAGAGGGCTGCAGAACTGGACGTGTCCTCTGGTTTGATCCAGGTCTCATGAGACCCATGAGAGATTTGAATGAGTGGAGATAGCTGAAATAAAGTCTACTTTGTTTACAGCAGACTGGCAATTCCAGAGACCAATTGGAATGGACAGTAATGTGGTAGAGGAAATCGGTACCATAAGCAGATTATTAGGATTACGGCGTTTTGAATACACAGAGCGTGATTTATGGGTGGTAGTAGTAATAGTAGAGATTTGAAAGCACATAGTAAATAGGGGTCAGAGAAAAAACAAATGAAAACAAGCTAGACACCAAAGGGTTAAAGTAAAGGAAAGCTATACTCAAGTGCCTTGTCGGTGTCCTTGCTCGAGTGGAGTCGCCCAGAGTAGAGTCACTGGTCTTTACACTCTTCGGTCTTCACACGATGAGGGCTTCACACGAGGGCTGCCGCGGAGTCCCGCTCTATTTATACACACCCCTTACTGAATTCAGCTGGCTACGCCTCGTCGATACTGTTAACTCGCGCGAGGCCACGTGGTCAAACCGTGAACAAACGCTACTTCACAACACAACACACTACACTACACAGACAAACGTACTAAATAACAGCTGAGTTACAAAAACAAGGTGAACAATGATACAGTACTCACACAGTCGTTGCCTTTCCTTTTGCTCAAATGCTTCTCACCTATATATAGGTGCTGGTCATAAAATTAGAATATCATCAAAACGTTTATTTATTTCACTAATTACATTCAAAAAATGAAACTTGCTTATTATATTACTTCATTACACACAGACTGATATATTTCAAATGTTTATTTCTTTGAATTTTGATGATTATAACTGACAACTAAGGAAAATTCAGTATCTCAGAAAATTTGAATATTACTTAAAGGTGGTTTAAGTGTTATTTCAAAACAGCTTTTACAAAACGAACTCGGGCCGAGTGCATAAACAAACTTGTAGCCAATCAGCAGTAAGGGCGTGTCTACTAATGACAGGGAGAAGTGAGCACTCTGTGCACGTCATTATTCAAAAGACACGACACACAGGATGGACATTAGCCGAGCGTCAACAGAAAGAGAGAGATGGCAGATAAAAGAAAAAAGGGGAAACATATTTGGTTTTGTTTTGTATCACAGAACTAATATATGCTGGCTTTTGCTTGAATATGCTCGTGTGTCATGTTCACTTGATTGTCCTGTTGGGATGTCATTAACTAATTGTGCAGTTAACGTGAATAGATGTATTAATATATGTGAGAGTTAACGTTAACAAAGATTAACAGAGGTGTTGTCCATGGTTAGTTCATGTTAACTGATGCATTAACTAATGTTTACTAATACAACCTTATAGTAAAGTGATACCCTTTTTTTAATAATGTGACTTTTTAATTGTGCTTACATACACTTTTAGGATGAAGTCTATGGAAAGTTTTATAAATGAGACCCCTGGCCCTCAGATAAACACATCATGTGTTCGATAATTATCATTGTCATCTTTAGAAAGGGGAAAAAGAGGGCAAGAAAAAGCCATTGAATCACAATTGTTCATTATTTTTGTGAGTGATTTTACCTGCTTTCTGTCTGTTCTGCTATTAGGTCACCAGCACACTGAATATCATTCATTCATTTTTTTTTCTTTCCTAAGGTGAAATTTGGGAAATATCATCCATGCTCTTCTCCCTGGACACCTCAAGCAGATATTATTCTGTCCTCTCTTTCTGGGAATATCTCAGGGATAGGGCAGATACAGATAAAGTAGAACAAAGGGAAAATCAGTGTTTAATGTAATGAAAGCAAAGAATAAGCAAGAAAAAATATATATGAATTTGAGATTTTTTGGTGAACGAAAACATGAAACTTGTCAATAAAAGACATTTTCAATAACACATTACTTGAAAACCGCACAGCGTAACATATCCTGCTGATTTCCAATGTAGTTATATAATGTTCACCAGGTCTAGTCCTTCACTGAAGGACTAGACCGCTGCCCTCTTTTCCTGAAGATGATCCTTCACTTGAGGTCCTTGATGACTTGAACAACTACTTGGACAAGCAACAAGTGGCAGCCTTTCTTTCTCACCTGTACTCAAGACCTTAAAAAGTACAAACCAAAGCAATTCCAACTATATCTCACAACCAATTTGAATGTATTTTACAAGGTGGCTAATTTGTACGAATTTGTACGATTTGCTTAAACACCAGTGATGGGTAGGGGCGGGGTTAGGGCGTGGGTCATTTGTACAAATGACGTAAGATTTAGCTAAAATTGTGTGAATTCGTACAAGTGGGGTCGTACATATTCGTAATAATTAGCCACTTTGTAAAATATGTACAAATTGCTGTGAGATCGGTTTGGCAATACACAAAACAGGCAACCAACTCAATGCCATTCAAATGAATAAATAAATGTTGCATCACTCTATTACTTATGGTGTGCTGATGTAAATGCTGCCTCTTTAATTCTCATTTGTAAGTCACTTTGGATAAAAGCATCTGCTAAATGAATGATTTATTCATTTGGAAACATAGAATCTCTTTGTGTAAAATATTTGCATTCCCCATCGATTGTCCTCTGCATTTGGCATTTGTTCTATGCACATTCTCTCAAATGTTGTAATGCTTTGGCCAGCATGGACATTGTTTTTTATCTGCATGTACCAATTATCTTAACATTTTGGAAATCAGTTTCCAAGCAAGCAGGCTCAAAGTTTCTGAGCAAACCAACACAAACACACCGAGATGCCTTTTCATCGGCCGACGTGTGTGTGTGTTTGTTGCATGTTACAGCAGAGGAAAGAAAACAAGCAGACATTAGCCTGTCCACTTGACAGCAGCGTGTTCAGCTGACCAGAAAGTCCTGTAATTAAATGGCTGCTTACCCTGTCGAGTGAACTGAAGTTAACCTCTGCTTCAGCTCTGACAAACACGCAACAGGGCCTGCGCATCTGCTCGCCATCCAAGCAGCCCGAGGAGGCTTCAGAGGCAACGGAGAGACTAATCCAGGACTTTGAGATCTCTTTGAGGAAGTGTGTATGGGTGTTTGAGCTAATTGTGCTGAAGGCTCCGAGCTTAATGAGATACTACTGGACACTGCATTCGTTTCACTTTCTTATTTATGCCACATTATTTTGAAGGATCACGCACAGCTTAGATATCGTGCTGTGTTCTGCGCTCCTTTCCGGGCAGGTTTTGGGAGAGGATAATTTATTAAAATTACTTTTTACTCATTTTGTTTAATGTATGCACTTTAACAATTAATAACCCAAGCGCGGGAGATTTTCACTAAAGGCCATTAATTTGTATAAAGCTGCCGCCACTGACAGAGGAAATTTTTTAAACTGATCAAGAGAAAGTCAAATTATTCTCTAGCCTCAGGTTAAATATTACTTTCTTCAGGAATTCTTCGCCGTGCCGTCCCGCTTTTTTTGACCTTGTCATTGATTGCAGCTTTCAGAGCCATCTCGTGAAAGCCTTCGCCGCTGCAGGGAAGGGGGTGTGTGTGTGTATTGTTTGTTTTCTGATCACCATCTCTTGTGTTGAGCAAGTGAAAATTCAAGGCCGAGCTGAAACAGACCTACTTTGTATCTGCAACATCAAAAAATCTCCCTGACCAGGGTGGCGTACTTGTGTGTTTTGTTTGTACGTGGACTGGCTGTTTTATATGTAAACAGCTCAAAACGACGGATAGTTTGTGTCAGTCTTTTTGTGCTTAAATTATTCAGACCACCAACACCTTTACTTACAATATAACGCTCCATCTATTGTTGGAACCTCATCCTCGTCATTTCCTTATTAGCCTCCCGTATTCTCTCAAAGGGTGGAACCGTGTTTATCTTTATACATTTTCCTCTCGCAGCTGTAAACCCACGAGAGGGACATCTGCTAGCATCTCCTCTAGATGTTATTTTACTCTGCTCAACAGTCCTATCAGCCATCTCGGCCTCGTTTTTTCATTGGCACTGTTTTTGGTCAAGCAAGCCAAGTGACAGCGGTTTTATTGTTTTAACAAAGAAAGCTGCTTGTAATTCAATGTTTCTTACAGTACATTCATTGCAAAGGATGGCTGAAAAGTTACAGATTTTCACTGAAGCAATATATAGTGATTACTTTGCACAATGTACAACTAATGGCCTGCATTCTGTGTGTGTATCATAACATATGTTCACTGATAATGCTGCTTAAGAATGAAACAAAGCCTCCAAATGTAGCAATTAAATCAAGCGGTCGCATTAAATTAATATGACTGATCTGACTGCATTCGTCTAAATGGATTTTCATTTTTGTCCTTTCTTTTTCTTTCCTATTCTGCTCTCTCATCTCCCTCTCTCTCTCTCTCTCTCTCTCCGCAGTGGTACTTTTAAGTTCAGAAACTGAGAGCATGTCTTCATTAGCTGCATTAACATTCACAGGCTGTAGTAAATTCTGACAGTGAAAAGGTCCCCGTAACCTTTAGTTGTGCAGAAATTTACTTCCCAAGAAAATTACAGCTGGCACTGTCTTAATTAATGCTCGCTTTCTTTGCTGAAAACCCATGGCTTGTCAGAAGAAGAGTGGGGAAGGAGAAAAAAAGGAAGGAGAAAAAGAAAAAGAGGCAAAGGAAGAACGAAATAAAGAAGGTGAGGCGATTGTATGGAGTGCAGAACGTGCAGCGCAGATGGAAACGATAACTACGCAATTGAATACGCAAAATGCACAATAATTATTTTTTTTTATCACAAATATCACAATATTGGCCAGGTTTTAAGGGTGGAGTTGGATATTTGAGGAGCAATAAGCAGCTTCAGAATGTTGATTTCCCTCATTCTTCTCTTGCTTTTTGTCTTCCAGCATGAAATAAAAAACCAATACATATTTTATCCCCCGCTATCTCTCGACTGCATGCTGCGTACTATAGCCTGTTTGGGAAGTGACTATCATCTTCTAATACCCAGGCCATCAGAGGAGCAGAGAGGAGGTCACAGCCAGATTAGAATGCTACAAAACAATTTGTCCTCACCCCAGGGAAAGAGGAGGAATCTAGCAGATACATAAAAAAGGAAGACGATTGGACCAAAGCAGACATTTATGTGTAAGGTGACTTCATGTTACACAATGGGTCATAATTAAATGATCAGCGAAGAGCATGAGTATCAGGGATAACACAGAATAAAATCAATGCCGTATACTTTAAAATGGGTCTCGTACTCTCTGCGGGTCTATGAATTTCTGGCACTGACGTGAGAGAATCACATGCCTTGAGTTCCTATTGGATTAGAGACTGCGGGGCTAATGTGTGAGTACTTCCTCTAATGTGATGTTTGCCCATATTCTGTCCCTGTCACTCAAGACAAGCCCTTTGGGTTTGATCATTAAACAGCACTGGAGGGTAAGGCTAGACTGTCTGTCTGCTCTCTCTCTCTCTCTTCTCTGACACTAATTAGTGGTTGTGACTCAGAGTGTGGTTGATAGACAAATGTCAGAAAGATCATGTGTGGGGTATTAATTGCTGAAATAAAAGCGGAGGAGACGTGCTGAAGATCTTGTAAACCTCTGTCTGCAGATGTATCTGTTACTCAAATCTGCAATTCAAATGATGCCCAAAAAAAAAGAAAAAGAAAAAAAAAAGCCATGTGTTAATTTCTTGTTTATTTTAAGCTTTTGCTGATGCCGACCGGTTGCTTGTGTCTCAATGATTATTCTATAAATAGGTTTTGAACAGATCATTTCATTATTGAAAGGGATATTTCACACAAACAAGAAAATTCTGTCATCGTTTACTCACCCTCCTGTCATTCAAAATCTAGAACACAAAACGAGAAATTCGGATGATTGATTTCTATCTATCTATTTCTATTTCTGGCATGCTATTACCAAGAATAAAGCTTTTAAGTATCAAAAAGGATGTAGATACACCATAAAAGTATCATAAACCACAAAGCTACATTAAGTATTCTGAAGTTATATGATAGCTTGAAGTTAGCAAAGTTATTCACCAAAATAACGTCTTCACATCCATCTTCACATTCACCATGGCACGTTCATGATAGCTCACAAAATCGGATGTTTTGAATAAATAATTATTTTGAGTTGGATCCTGTCAATGAGCTGGTTGATCCATTTGCCAAAACTGATCTGAAAAATACATTTTTACAAAACATTACAAAACAATGACTCAATTTGTCTAAAAAAACTGATCTGTTTCTTGAGTTTAACTCAAGCCGTTAAGATTATCAGTGAATAATGATCATATAAAGATTTCTTTCACAAGCACAATTCAGAAAACTTGGAAAATATACTTTTATGATGCTTTTTTTGCATCCTTTTTTGAAGATTCAAAGTCCTATTCATTGTAATTGCTTGGAAAAGAAAGACCAGCGGCCATTTTATCTTTCACTGAGGAAATATATATATATTTTTTTTTTTGTTAGCCGAAAGACTATTTAAAATCATTCTATTTTTCTCATGTCACTGTTTTTATGACTTAACATGTTCCACAAGCATGAATCTAATTTACAAAGTACACTGACGCTGGGATGAGGACATGGAGAGAATAATTTCTGTGACTGTAACTGACATATTACCATCACTCGTGATACAATAAGGTAGGCCAATTACATCAACTAATTAAAACAATTAAAGCATGGAGGGCCTGGTATCTAAATTTCTGTCAAGCCTGGAGTCAGCTTATTAAAATAGTACTCTAATGAGGTACAGACGCTCTCCCAGTGTCTCCTCTTTTGCTGGCCTGTTTCTTCCCTAGAGAGAGAGAGAGAGAGAGAGAGAGAGAGAGAGAGATGTGCATAGATGAATACAATCCATTACATCACATTTCGATAATGCGATTTTATCATTTATTTCACAAGGCATTTTGCGTTCTGATTACCTGGTTTCACCACTACAAATTATTGTTCCATAACAAATAGACATACACCATAATGTGACCAAAGTCTGTGAATTGCTCTTTAGTAGACCTGTATAATTATGCATATGTGTAATTATGCATTTACCATATCTCGAAAATCTAACATTAAAATGTTATCTAAAATCTAGTCAACCATCATACCCCATTCATAGTTAACACGGTATAATACTTTCTCATGCTAGAATAGTACTAGTAATGATAACACTTATTTAATTGTTGTGAAACAGGTTCAGCTTGCAAATTCCAAGACTTCAGAAGGAATGTTGTATATTTCCATTGGCCACAAACACATCATCACTGTTTTTTATGCTCACTCTCCTGTAGAGCATGAGCTCACGGGCCTGCTCCAATGAGATGATAAACTGCCTCTGATTCCATGATTCCAATTTGTAATTTTCAGAGTGCAGAGGTAAGACTAAGACGATTGATCAAATTGAGGAGCAAGTTGAGCGACCCTTCTTTCTTTCTCCCTCTCGTTTTCTCTCTCTCTTGCCCAAAGACCCTCTTTAAATATTCAGCTAGATTTATGAATGGTCACTGTCTCCCACAGCTATTTATATCTCTTATATTGACAGAAACACATTCAGGAAGAGGAATTAAATTTTGGTTTCTGCGAGTGCGACAGGGGAAGTTTGATAGAGCGTAGTCTCACTCGGAGGTGGGGGACTGAAGCGCTCAGATTAATGTATTTTTTGGAACAAAAGTAGACATGGATTTATTCCTATTTTCCCTCTCTTTTTATGAAAAATTCAAATGAAGGTCAATTTTCAGGATTACCTGCCTCTCCGTAAAATGTTTCAGAACATTTATCATAAAGCAAATCAAAAATTAAAGACACAGGAGGCCATTTTAACAGAACAGAAGACATAGGTTTAAAGAAAAAAAAATAGATGTGGCTTTGTTTGATAACGTATAGACTCATAAAGTTATCGCTTTGGAAGTCCAAAGTCATTTGATTTTATGCTCCAGGCGGCTGCTGAACCGTCTTTACCTTTAATAATGTAAGTTCTGTGCCTGCCTCCTCATGTTCTCCACTCCGGTCTGGACTCAACCTCAAGTGACATCACAGACACTCCAGTCTGTTGGGACACTGTCCCCGCCATTCGATCCGATTATTTAGGAAGGACAAAGTGCTCGTGTTGATGAAGAGCCTGCTTGAAAATCTGAGAGTGCAGAAATCAATGTGGATCCAGCAGGCCCCGGAGCATTGATCACGACTCCCTCTGCATTGACAATCCATGCCTTGTTTGGCTATGTGCGTGAATAGGCGAAATGAGCCTCCAGTGAACACTTTCTGTACCATCTTCCTCATGATCCCTGTCTCTTGCCCCCCTTTTTTTCTCTCTGCCTCTATATTGACACGGCTCCTGCCATGATTTATAATCACACAGTCAAAAGTTTTGAGTGAGGAAGCAAAGTTTGCCGAGCAGACCCTCAACAGTAAGCAACACCAGCGCAAACAACTTTTTTTTTATTAATTCCTGGTTTTTACTTTAAGCGATGTTCTTGAGCGAAGGCAAAACATCAGCAAAGGCCTTATAGTTTGCGGTGGAATCAATCTCTGAGAGCGAGAAGACACTCAAATGAGGGCCTCTCATTATGGACGGACATTGTTTGTCCAGAAATCCTTTCCTCCGCACCTTGTTAGAGATGTCCAGTCTGCATAATTGGAGCCGGTGCTGACAGACGCTTCACTGAAAGCTTTTGTAAATGACAAATGTTCCACCTCTCTGGGAAAGATGACCGTTTAAAAGAATGACGTCTCGTTATTGCTCCTGCGGATGATTTGGAAGGCTCTGGCAATCAAGCTGCTCCTAACAGTATAGAAACATTTCCCCTGAATAGAGTAAGGAATCACCTCTCTTCAAGATGTCTAGCTCAATTTAAAATGAAGGAGATGCTTAGTTTAGAATAGGTTTGGAATAAATAAACAGTCGGTTTATGATTAATTGGAGTTAAATTACTTGAAAACCATGTTGCCGTAAATTGACCAAGATGTACTATGTGAATCGTTAAAACAAGATGAGGATATCAGAGGAATGAGATAACTAGAGCATTCTGAGTAACCAAAGACAGAAAAGTTTTTTTCTTTCTTTCTTTCAAAACAGGTTAGATTTACACATCTGTTTTGAGATGCTCAGGTTCAACACGGACATTCCAAACACAGATGACTTCTCTTTGGGCTGTTTTTGTTTATAAAAATCCAAGATTCCTCTGATTAGCTTGTCACTTTGTTTGGGTCCAGGATAATCAAGTAAAAACCTTCATTATAAGAGTCAGATTTTCACTTGTGTATGGGAAAGAGTCTTGCAGGGATGGATTCTGAATGATTTTATAAGAAACCACCTGTTGTGAACTTTTCAATGGAAGTGTCACCCTATTGCAACAGAACTGTGTATCTTATCTGCATATTCTCACATATTACATATTTCTTATGCAATACATGCAGTGTTAGAGAAGATGAACATCTGCTATTTATTCACAAATGAAATGTCGTGGATACTGCAGATTGTTAAAGTGTTACTCCTGTTAAAATAATAGCATGTTTTAAGATTATATTTACAGTAATGAATAAAAGGATATGTAACAGTCTTTCACAACTCAATTAATGACAATAAACCAAAATGACAGAAGTCTTGCTGCCAGTTTTGTGAACAACCTTAAATGAACACTTGTGCAATTGTAGCTCCTTTTTATATGGTGTAAAATAGCTGCCATCATTAGCTGGCAGTGAGGACCTAGCAACCTCATGGTCTTAGAGACACAAGTCACATTTCAGATCAGCACAAGATGGAACCAGGATAATTAGCAAACATATCCTGACCATACAATTGAGAAAATAAAGGCTGGAAATGTTTTTGTCTCAGTGTGTGCTTGTGTATTTTTGTGTATGTCAAAGTCGTCATGAAATGAGAATCTTTTTTTCTAAATGAATGTAATATATCTTACTGTGAATGAATCATTCATGTAAGTGTTTCATAATTTTGACCATGTATTTTTTAATCAAAATGTCATAGATCTTCAGGTGAAATTATTTTAGAAGTTGGTGCCTTCTAGACTGAGAAAAGCCAGAAAACAACAACTCCCAGAATGCACTTGCTTCGTTGCCCTGTGAGGCCACTCCCAAGCCACGCCTAACGGTTACATCACATGCCCACCACGACACCGTCCCCACGTCATTTTCATTTGTTATAGTAATAAAAGAATTTAGTTCAGTTAGAGAACAGACACTACCATTAAAAACAATGAACGTGTCTGACTAATACAGCATGAGTCGCAGCACAAATACATAAGGAGTCAGATTTCATTCATCACGAGAGTGAGGAGCTGAATGATTTGGTTTAAAAGCTAAATGTAAAAAACGCCTATTTAAGTGAGTTTGTTGTACCAGTGTTTTGCATAATAGGTTAATGGACCCACAATTCAAGCAACCCGCCCCCAAATTGGCGCCGATTCTAAACCGATACTAAAATGAACACGGCTGCACAGGCATTCATTCACGGTGCATGTCCAGTCTGGCGCGTTTTCAGTTCATGCCTATAAAAGCATACATTTCATAGGTATTCATTGAAAACAATCGCTTTGCTCCGCACCGCTCTGTTATGAAGGCCGTGCAGCCGTACGCATTTTACATTCTGGGAGTGAGATCGCACCCCCTATGGGTGGGTTGAAAACAAGTGGAACTAGCTCCTACTACTGGCTGTAGTCTCTAGCCTCTGGCCAAAAAAGCCTCCAATGACACTAAATGACATTTTTTGCATCATCAGAGTTTTTCCCCAGACACAAAATACAGAAATCTCTCGTCTCAGGGGAACGAGACACTACCGGGTTTCAACTGATACAAATTTTAATGCTAATCGGTGAAGTAACCCTTTAAATTGAATCAACAAAATGTTTGCGACCCATTTTACTTCTGTAATCAGACAAAACAATTTTTTTGAGAAAAACATGATTACAAATGAGAAAAAATGTAGTAGTACTTGATTAATTGAATTGTGAAAAGTGGGCATTAAAGGGTTAGTTTACCTAAAAATGAAAATTAGCCCATGCGTGATTTACTCACCCTCAAATCATCCTAGGTGTGTATGACATTCTTCTTTCAGACAGATACAATCAGAGTTATATTAACAATGTCATTGCTATTCCAAGCTTTATAATGGCAGTGAATGGCTGATCTGTTTTGAAGTCCATAAAAGTGCATCTATCCATCATAAAGTATATCCACACAGCACAGCTCAGTTGGGGGTTAATAAAGGCCTTCTGAGGTGAAGTGATGCATTTGTGTGAGCAAAATATCCATATTTTAAACTTTATAAACTAAGATAATTAGCTTCCGACAGACTGCCCTACGCATCGATTTACGGTGAAAGAGTATCCCTTGAACTGACGCACGACATATTGATGAACGGAGGATAGATCAAAACAAAACACCGGTCATGAAATAGAAGTCTACAACAAGAATTTTAAAACAAGAGAAATGCCGGAGGATTTTGATATAAGAGAAGAGGGGCTTGAGTTTGTTGCCCAGCCCTATTGTTTGAACCGGTGAGAGGCGTCAAAGCTTGCGTTACTCCTACATCAGGGGTTACTCTTTTGCCGTAAGTTGACTTTGTAGGCCATCTGCCAAAAGCTAGTTATTTTAGTTTTTAAAATTTTAAATATGGATATTTTTTCTCACACAAAACCTTCGATTTGCATCAGAAGGCCTTTATTAACCCCTGAGCCGTGTGAATATCTTTAAGGATGGATAGATAAACTTTCATGGACTTCAATACAGATCAGTCACTGCCATTATAAAGCTTGGAAGAGCCAGGACATTTTTTTTTAATATAAGTCTGAAAGAAGCATGTCATATACACATTGGATGACTCGAGGGTGAGTAAATCATGGCATATAATGCGGACCCACTTTATATTAGGTGTCCTTAACTACTATGTACTAACATTTTAATTAATTATTTGATACATTGCACTTATTGTGTACATACATGTTTTTACATTGTACTTACATTTTAAAAAATACCTGCATTTAATTACATCTGTAATTAATTTCTGTAGTTACATTTGTAATTACACAGTTGACACTTCCCTTACACCTAACCCTACCCTTAAACTGACCCATCCCACCACACCTTTCCCTAACCCTACCCGTATCCCACCTCAACATTAGCAAAGGTGTTTTGCAACACAATATGAACACAGTAAGTACATTGTACTTATTTTTTTATGTAAGTACATAGTAGTTAATTAACCCGCACCGGTTCGTGGGCGGGGTTGACGTAAGTGGGCGTGTCTCTACTTTTATTCACTTTTGTTTTATACAAACTATTTAATCAACCATCACAAACTATGCATCATTTGAAAGCTAAAACACTCGAGATTCATGTTCTGAACTCGTTTTTGCAATAAATACACCAGAGAGGAAAAGGTTAAATGAAATGCTGTAGCAGTAGCTATTTAAACATTAGCATAATGAACGCAGTACTCATCTTTCATCTCCTATCGTGCAGGTCAGATCGGACCAATCCAAAAACAACCGCATACATGTCCGTGTAAGAGTCCACTCTTCCAAATGCATCCCACTTTTTAATCCAAAACAACGAAAAATAAGGAAAAAACTAAAATACTCCTTTGTTTGCTTGGGCGTTTTGAGTTAGAGTAATCAATCGTGTCCATTTTCAATGAAATAGTGATTCAAATCCGTTTCTGACGATCTCCCTGTGCTGTGGACTCTTCCTGTCACGTTAAACCTCCCAGGTCTCTCTGCTTCAATCACAGGCTCTCTGAGGAGTCATTACACAGAGTTGCCGCATTACTCGCTCCGCCAGCTGTCAATCAAAGCGCGCATGGTTTTCGTTGGATGAAGGCAATCAATGCCTAGCCAATGCCTTGCCAGCAAAGGTTTGATTGACGGACGTAGTAACTAATCACAAGGCATTATCTTACGTTGTGTTTGTAAGCATTATTGGTGAATATGCCTCTAGTCACAATCTCCATAGCAGCCAAGCGCCTGCCAGTCATATTGCGCAACACTTCAGTGGAGCGCAGGCTCTATGACAGACTGTTTTTATCAACTAAATTAGTTTTTTACACTTTAAAAATTCTGTAAATAGTTAATTTAGTTTTTCAGTAACTGTAAATTAATCATAATCAGCAGTTTATTGCAGATTTATTTGAATAAAAAAACTACTCTTTGCAATTACAAATGTTCTAAAATAAAAGCCCTTTTGGAAAGGACGCCTAGTCTTTTCTTGATATAAAAGCTTACAGAAGCTACATTTTTGAGAGAATCATCCTCAAATTTGAATCAAAACATGATCAGACATTCAGTTTTATATTATGCTTATTTTCAGGACCTTAACATTAAAATCTCATAATTTTTCCCTAAGTGAATAATAAAAAATAAAAAACGCGAGTCACTTACATGTATATTTACATGTATATTACTCTATTCATATACAACTTGGAGCTATTATGACTCTTGGGTAACACTATTTTAAGTGTCTAGTTTAAAATAAGACCAGAATTATGAATATAGACCATAGGGTTTAAGATCTGCAGACATTTTCATTTGGGAATGTCGTTTTCAGAAAATTTCAAAAATTGGGGCGCTGGTTAACAGGTTAAGGCCACCTAATATAACGTGGGGCCTATAATGCTAACTATCCCTTTACTATCCGAGACAGGTGGTTGAAAGAGTCAGGTGTATTGGTGGTATCAGCCGAAAGGGAGGGTCATTTTTTAACATTTTTTAAAACAATTTAGAAAAACATGCACTGATGAATGATAGACAATAAGACTAATCAATGATTTTCAGCCTTTGTTTGCTAAATAAAATAGTGTGTATAAAAGATACAAAGTTTGGTAGATTTTATTTAACACATTTTTGTGTATTCCTGTAGCCGCAAGAATTCATGGAGTGCCACATTTAGTTACCAGATACTTTAAAAGATGCAGACTCATCTTGTGAGGTGATGAGATTTGCCCCACGGAGCAAATGTATCCCTCATCTTCCTGCTCACAGGCTGATTTAACACCAACCAGGTCAAAACGCACTGTTTCCTTCCTGCCTGAAAGGAAGCCAGGAAGGCTTGCAGGAACTATGGTATGTGTTTAAAGTGTGTGTGCAGGGTTTGTTGCATTGTGTTTTTCAGGAACGGGGCTGCCTTGAAGTACATTACATTTCTTTCAATAGGTGAATGAAAGTAATTCGTTTAAATCTGTATATCTTTCAGTCAGACCTATGGAACGTGTGATGCATATCACAAACACATCAGTCAACATCAGACATGCCATAAAATATTGATCCTTTCAAACATTTCTGCTGTTATTGAATGAACTGTCATAATTCTGCTATGACAACAACACAAAAACACTGTTTATACACAAACAGAGCAGCAACAAAATGAGAAACACATAATGTCTGTAACTCTTCAAAATGAGTTAGACCATAGAAGAATAAACCCCCATGTGAAAAAATTGCGGTCACAAAATGTATTATATTAATGTTATATTCGTAATTCACTACTGTTCAAAGTTCGGGTTTGTAAAAAAATTTAATGGGGGCAATTTGTTTAAATATTTTTAAAAGAAATATGCTCTTCAAGGCTGAATCAAATACAGTAAAAACAGTAATATTGAAAAATATTATTACAATTTAAAATAACTCTTTTCTATTTTAATACATTTTAAAGTGTATTTCATTCCTGTGATGCAAAGCTGAATTTTCAGCATCATTACAAAAGTCTCCAATGTCACATGATCCCTCAGAAATCATTATGCTTATTTGGTGCTCAAAAAAACATTTATGTCTTCACTGCCACTCACTTTTGGATACATTTCATGCATCCTTGCTGATTTGAAGTATCTATTTAAAAATCTCCTTAAAAAAAAATCACGTGACAATATCAAGGTCTGAAGGGGATCGGGCTGTGGTTGAAAGTGAAAGTAAAGCACACAGTTTGAGCTACAGAGTAAGCATTTGATTTATTTCAGATTCTCCATCTAATTTATTGCAGTACACCAGAGATACAACACCTACCTTTTGAAACCAGTTGGTGAGGAGGTGATTCTGCTGAGCGGTCCCTGTTGTTGCCATTATCTGCTTTATTGAACATAGCACTCCGTTTCCACGGCCATTTACATAAACGGAGGAGTCTATATATTAAAGTAGCATCAAATGACTCATGACTTGGGAGAGGGGGGACCGGTGGCCCCATCGCTCTCTCCTCTTTATGCTCCTCTCTGCCTCTCCACCTCTGCATTGCAAAGCTCCTTACATTAAATTGTGATAGATGAAGAGCGGAGGGCATTCATACAAATCAATGACTTTAGTGTATGTGTCATTAGCTTGAGAGATGCAGGCAACGGTCAGTGCCATAAATCAAGCGATGATCGGCCTGTCTGAGATGCGGAGCGGCTCCTCGCGCAGCCGCATGCATTAGCCGGCGAGGAGAGACGAGGAGAGCTGGGAAAGAAGAGGAAAGTGGCTCCTCCGCTTATTAGCGCTTGCTCGGTTATTGTGCGATCTAACACACTGAATGATGCCGTTGTTTTTTAATGTATATTTAAAAGTGGGCTGAATCTGGCGTATCCCTGATGACCAGGCCAGCCGGTGGATTAATGACTCTGTGCTCTTGCTACTTTGACACCAATACTGATGGCAGAGATCTAGCGACCCAGAACTCCAGAGAGACAGCAGTCAATAGCAGACCCTCTCACCCAGTGAACCACAGCAGGAGAAAAATCATTCTCACAATTTACCACAGAGAATAGCATTTAATATAGACTAAAATGTGCAAGATTGCAGATTCAGTGTAATTAGACTCAGAAAAGTACAGAAGCCCATACAAAAGCAACACTGGAACAAACTGAACGCTAAACCTGTGAGCAGGAAATGGCTGAGCAGTGAACCATCGCAAGGCCTTGCACTTGATCTTCAAGACTCGCATTGTGTAACAACCAGAATCATCACTTAAATATATCATTTTGTGTTTATTTTGGTAATATGACTATGAATTAACATGACTATGAAAAAATTGTATTTTGTCTTACCTGTCACTTCCACACATCAAACTCCAATGAGACTTAATTCTCTATTTTTTGGTGATTGTCATTTTGTTGGTGCTGCCTATATTAAAGCCTACCAATTAAAATTGCAGGCAGAATTACTTTTATTGTTCATAGTGTTTGCTGGAGACATTTTGAACTTCATTTTCCTAAGCAGTAATCACTGCAATTTACTATGTCTATTTGATTTTATGAAATCAAGTATAATGTAAGAAATGTTTTGTCATTAAATGTGGTTCATATGGTAAATTCTAAATTAACACGTATTATTCAAGTCAATCACTAAAAATATTATTTACTATCATTAAATCAACCCAAGAAAAGTCATTTTATGGCTCAGATCATAAGAAATAGATCCTCAATGCAACAACTGCACGTTCTCATTCCTCCTCGTGTACTTTCCCCTTCTGAACTGAGCACTGCATGTAAAATTGAGGAGAAAGAGACAAAGTAAGAAAACAAGACAGCGAGAGAACAACAGGTTTTCCCAAATTTCATATTTTTATAGAACGGTGAACGACAGCAATTTTCTATTCCTTATGAAACACATTTATCTTTGTCTTGCTGATCTAGAAGGGTAAAGAGGGTTCAGTTCGGAAATGGTGAAATCACACACTTGTGACTCATTTAACATGCTCATTTTGGAGAGAAAAAGGAAAAGGAAATGTCTCTTAGACTTCAAACAAAATCATTAACATATAAAATGTATCAGAGATTTTCTTTTTTATATACTAGACAGTATGGACAAAGCAATCAAACTAACAGCACAGACTGAATTTCCATAGTTCTCTCTAGGGGCCATATCTGCATTTGATCTAAAGGAATTAAAACTAATTATATATTTATAAACACAGTTATATTCATTTTTTGTCTTTGATGTTTGCGCTCATTTCTGGCATAGTGAAAATTAATCAATTATAATTTTCTCTAATGATACCGTTAAACTTTTATTTTGATATGTGCTCAGCATTGTACTAGTTTGACGTGAATCTAACTACAAAGGAAAGAGAGTATCTGTATATGCTTCACATACAGTTGATTTGTGTTTGTGTAGGAATAATTGCAGATATATTTGTTTCAGTAAATTATCTCGCCCTTTCAGAATACACACACACAAACACACACTCTCCAGGCTGACGTATCCCGTATCCAGACACCACCTGGCCCGCTGCTTACATAATGTCTTAAAGACGGTTGCATTCTTAACTCTTCCCCGTACAGTGTCTCTTGCTATCCATTGACACCATTGGACATCGGTATCATTAGCCGATTAGGCGAAACACGATGGGGGCAAGATCTTATATAGCTGCAGAATTTCGGGATTAGAATGAAAAGGTGGATGACGAAGGCCCTGAGGCGCAATGAACCCTTCCCAATTACTCCACTCCGGGACCTGAGCTCAGAGGGGTCATGCATTAAAGCGAATAAATGTATCTGAAATGATCCCGGAGCTGGAGTTAAACAAATCAACATCCACGCGATAGGGTTTAACACATAACTGACTCCCTCTTGGGACAGTGTGTGAGAGAGAGTCTTACAACATATGAAACGCGTCTTTAAAATGAGCATCTGAGATTGACAGAAAGAGAAAGACAACCGGAAACACTTTCTTTCCAGCGCTCCAGTGACTACCTGCCTGCTTCCCCATCCTTCCCTTGTTTTCTTTTATTCCTTTATTCTTGAAGGAGCCTAATTAGCCGTTGCTGAGGGCCTCTTTCTCCCTGCCCTTAAATCAGTAATTGGTTTCAGTGCTGAGACTGTCAAGAAATTAACACATCACACCCTGACAGCAGCTGTTTTTTCCCTCTTATTTGTCATCTGAATCGCCACTGATTTGCCAGAGAGCATAACAAATGAGTGGTTGGTAATCAGAGGCTACTCTCTGGGGTGGAAGTGTGTGAGAGCATTTGTGTCTGAAGGAGACAAGAGCAAGAGTGGGAGAGGAGGAGAGTTAGTGAGGATGTTGATGCCCCGCAGAAGTTCTCCATGATTGATGTTTAACAATTTTTCACTTGTGATTATGGCCTGCTATACTAGCATGTACACTGTGCATGTGCAACTTTTTCTGCCAGATGCTAAATACGCACAGAGGTAAAGTCTTGAGGTCCATTCTGAAGCCGCCTCAGAATATTCAGGCCTCGACTCATGTATGGTCAAGCTTAACCTCCTTCATGGACGCATTTATTCATCCTTCTCTTCAGTCATTTGTCTGGGGTCGACAGATTAGAACAATCATGATTTAAGGATTAGAGCACAATCACAAAGTCACTGATAAGACGGCCATTTAACACCACAGATAAGATCAGCACATGACTGGGTTAGGTGAAGGACACGACTACATTTCCTCTTTAAAAAGTTGACTGCATAACTCATTTAAACGGCAAAATGGCAAACTCGTTTATTTAATGAAAGGACGATGTAATAAGAAATTATAAAAATATTTTGACCCACTTTATATTAGGTGGCCATAACTATGTACTAACATTTAAATTAATAATTTGATACAATGCACTTATTGTATACATACATGTTTGTATGTTTAAAATGTAAAAATGCATGAAATTACATCTGTAATTCGTTTTTTAATTATATTTATAATTACACTGTTGACCGTTCCCTTACACCTAACCCTACCCTTAAACTGACCCATAACACCACACCTGTCCCTAACTTTACCTTTACCTTTAACTATCCCACCTCAATATCAACAAAATTGTTTTTCAATACAATATGAATGCATACATTGTACTTATTTTTTGATGTAAGTACATAGTAGTTAAGATCACCTAATATAAAGTGAGACCAAATATTAAAACAGTTTCCAAAAACAAAAACAAACAAAAAATCAGCTGCTTTCATAATAATGAGAAATGTTTCTTGAGCAGCAAATTATCATATTAGAAATATTTCTAAAGAATCAAGTGACACTGAAGACTGGAGATAAGATGCTGAAAAGTCAGCTTTGCTATCACAGAAATAAATTACATTTTAAAATGTATTAATATTGGAAATAGTTATTTTATTTTTGTAATAATATTTCACAATATTAATGTGTTTACTGTATTTTTGATCAAATAACTGCAGCCTTGGTGAATATAGTAGATTTCTTTCAAAAACATAAAAAAATCTTATACTTATCTGAGTACAGACTTAGACCAGAGTCTTAAATCTTACATTTTTTTTTCTAAAAATAACTCAGATTTTGCCAGATTTTAAATCTCAGATCTTCAATGCAGTTCCAGACGGTAAACTCCACTGTATACGTATGTGTATGCTGAATAATATGAAATTTCTTCAGTTACATGGTTATTATGAAATAGTATGACGTGTGGCTGTAACTTTAATAAGTTAATTAACCAGAACAGAAAGAGGTGCAGAATTAATCAGAAACTAATGACAAAGGAACACAGGCAAAACGGGAAAAGAGAAAATGAAACCAAAACAAGATGGAACTAAACAAACATAGAGATAACGCAGAAAAATTCCAGATGCATAATGAAGTTAAGCTTTACATTTAAGCAGTAAACGTATTTAGCACGTTTTAATATTTAGAGTGTAACATGTTCTCTAATCAGAGAATATTAGAAATGCAGATGGTGAGAGTCTGTGAGAGGCAGAGATGTATCCCGCCTGTCCATAAATCCCTCAAACTCTACAGGCAGATAATGGCCCAATTAACCTTTTCAAACTACCACTGTCAGCACAATTTGCCATGGCTTTTTACGAAATGAACTTCTTTTGGCGGCAAACTGTGTGAGATGCAGATCACATTGAGGGCCTGCCACCCTTGGTCATCTCTTACCGACCCTCCAACATGTTCTAGTCCCTTAGTGTGGTGTTTTAGCTCTCCAGTCCTCCATTTTGCCTATTCTTACTGCTCTTCTCTGACCGTTTCTGTAATCAGTACAGTGAAGGACACTGGACTAGCGTTAGCTTTTCGAGTGCAAGGCCGCACAGGTCAGATTGTAGGCCAGATGAAGAGAGTGGAGAGGGGTGGAGGTGGCAGCAAGGCTTAAATTGGCCCTCTTGCACCTGCACGCTTGTGACGCCAATGTCACTCGGTCTGTAGCAGGGAGAGGTCAAGAGGCTCATTGTTATGTCCTCACCTCCTCAAACCAAGCACTCACCTCAAAGTTCACCATCATTATACAGAACGGCACATAGCCATTCTCACTTTAAAAGTGTGAAGCTAAAGAAGTTCTTATTAGTCCTCATAAGACATAATTACACAAGTGCGCACTGATTACACATCACAGAAAATCGTTTCTGTACGTATTTAGCTCACAGGCATATCATCACGGGTGTTAAATATATGGAGTGTAAAAATAAAGCACATATTAAGAGTATTAGCCCCACGCACATGGTGACATATCAGTTTGGCTCCGTTTAACTTAAACAGTTTATCCATTAGAAAACATTGTTTGTTCATTTGCTTCGTGACATAAAACTACGTTCGCTTTTCGAAAAGGTGAGGTTAAATTAAAAAGTGCCACTGATACGAACGCCCATAATCTAATAAAGAGACCCGTCTGGAAGAAAGTCGCAGCGGTCTTGTCATTGTCACCTCACATTAATCAAGCGGACCGTCGCTTCAATTCTTAGGTGGGTGCAAGGACAGAGAAATAAAATCTAAAGAAACAGTAGCGTGGAAAACGAAGAGCCCGGGTGCAACCGCTGTCATTCAGGAAATATATCCGAGTCTATAAAGTGTTCCCTCAGGTCCTTGTTGTGTCTTTCACTGTCTGTAGGTGTGTACTCACTCCATCTCAATGCTGTCACACAACAAGAACAGTCTATTTGGGTCTTGCATGTTAGCCAGTGTTTGTTTGTGGGTGTGTGTGTGACTGACACCCTGAGGCTACAAATACAGTTATACAAAACACGGGTGGAAAGAGGCCGATGTATGATATTCCTTGATTTTGACAAGCACCCTGCCAAGGTGAAATTGTTTCTGATGTGCTTTTGAGGCGCTTCCCTCTTCCAAAAGCCTTGTACATGAAGTTAGTGTTGTTTTCTACCTCATCTCCTTTCCAACGTTGCGGCAGGCTGAGGAGAGAGGTGGCTTTTGCGCCTCCGTGTTTTGTGAAATTGGACTGCCTCTCCCCATTATTGTAAACATCATCCCCGCCGACATGGCTGGCAGTTGCTGTGGTGTCGGACCTGGCTGCCTTGGATACATCTGCTAAAACACATCCATTAAGGCCAAACTACTTTTGATTTACATGTTGAGACTTTTTAAAAGTGTCACATCCAGTGGCATTTGCCCAGACAGCTCGCCTGTGTCGCTCGCATAAGACCCACCGGCTCTCTCTTTCTCTCTCCCACTCACAGTCTTTATTTGCTCTTTTTTCTTCTTCTTTTTCTTCCTCTTCATTTTTTTTTTTCCCAAAGGAAGAATTCTCTTTCGTTCAGCATTGGTCACATCACACCATGCAGGCAACCCCTCATGGCTCGGTAAACAACGCTCTCAACTAGCGTTCGCTCCTCTCTCTTTCTCTCTTCTGCCTCATTACTGCATAGGCACAACTTAATGACCTTATCGTCAATGCAGTTCCCTATCACCTGTCACACCAGCAATTAATTTGATTCTGGCTATAAATTATGGCAGATCTTTTCTTTCTTTTTTTTCCCTTTTGTGTCAGAATGTAATTTATAATGATTAGGGAAAAAAATGTATGTGACATGGGTATCATGAGAAAGGACAACAAAATGCTCATTAAGGATGTAGAAATTGTCCATGAGGCTTTTGTTGTCTAAGGTCTCACTGTAATTAAACTTGTATCAGCTAGTTCATAAAGAACAGACAATTAAAGCCACGAGAATGGCTAAACAATAGGCCATAGGTTTTCGAGTGGTGCGCTGCGATAAAAGTGATAATTAGCTACTTTTGTCACATTAGTTATGGAAGTTATAGAATAACTTATATTTGTTCGGATTTCTGAAAACAATGTGCTGAATGAGTGTCATAAAGATTGCCCCTCAAGTTCTCATTAAAATCAAATGGTGCAATAGACCCATCGCATATTCTTCACATTTTCTTGATAAATGTTCCTCTCGCATCAAAGTTATGAAACAAGCCATCTCTGCATCAGCATTCATCACGTGTTGTGTTATAACCATCGTTACTGACAGTTTCTCTTTGATTCCTCTGACTGACAAGCTCACCACATCCAACGCACCGTTACGTGTCCCATGTATCAATTAGAGACCTCAATCTGATTATGTCTAACTTACTAGACCTTGTATGTATTACATGGCTGCCTTTAGACACGCTGGAGGGCAATGCTTCATCTTCACTTGGCAAAGATTTTATGAATCCAAGCGATTTCATAAAAGTCCCATTATATCTGAATTTACTGCTGTTATGGCTTACGATACAAATATCTCAGCAAGGTGTGAATGTCGCCAGTGGCTATGCTTGTAAAGAATGAGGCGGTAATATGTAGCGTGTGTGTGAGAGAATATGTTCTGAATGATAATATGACTTCCTTGCACAGTAGGACTATATAAAAGATACTCATGAATGTATTATGGGTAATGGATTAGTTGAGTGTTTTTATGGACGTTTTGATTCTCACATATGTTAGCGAGCAAATTACTTAGTTTTCACAAAAATGCTCGGGGCAGATCGTCACAACACGGCCGAGTTCATGATTCATTTATTAAAAGGATTTGTCAATGTTACATCAGCCCGAAAAGGGAAAAGAACAGAGAACGAGAAATGTTGCTGGCAAAAGACCATCGTATAAAACGCATTGGTCATGTATTTTGAAGCAAAAGAGCTAGTATTGCTACTGAAAGGGTTGAGAAGGTCTTTCTAGATTTACTAGCACACAGATTTCTTGTTTAATTTTGCTCGTTATTTTATCATTTTCATTTTGTCATTGTTCCGATGAGTGCTCTGCGAGGACCTCGTGGCTTTTCCTTTATTGGGTCATAAAGGCTTGTATGTTATGACCGGTTAGAAAGCGTCACCTTAGATTTGAGCCCCCACACATCAGGAGGACCTCAGATATGTTTCTAATGTTAAAGCTGAGCACCTTGACCCCATTATTAAGAGAAGTCTTTATGCACAGAGATAAAATACACCTAAATGTATGACAAATGCACTGAGGAACGCCTTTATGTGACTTCTTCAATCAATAGAATCTTAAATATTTTCCACAATAAAATGAGAATTATGCATCTTGAGCTGATTGAATTATACAGGTAATTGCACATCTCATCATGTTCCCCACCGCCTGTTCACTTGATCTATTAACATAGTTTCCTGATCGTTCTTCCAGCACACATTACATCTGAGTATTGGCTTGAGGAGAGGGTCAAGGACACCCAAACTTTTCACCCGCAAGTACTGGACTAATCATGCTGTAATAAATAATAATAATAATAATAATAATAATAATAATAATAATAATAATAATAATAATAATAATAATAATAAACATATTAAAAAACAATAAAAGGACTGCAGGTAGCAACATTTAAATCAAATACATATATACATGTATTTAATAATATCTATATGTTATAATATATATAATATATATTATATAATATCTATATGTCTAAAGTGTGAAAATAGACATATATGTGTAAACTTAATGCAGTTAGAGTATACTCAAAATACTTATTAATAATAAACAATAAAGTATTAATTAGCTTTGTCAAGTTACTTGCAACATTATGAGATATTGCAACATACAGCATACTGTAGTCAATCTGTAAGAACGATAGCCTGACCTCTGAACTTTTATCTCGATTTAACTTTTACAGTACATATGTGGAATATTCCTCGCATTAAGAAACTCAAAAAAAAGTTGAAATCATATCATCTCAACATTTCACTGAGAGATAAAGACTAGCTCACTCACCTGTTTTTCACTAAGGTGGCATAAGGACAAAAATAAATATTTTTAATAAAAAATAAATAATGCAAACAAACAGAATCCATGTGGTGATGAATATGTATGACCTGTATATTTTCTCAATTGACTGGACTTTGACAGATACAGTCAAATTTGGACCTGCCTATACTTACTGTACTGTATGTACAGCACACCACAATCTTTATGTGTGTTTTGGCTTTTTCTCTATAATGAGACGTCTTTTGTATCAAAAGAGGAATATGTCACAGTAGCAGCCCAGGTTTCAAGGACAATTGAACTCTATTGGAGAGAAATTAGGTTTGATCTTCAGCTTATGACAAACTATGGCGCCACTGCACCTAATGACCCTTGTGATGTTCTTCTGAATGGGTCAATGACTAATAAGCAAATATCACACTTAGTATGCCGTTGCTATCGTCTGTCACAATTAAGCTTTTTCTCCCTTCTCCTCCGTTTGACTTGTTTTCCCTGAGAATTCTGGTAATAACTCTTAAGCTGTCTATGTGTGGTGTTTCTTTACAGCCTTGCTGAACTGCATCCAGATATTTTTGCATGTACTTAAAGCCATTCGAATGAAATATTATTCATCAACTAATGCAGTGACTGATTTGAAAACCAATCCGGGCACTATTTAGGAACGCAATTTGCAATTTGCTTATATTAGACACTATCTAATATTAATAAGAACAGAAATAATCACATATAGATTTTCATGTGTGCTTATACGAACAATTATAGTCTTTCAAATGATCTATTATTCTCTTTCTTTGGCTAAATAAGTGTATATGATACCATTCATCAAGTGCGGATGAGGGGCTGACATGTCTTCCCTCTTCCATTCATCATGATTATAGGGTGATCTGTCTCATTTTGTGTCTAAAGCAGTGTGGCCAGCGTTTTTCACCTGTTTCCTTTAGTCACACAGTGATTGACATTATTAAATAGAAGTACGCTTGCTCTTGGTTTCTGTTTTATGAAAACAGACTCTTTTTTTGTGTCATGTGGAGAACATGAGCACTGTTTGACTATTCAAAATATATACTCTGCTACTGAGTGTTGTATTAGGGATGTATACACACCAGGCAATGCCAATATCCATGCATGTGGACACATACAGATAAACACACACTCGGACGGAGGTGAAGTGAAATGAAGTGTGTAAAGTGTATAGCAGGCCTGGCCTTGATATGTACTTGATATGCCATAATGCCTTAGAGGGTTAGTTCACCCAAAAATTAAAATTATGTCATTAATTACAACCGTAAGACCTTCGTTCATCTTCGGAACACAAATTAAGATTTTTTTTTAAAAATCCGATGGCTTAGAAAGGCCTCCATTGACACCAATGTAATTTCCTCTCTCAAGACCAATAAAAGGTACTAAAGACGTCATTACAAAGTCCATCTCACTACAGTGGTTCTACAAAAATTTTATAAAATGACAAGAATAGGTTTTGTGTGTAAAAAAAATTTAAACAACGACTTATATAGTGATGGGCCGATTTCAAAACGATTCCTGAAGCTTCAAAGCGTTATGAATCACCGCTTCGAGTCAGCGTTCAGATCCCCAAAGTCACGTGATTTCAGCAGTTTGGCGGTTTGACACGTGATCCGAATCATGATTGGATACACTGATTCATAGCGCTCAACGCTTCAGGAAGCAGAGTTTCGAAATCGGCCCATCACTTTATAAGTCGTCATTTCATTTATTATTTTTGCGCACAAAAAATATTCTTGTTGCTTCATAAAATTGTTGTAAACCCACTGTAGTGAGACGGACTTTGTAACGACGTCTTTAGTACCTTTTATGGCTCTTGAGAGAGGAAATGTCATTGCTGCCAATGGAGGCCTTTCTGAGCCATTGGATATCATCAAAAATATCTTCATTTGTGTTCTGAAGATGAACAAAGGTCTTACGGGTGTCGAATGACATGAGGGTGAGTAATTAATGACAGAATTTTCATTTTTGGGTGAACTAACCCTTTAATATGTAAAGTGAACAAAACATAATTTCAAAACAAAACATCTAAATAAACTTTTTTTTTTTCTTTTCTTTTTTACAAACAAGATACACATTAATACAATTCTGGTTGACTTAAGGTTCATAACTGACTTTTGACTGATCATCTCAGTTTTAACATGCTTATAACACAGTTATACCAGTATAATAAATCTTTTTCTGTCATTATAATCCCATTAGAAGTCAAAATGATGAACCATTCCATTTAATTATATATGCTTTGAGTTGGACTTAATTAGTATTTATGCAGAATGCAATCACACACACACACACACACACACACACACACACACACACACACACACACACACACACACACACACACACACACACACACACACACACACACACACACACACACATTTGTTTTTGTGAAATGTGGGGACATTCCATAGGCGTAATGCATTTTATACTGTACAAACTGTATTTTCTATCCCCTACACTGCCCCTGCCCCTAAACCTACCCATCACAGGAGACTGCGCAGTTTACTTTCTGTGAAAAATCCTCATCCTGTGTGATTTATAAGCATTTTGAAAAGTGAGGACATGGGGAACGTCCTCATATTTCACCCTCTTTTGTAATACCTATGTCATACCCATGTCATTATACACATTTGTGTCCTGATATTTCACAAAAACATGCCCACACGCACACACACACACACACACACACACACACACACACACACACACACACACACACACACACACACACACACACCCCTACACACACATGTTTGTTTTTGTGAAATGTGGGGACATTCCATAGGCATAATGGTTTTTAGACCGTACAAACTGTACAAACCGTACAAAAAGCCTTTTGAAAAGTGTTTATAAGTTTATAAGCCTTTTGAAAAGTGGGGACATGGGTAATGTCCTCATATTTCACCCTCTCCTTGTAATACCTATGTCATACCCAAGTCACTATACACATTTGGGTCCTGATATTTCACAAACACAAGCACAAGCACAAACACACACACACACACACACACACACACACACACACACACACACACACACACACACACACACACACACACATATACACACATGTTTGTTTTTGTGAAATGTGGGGACATTCCATAGGCATAATGGTTTTTAGACTTACAAACTGTACAAACTGTACAAAAAGCCTTTTGAAAAGTGTTTATAAGTTTATAAGCCTTTTGAAAAGTGAGGACATGGGTAATGTCCTCATATTTCACCCTCTCCTTGTAATACCTATGTCATACCCAAGTCACTATACACATTTGGGTCCTGATATTTCACAAACACAAGCACAAGCACAAACACACACACACACACACACACACACACACACACACACACACACACACACACACACACACACACACACACACACACACACACACACACACACACACACACACACACACACACACACACACACACACACACACACACACACACAGGGCTCCAGACTGCCACCAAATGGTTGCATTTTGCTACCAAAATTTGAGAGTGTGCAACTGTAAATTTGCGACCAGTAAATTTGGGCATGTTCATTCAATCAATAGATCACTATATTTGCTGACGTGACACACATTAGATCTATTTAACCAATACTGTCATATTTTTTTATTTGTTTTACAGTTTTTATAGAAGTACATGACATGACTCAAACGTAATGAAGTCATTTTTATTTTAAAAGAAGAATCCCGTTCAAACAAACCAGTGCTTATACAATACCAGTGCTTATACTCTGTACTGTAATCATTTAACCATCAGCCTGCGTTATTACACTGTTTTCATTACAATGGTAAAGTGTTCATTTCTTTTTTTGCTGCAAATATGCCAAACTACACGAGCCAAACTCTACCTGTTGGCTATCAGTATCGTTCAACAACTGGGTCATTTCGTTAACTTCACAAACGGCATGTACCAGTTCGCTCAATTCGTTCATGAACTTGATCTCTCGTTCAGACTCAAAAGCATCTCGGTCAGTAAAGGGCGTATTCGTTCACTGAATTCAACAAATCACATGCTCTGTCACATCTCATACTTGAAACACTATTGGCTCAAGGTTTTGTCATTCTTGGAGTATTTATTATTAATAGGGGTGTCACGACATTTTTGATTCTAAGGTCACGGTTTGATTCGATTCTCGATTTTTACATTCTTTCTTTTTTTTTAAAGCACTGGTTGCAATGACATTTTTAGCCTTTTTTATGCAATATAATATCTGACCTTTGTTCGCAATGAACCACACTAAATAAAAAATACAAATACTAACAACATAATGTAACAATAACTTATATCTTCAGTCATTTGAAAACTTAAGCAAAATAACCCAGTAATCTGTAGTCAAGTCAACTAAATGTGAGCTGCTCGGACCTTCAATGACTTTCTCCTACATTATTGTACATGGAATCGCCTTAGCTGTGAGATGAGTTCTACTTGGGATTTCTTAATGTAGTTCTAGCACGCTAATTAAATGCCTAAATACACATTGACTCTTAATTTGAAATGCAAAAAATATGCATTACAACAGTCTAAAACGTATAACCAAACATTGTAAAGTAAACATTGTCATTATTCATCAGCATTAGTTCATAAACAATTGCCTGGCATAAATATGAGCTATTCATTGACTGAGCCGTTCTGAAGCGCTATTGGAGATGCGTGAGCCGGAAGTGCGTGCGTTTCCCCGGTTAGTTCCGCACGTTACAGTTCAAATGTGCGCATTTTACACATGATATCAGTTCTGACTGGATCTCTTCCCTAACCTTATCATCCCTCCCTAACATTTTCGTCTCATTTTTATTTGTTGATGAAAACGACAGTAGATTTTCGTCATACCTTTTTTTCATCAAACACTAGTTTTTGTTTAGTTATCGCCTGCTGCTCAGAAAAGGTTGTTGACGAAAATTATTCATCAACGAAATTAACACTGATTCAGTGAAACAGGAGGGGGTTCAAGTTATGTCGATAGGTCTCCTGCATCTGCAGTTGCCATGCTATCTTTTGAGTGGCTGTAGCTAGGTTAGAGGAGGTTGACTTGCAGCACTTCAACACGTGTTTTTTTTCCAGCTTGGCAAGCAACCAGACGTGACGTGGGGGCATGGCAGCATCAACGATTCCATTTTTTAATTCGATGTTCGAGATTGTGAATTAATTTATGTCGATTTCGATTTAAAATCGAAATCGTGACACCCTTAATTAGTAATACAGCAGAAATTAGCATGTTGATTTACGGTGCGCGCCCCTAAATTTTCTGGTTGTGCCCCTAAAATTTTCAGATGGCGGCCACTGTTGTCCTAGTGCAAAACGTTAGTCTGGAGCTCTGACACATCATATTTCTTCATTTCTGCCAAAGCAAATGCATTTAGTTGGTGACGTAAAACTATGCTTCACCCTATTAAACATTTTATAACCAAGTCTTAATATAATCTACAGTTGATATAAGAGACATACAAATGGACTTCCTAATCATTCTCATTCTCACAAATATTTCAGGCTGCAGCAGGCAAAAGAAAGAGGCCCTAATGCAGTCCGTATCCACCGCAGTGGCAGAAACGCATTTCCAAACGGCACACACTCACACTCCACTCAACACAGACAATCCATCGCCTGACAATCTGAGACACACGCAGAGATGGAACTCATCTCTCACTTCCTCCTCGCCCGCCTCTATCTGCAATGCAAAATTAACCTCACTTTAATCTGAGTGTGCCGGGGCAGGGTGGAGAGATGGGGAACTGGGCCTTGATGAAGAGCCGCAAACGACGCAAGAGTTCAAATCTGGTGTGTCACTCAATTATATTTCCTTGTTTTGCCTGTCCTTGAGAGGAAACCCCTCTGCTCAGCCACATTATTCTAGTCCTATAACAAATGACACTGCAACACCCGAGCACAGCAGCGCTACATGTACGAGCAGGCGTGTGTGTGTAAACGGCGAGTAATATTCTCCGTCTTGTTTGGCAAAAATGACTTTCTTTTTGATGTAAAGGTGGCGCGTGTGGCTGCCCGTGGAGGGGAGGATGTGAAATTGTCTAATGCTGATTGTGATTGTCAAGCGCAGGCCGGCCCAATTATATCACTGAATCTTTGTTAAGCAGGCCTTGAAAATGCCTGACAGTATAATTAATCTTGCCATATGAACAAAGAGACCCTGCTCAATAGTATTGAGGACGCTTATTAAAAATACTAAACACCCTCTGCACCCTTTTGAAAATGTGATGTGGGTGGGGGTGGCTTTTGAAATAGCAAGACGCAAGTCATTATCTTTTTGTTTAGCTTTTTTTTTTTATCCAGAGGTGAAATTGATATTAAGGGGGAGGGAGCAGTGATTTTGCAGAATGATGAAAAATGATGCCTGTGAATACGAGATATCATTTTGAAAATGATGCTGCTCTCTCGCGGAGCTGACGATATACTGCTTTAATTAGAGTTTCGCCATGATAAGATACCACATCAAAGAGTTTGAGGTGTTATTCACAATCCTTTAATTTATAAAATATAACAACATTACACTCACACTAATTGCACTGTGTGTAAAAATGAATGATCTGTTCCTGAGGAATGGCCAGTGTTACTAAAACAGAAATATGATGCCTGCTGGTACAGTGTTAATATATCGCTGTACTTATTCCCTTATGTTCTGCCGCACTCATTTATATGACACTACAGAACTAAAGTAAGGTCACAGCTTTCAGACAGATTAGCTAAATAACCTCTTTAAAGACATTCAAGATTTATACACTCATCAATAAAGACACACAAAAAAATTAACAATCAAGGATGAAGGATTATTTCATCATTGAAGCAAAAGTCAAAGATGTGCACTTGATTTTAGTCAAAGTCCCTTTAAGGTGAGCGCACTAGGTGCTCAGGAGCAGAGATATAATCTAACAATGGTACCATGATTTACTTCTTTAGCTAAAACAAAACAAAACAAAAAACGTGTGATTTTATTACACAAGGACTCTCCATAGACATCATGATTTTTATACTTTACAAACTTTACATTTTATCCCCATAACCCTAATCCTTAGAGAAAACATTATGCAATTTTACATTTATAAACCGTTTTCCTAATGGGAACCAACATTTTCAGGTTTTAGATTTGGTCCCTATAATCTAAAATAGGGACCAAATCCCCCCCCCACACACACACACACACACACACACACACACACACACACACACACACACACACACACACACACACACACACACACACACACACACACACACACACACACACACACACACACACACACAATCACACATGTTTGTGGTTCACTATCTTTGTGGGGACTTTCCTTGGATGTAATGGTTTTTAAACTGTACAAGCTGTACACTCTATCCCCTTGCACTAACCCTACCCCTAAACCAACCCATAACGTTCAGCACTTTCAGCAAAAAAAAAAAAAAAACTCTGTTTAGCTTGTTTCCTCGCAGGGACCTCAATTTAGGTCCCCACACTTAAGTGTCCCCATGCCCCATGAGTAAGTGTACATTCAAGTTGAAGTCCCCACCAGGATAGAAAAACATGTACATGTATACACACACAGGTACTCCTATTATTACAAGGGAATTACATAGGCATTATGGTTTTTATACTGAGCTAATCAGTATCTATCCCCTAACCTTACCCCAAGTTTCTAAAGATAACCCTTACAAAAAAAGTAGCTTTTTGCATTTTTACATTTTTAATAAAACAGTATTTAATATGTCTATTTAGCATTTTGAATGAAGAGAACATCTGCATGTCCCACAACGTAGGGAATACCTTGACCACAAGCACACATCCAAAAAGTATTTAACTGGTCCAGCTAACATGCATGCAGATTTGGTGAAACTAAAAAGCAACCTACTGCAAAAAAATAAAATAAATAAAGCTACAAACTAATTGTAATTGGAAGTAGTTAAACTACAGACAGTTGAAAAAATATCATGACAACTCTTTGGATATTTTTTAACATGATAATGGGTATGACAATGTTAATGTGTTTGCTCTTGGCGGAATATAACCACTACGCTTCTGAACTGCTGCTATAGTTGATTTTTGCTTCTGCTGTTGCAGAGCAAGTACAGGAACTTGCTACTGCTAGGGTTGTGCCGATGTACGATATCATCGTCCATCGTGATGGCTGACCAACATCACGATGGAGCGCCACCATCGTGATGCCACGCCTCGCGACACACACACTAATCCTCTTCTATAGTTAAACTAAAAACTTTGCAGGGATTGCTCTGTAAATTAAATTGAGAGTATAACTAAAGCATATATGCTATTTTAAATACTGTAGTCTATGCCAGATATATAGCCTACATTTTTAAATAATCCATTTCATAAGCATGCGTGTTTATTTTAGCACTTCTGTCAGTGAAACAACACACTACAGCCTGTAAAACATTTAAACGATGATCAGTTAATAATGGTAACAAAAAGATTAAGACAATTAAATATTAGTTTTAAAAAAAATGTTTTATTTCCCCACAAAGATGCGTCAGCTTTGAGATGAATGTGGGACACGAGCTGGAGACTCCTTCTCGAATATCTTTGTCTTAATGTTTTCTCCTGATGTTGCAAAGCAACACGTGTTGTAAAACGTCTGAAGAGCGAATTTTATCTTCCACAGGGTCAAGACATTTAGGATATGTTTGATTATGCACTGTCAGAGAAAACAAAATTAAAAGCGTGTGTGTGTGTGTGTGTGTGTGTGTGTGTGTGTGCGTGAATTGCGCTTATTCAAATAAACTTGACGCGCCAATTAAGTCTAATAAGAACAAACCATGTTAAATAAAATTGGAAGTAAAAAGGTATTCGTCCTACATTGTTTTTTTCTACTTCACCACAGTAAAGCATGTGAATGGGTATAGGCTATAATAGACTTAATTATAGCAAAGCAAACGAAAGGAAGAAACGCTTACAATTCTCTGCGAAAATGAGTGTGACGCGAGTGAAGATTTATAAACGTGATGTCCAGTGGGATAAAATGGACTAACTGTTAGCCTTTTGGTTATGCCTATTGTTAAAGTTCGCGGAAATCGGAAAATCGGGTACAAACATATTTGAAAAGCTGGCAAATCTTTAATTGGGCTCAGCTTCCCTCTCTCATTCGGCATGAATCCTTATGTTTTCATGGCTGCGATGTAACTGCGAATTTATTTCCTTTGAAAACAATTCTTTGTGCTTCTGTCCTGTGGTAATATATTCACGTACAGCAGCATTCACATACAAAACACGGGGGTAATAACGAAATTATAGTTTTAAATAGAAAATAGTATTTATGTAAGGAGGTATATTAAAATAAAAAGTGCACAACTCTTTACTTTGTTTCCCCTCACGTGCAACCTAGCGCGGGTGAGTCCTTATTTGGGTTAGCAAAATAACGAAATAGAAAATAGTAGGCCCTATTCATGTAAAGAGATAGTAAAATACAGATATAGTAAATTATATTTTTTTATTTAAAAAAATAAATAAATAAACGATTTATATCATCAGCCCATCGCGATGTTTTACTGTAAACATCGTCAACTGCCAATTTAGGGGACATCGCCCAACCCTAGCTACTGCCAATACATACGCCAATTCGCTGCCGTGAGTATGTAAGGCATAGTGCTGCTGCACAAATAGCCTATATCACATTACCCATAGCAGATCTAAAGGTGGAGCTGGGGAAAGTGAAAGGTTTTAGACAAACTCACAGGGCCCTATTTTAACGATCTATGTGCATGGTTTAAAGCGCATGACGCAAGTGCACAGAGGGTGTGTACAAATCCACTTTTGCTAGTTTAAGGACTGGATAAATGATCGCTGCACCCAGTGCATGGTCTAAAAGGGTTGTCCCTATTCTCTTCATGAGCAATGGGTGTATTTTGGACATAACGGCCAATAAACCAATCAGAGTCTCATCTCCCATTCCCTTTGGGTTTCGCTCGTGCCATGGCAGATTCAAAAAGTGGAAAAACTGAATGATGTATCTGTAGCGAGGAAACGGATCTGCTCGTCTAATAACGCCTAATTGCTGTTCATTACTGCAAATAGGTAGGCTAATTCTGATACATGCAATGGCTATCTATTATGACATATAGGCATTTTTATATTTATGTACACAATAATAATGTTTTACATTTTAATCCTTTAATTTTTCATGTTTAAAAATGTTTGTGTGCTGTAGCACGTCCCTGTGTGTGTAATAAGCAGAGTGTACGTGCGTTGTGAATCTATAACGAAAAAAAATATATATATACATTTATATATATTGCGCCAATATGTAGTCTATTTCAGTTGCCTCAAAATAGAAATGCACCAACAATGCTCCTGAACACACTTCGTTTTCAGACCAGCACACCCATGGGTGCACAAATGGGCGCAAATGCATTCAAACAACATGGAGCAGGATGTGAAAATGATAGCTGCGTCAGGCTGAAACTAGTAAAAAAACATGCCTGCCACAGCATTGAGCCGGGTGTATGATAGGGCCCTGAAAGCGCACTGCAAACTGCTATAGTGAATGGTATTGGTGAGCAGCAAGCTCATTGGATGCAGATGTGACATGAACCATGTGACATGAACAAAATATATACAAAATATATACATTATATACATAACCCATTCGTTGTGATATGTTTTTATGTTTTTGAAAGAAGTGTTAAACTGTTTACTGATTGTTTAAAAAATACATTTTATATATTTTATTATATAAATATTTTTAGAATATTATATACATATGATGTAATACTTTTATATAATATATTTATTTCATTTATTCCTTCGATGGTAAAGCTGAATTTTCAGCATCATTACTCTTACTCTTTTTTACATCATTAGTCTTCAGTGTCACATGATCTTTCAGAAATCGATTTGCTGCTCAATAAACATTTCTTCTTATTACTATCATATTATTATATTTTCTTATGTAGAAACTGTAATACTTTTTTTCTGGATTTTTTTATCAATAGAAAGAAAAAATACTATCAGTTTAGATTAATTTAACGCATCCATGCTGAATATAAAGGTATGTTTTCTTTAGAAAAAACAAATAAATAAAAAATTACTATAGTAAATAGTGTGGATAGTAAAACTATACAAATTATATAATTTAATCAGATTCATATTTTTGCTAGTACAAAAACAATAAGGGGTTTTAAATAAATAATAATTTAATTATTATGCCAGTACCGAACTTTAACAAACGACTATACTAAACACTGAGAACTAAATGCAAAAAAATAGTGTAGTAGCATAAAGTGTTTGAATCTGTTCATAATGAACTGTCAACTAAAACAAACAGCCAAACAAACAAACAGACAAATGGCTCTGCTGATGTAAAGCAGGACTTGACTCGAATCATGTTGAGCATTGTGATGCCTCTATCAAACAACAGGGTTGACACTTTTAACTGTAAAGCAGGACTTCAGTTACCGTATTAACATTCTGTTTCTCCCATTCATATGTATATGAGTGGACCATCTCCTCCCCTTATAACATCTCTGTTCCAGTGTAGTGCAGCACAATTTGTACAGAGCGCAGCCTCTCCATGGCTCAGTTCTTCAGGATTACTTAAATCAGTGGAGAGTTCCTTCCCTCCACCTTCCTCCTCTTTTCATGGTTCACAAGCCAAAGCTGCCCCGGCCAACAGCCCTATCAGAACCTCCTCAGTACCAGCAGTGGGCCGACGCGAGAAGAGCACGGGGTGAGATCGAGGGGGCACGCAAGGTGCCACAGAGGTAGGGATGCCTAATTTAGCAGAAACACCATCTCACGAGCTACAAGCCAGATCAGCCTTGCAACCGCAAAATCATTTTAATATATTCCCAGCGCTACTTGTGAATATTAATTTTAAAAATTAATTATTAATTTTGCCCCTGGCATGGCAAGATATACTCGTTTTAATTAGTGTACCGTACTCCCCTACAATTAAAATATAATTGATGTCCATATATATTGACAGCCGCTGTGATCGCTTTTCTTGCTGGTGTCAACAAAGGCAGGGCAGAGATTCTGCCGTACTCTCTGCTCCATTTAGTCCGCGCCACTTTTAAGATCCATCCCACCATTTTTGACATAAAAAGACTAAATATGGCCTTGATGCCAGAAATTAGAAAGATAGACACTCTAAACTGATCATCGAGTTTGTTGTTTTAAACCTGAATGACCTTCTTTCTTCTGTGGTTTTTTTAAAATATATTTTGGCTATTTTATGTAATACCACTGGTGTAAATAATAAATAAAAAATAGTAATACTTTATTTTGTTGGTCCCTTTTGAACATTCTGTTGAGTATTGGTTCCACTTTATATTAGGGGGCCTTAACTATGTACTTACATCAAAAAATAAGTACAATGTACTTATTCTGTTCATATTGTATTGAAAAACACTTTTGCTGATATTGAGGTGGATACGGGTAAAGTTAGGGACAGGTGTGGTGGTATGGGTAAGTTTAAGGGTATGGTTAGGTGTAAGGACACGGTCAACAGTGTCATTTTAGATGTAATTACAGAAATGAATTACAGATGCAGTTAGGGTTAAGGTTAGATTACATGCAGGTATAGGGTGACCACCCTTCCCGCTTTGCGTTGTACCTCACAGCATTTTCACCCCTTGTCCTGCACGTTGCATTTTGAGAAAGTGTCCCGCATTTTCATCAGTCTGTTGGTTTTTAATTATCATATTAAGAAAACATGCATGCATTCTTTTGCCTTTTTAAGAAAGCATTATATTTATTATTTTTGCTGCGTTTTTTTCACCCATATTTAACACTGCTTCTTCAGAAGTAGCCTAACATCCCGTCTTACACAAATACAACAGCCGTTTTTAAATCATATCCAATGACTGAAAATAAATGAGTAAACACGGTCACTGGTAGGTTGTGACAGCTGTCAATCAAAATGGGGAGCGGTGATTAATATAATATAATATTAATTAATGATATAATATAAATTAATATATAAGGCTGTCAATGAACTAATTTCATGTTGTTTTATATTTTATTTGTTCATTATTTATTTTGTTGGATTTTAGTTTGACTTGGTCAGAACTGTTTCAATAATAGTGATCTGCATGATGTCTGCTGCCTTTGGGCTCAGTGATGCTGAATTTAAATGGCATTTAAAATAAAGACATGATAAATTGTGATGTAATGGTGTTTTCTGGAAGGGACTAAAGAACAAAGTACTTTTATCAGCTGAAAGCCAGAATGCAAATGTTTTTATTAAGTTAGACAGACACTATACAACAGTTTCAGGTTAAGTTTTAGTGTCGGTAACATGTCCCGCACAAACTTAGTAATCGTCCCACATTTGGTTTGTTTGATGGTGGTCACATGCAGGTCATTTTTAAAATGTAAGTACAATGTAAAAACATGTATGTACACAATAAGTGCATTGTATCAAATCATTAATTTTAATGTTAGTACATACCAAATATAAAGTGGGTCCAGAGTATTAGTAGACGGTCTCTGTTGTGACGATCCTCAAACAGACATTCTACTGACTAAAATTTACTTTGCATGTTAACTTATTCTAACCCAAACCCAACTTGTCTAGTAATACTCTACTAACACTCTAATGAAAGTTAGGCGACATGAAGGTGCAACATTACTTATACTCAACAGAATAAAAACTGAAATGGCTTCAGAAGACTTGTAATCTTTTTTGAAGATTAAAAAGGCTCTGTCCACATTCACTGTCATTGCATCGAAAAGATTGACCGGTACATTATTCAAAATGTCTTATTGTGTGCTCCACTGAAGAAAGCCAGCCCTACATGTTTAAAACAACATGAAGTTGAGTAAATTATGACATCATTTTCATTTCAGGATTTGTTTATTCTTCCGGCTCTTATTATCGCACCAATGGTGGAGTAAGAGCAACATGTAGACGTCTGTGCTGTATGTGCGGAGTTTTGTGTGATTTGTCTGGCCTGTGTGTGTGTGTGTGTGTTTCTCTCTCTTCATCCAACCTGCTTCCCCTCTTTCCCTTCCTCTCTTTCTGCATGGGGAGGTGGCAGATGGATGTGTGAGAAGCAAGAAATCTGCTTCTGTCCGTGTCAGTTCTGCTCTACAGAGCACTGATAACTGAATAATAATCCCTCTCTCTCACTCTTGTTCCTCTGCGCCTCCCTATTTCTCTTTCTATTCTCACTCTCTTCTCTTCATCCGAACACCCCATCCTTTCACTTTTGCTGTTTATCACATCTCACTAGTTCATATTAAACTTTCTCTATCAGCTTTCACCATCCACTGTGTTAAAAAGATCCTGTCATCACTTCCTCTCGCAGAGCCTCACGGTGACCAGCAGCAGAAGAACGTCACAGGAACATCTGCAAAAGAGCTGCTGGAAGTCAGTTATCTAAGATTAGCAATTACATATCAAATAAAATGTATTAATTTAAGCCGCAACACTGAGGTATGGATTAAGACTGTATTATTTTCCACTGTGGAACTTGGATCAAATCTGAACTGAATCACATTCCAGAGAAAAAAACTAAAAATGCTAATCCACTTGCCTAATATGGGCCTGAATGGGCATTACGCTTCTGATTGGCATGATGGCTGATGGGAACAGTACCATAATCTCTATTACGACATTCAATCTTTCTTCTGCCAAAGAGTCAAACACACAAGATGAGAATTTATGACATATGCACATCAAGAATGGTGAAAGAAATGAAAAAAGAGGAATAGAAGCCATTCTAATGGAGCAGGCAAAAGATTTTAGCATTTAATATTGCATGCGCACTGGGTTTTTGTGCAATTGACCAACATGACATTCCTAAGTGTATAAATGGGTAGCTTTATGATGATAAGATCACTGGCTAATAAGATATTTATGTGACACGCTCACTGACGGATCCATCTCCACGCTGCCTTCTTCACGCTTCAGTGAGCCGGTGAGGATCAAACGCAAATTCACCAAATGGGCTCGTTAAATGGAGAGGAAATTTAATAAATTAGTATTTCTGCTCTCCAAGTCATGAGGAGGAAATCAAACATTTTGGGATTGATAGAGCCAGAATTAGGATCCTCAAGATGCTTTCATTTGTCATTCTTTTTTTTTTTTTTTTACATTCGTCCTAAAACATCTTTTAAGATCCGAAATATGCCATCTCAGCTGTATTCATTAGGGAAAGTTAAAGTGTGGACAGCGTATTGGGTTTGTGATATAAATGTTGGTGTTTATACAGGATGTTTATCGGGAACACGGCTCTGGTCTCACATGTTAGATGTGTTGTCTGAATTGTTTTATAGGTTTCTCTCGGTCGAGTCTCTCTGTTAATCAGCCCTGTCATGACTAATGCCACGGCTCCTCTCGACATGTTGTGTGTTTACACCACTCATACGCTCGCTGTCATGGTGAGCATAACCCATGGTAATTAGCCTAATGGTGCTAATGAGGGAGCTGACATGAAAAAGCCAGTGTTAGGACAGCATCTGATTGACAGCATTACAGATTTACACATACTGACACGCTTATATGTACACACAAACACACACACACACACACGCGAGGTTCGCTATCTTTGTGGGGACTCTCAATAGACGTAATGGGTTTTATACTGTACAAATTGTATATTATATCCCCTTATACTGACCCTACCCCTAAACCAACCTACCACACAAAACATTCTGCAATTTTTTTTTTTTTATTGTATAAGCTGTTTTCCTGATGGGGACCTCACTTTAGGTCCTCACGGTGACACAAGTCCCCATCAGGGTAAAGTCCTCACCGGGATAGAACAACATGAACACACACACACTGGAACTACTTGCAGCATACACAATGAATTACAGAATGTTAAATATAAAAAAATACACTGTGAATTTTAATTGATCAAACAGACCTTTTTTAGAATAAAGCCTTACAGAGTGATACAAAGCATCTTTGCTTCACATCCAATCATTGTTTTGTAATAACGACTGGTTGACTGTACCTTGTCCTTCTAACCAAATAAATTATAAATAGACATTTATAAACTTAAATACATTGATTTATGTAGCAGGTAGCATGAAACTGCAACACATAGTTACGTAGGAAATCTGAAAGAACAGTCAATTTTAGGATTCAGTGGTAATTAAAAAAATATATATATAATAATATTACTGCAGAATGCCACAAATTAAGTACTCCAAACAGCCGTTTAATATGTATTTAAAAATCTAATCAATTTCACATTTAATAAAAAAATTAATAAAATAAAAAACACTACATATACAGCACAATATAAATGTTTTCATGCTTTATTATTTTCTATATTTACATTTTCAAATACTGTTTTGTTTATTATGTAGATTTTCAAACATCATTACGGTATATATAATTCATACCAATAAATAAGAGAATAACAATGTATGTATGTATGCATGTATGTACACACTCACACACACACATACAGAGAGAGAGAGAGAGAGAGAGAGAGAGAGAGAGAGAGAGAGAGAGAGAGAGATTTTCTAAATCTATTATATATGTAGCACTATAATAGTTATACTATTTTTATAAATTTGCCAATTTGGTATTTATTTATTTAATATCAAACTATTCAATATACTATAGCTTGATTCAATATATGCACATATCTAAATCGTCTAAATCGTTTTTGTTTTTTTTTTTTGTTTTTTGAGCATTTGAGCATTTGAGCAGTTTCTGCTTCTGTGTGTGGACTGTAACACATCCCAGTGCAGTGTCTGAGCACCATCTGTGTGCAGTGAGCTCAGTGTTCACAGTAGCATACACACTCAAAGAGCGTGAAGGCGCTGTGCACAATAAAAACCATAATGCAAAGAGTGTGTGTTTGAGTGGATGAGAACTCAAGAGTGGTACACACATGACACAAGCCATACCCTCAAGTCCATCTGTCACCATGCATGGATAGCACAGCAAACCTGCTTTGAAACCCCTCCCTTCCTTCCTCTCTCCATGTCTACTGTGCTCCCTCTCTCTCCCTCTCTCCCTCTCTTCATGTCTCTCTATCTATCTCTTTTCTCTTACACCGTCTCACTCTCCCTCCACCTCTTGTTCCCTTTTCAAAATCTCAAAGGAGCCTGTGTGTACTCTATATTTATTATCCTGGGTGGCACAGTTGATAGATGGGATACCTGCACAATTACAAGGGCACAACATTACCTTTTCCAAGCTGATAGGGTGAAAAACATACTCTCTATCCTCTCGCTCACTGTCTCTCTCCTCAGAAAGGGTGATATTATATTATGAAGATGACATCTCATATTCTGGACAGGAAGTATAATTCAGACCTATTTAATAAAGAGTTTATATAACTTGATTCTCACAGCAGAATATATTTCCCCATTTAACAATAGAAATTCAAACCAAAATTTTGAGTCCGCTTGCAACAAAGCTTGATGGCAACAAAGATTGGAGTACCGGTCGGACCATCCGAACTAAACAATACAAAGTGCAAAAGAGTCCGAACATACGGCCTTTCATAACATTCATAATGTTCCCGAAAGCACCACGGGTGTATATGTGCATCGAAGAGCACTGACACGGGCCCAGAGCATCGTATTAAAGGTGTTTCTCTGTGGCACAATGTTAAGGCAGCCAAAGTCGGAGCATTTATCTTTATTCTGCTGAGATTTGTGAAAGGCGAGATTGAGAGGAGGCCGATGATGCAGGGTGTTCCGAGGCGGACATCTTGAAGCGTGATGTTGAGGTATGTTCCTGCTCGGGCAGGGGAGGCATCGACATATAAAATGATTGTAAATTTGCATTAGGCTCAATCCATCATAGGTGAGAGGGAGAGAGAGTGGGGACAGCGAGCGAGGAGCTGTGTTGTACGCTGTGGAGCAGGCAGCCTCTGACAGATTCCTCTTTAAGTGACTGTGAATGCAACAATTCCACAAATAATTTGTCAAGCGCTGCTGCTGAACTAGCTCTGAACCCTCTTCCCCTCTCTCTCCCTCTATCTCTCTCTCTCAAGGCTATGGCTATAGAGTTGCAATCCTTTTATGGGACAACTTCCAATAAAGGAAAATAAAATAATTACAGTTTGGGTAAAAACTGTGAAAGAGATAGTTATATGCTCACAAAACTGCCAATAAAGAAAATATTTTATTTTTTAACTTTTTTTTTTTTTTTACTGTTAATTAGTATTATTACTAGGTATTACTATAGTGTTACAATATATCAGAATACAAAAATCCAACAATATGTAACGTGGATAGTGACAATCTGTGTTGTGTATAGTTCACCCAAACAGAAAATTTTGTTGAATATAATATAGTGATATAATGTATAATAATGCAATGGAGGAATATTTGTGGGTCTTGATAATACCATGTCTTATATTACCATTAAAAAAGTGGCCTAAATTATTTAAAATATATATAGTCTATTATTAAATTAAAATATATTCAGCATTGTCATATGTATCAAATCGTCACATGAGGGTATCGTTACACAGCTAATTATTACTACTTAATTATACAATAAAGATTTAAAACAACATCACCACTAAAACAAAGCCACTCAATTAAGTTTAAAGTGATGATATGATGTTTAAAATCTAGATATAATAATTTTTTTAGATAATAAAATGAGCCTACAATAGCAATTTTACACAGCGCATGATCATTAAACGTAGTTGAACAGTGAGCAAGTTGGGGTCTTTTGGATGAAGACGCAGACATGGTGAGCTGTAACAAAAGCACATGGTTTGCAAACTACATAATGACAATCAGGCCCAAATTAGGAGAGCAAATGAGCTGTTCGGGCTGATGGTCAGCAGAAACTTGGCAGCACTTGATTGCATTTTTGTATTTATGAGCTAATTTCACTGGGCACTTGTGTTTTCTGTATACTAATACAGCATGTGTCTTTTAGTCATGGCGTGGCTTTTATTTGAAGGTTTGTCAAGGGTTGGCTTGTTTACTTGTAATTGAACATGAAAGAGACAGACATCGTTTGACAAATTGAAGACCTTTTTTTTGTACCTACATAGTTTTGGGGGAAAAATGATTAAGAAGCCAAATCAAGTGAGCTGACATGGTTACAGCGCAGTCATTCATATGACCATCAGAGGAGTCTCATAAAGCCACAATGCAAGGCTATTACAATTTTGTTTTATGAGTAAAGGGTGTTTCAAAACCCCAAATCACTGTAATGCTCAAACTCAAATGGCTCATTGCTTTAATGTAACGGTGGCACTATGACAGAAAACATATATATAAAAAAAACAATATATATAATGTCAAATGTATTATTAATAATTATGAGAATAAACCTTTTTTTAAAGTAATATTATAATTGCATGCTGTTTGTGGCTGTCAAACATTGTAGCATTGCTACATTCACAATGTGATTGTCATAAATATGATTACTAAATACAGCTTGAAAACAAAAGTGAGTGACAACTTCATTCTACAGCCGAGCTGACAAATTTTAGGGCATGCGTTTATGATCATCACAGTCCAAATTAGAACTATCCCTCTTATTCGCCAGAGGATTATCAATGACACATTTTATTGAGGCTTCTACTGAGTTAACAACTTAGTTGTTTTTTAATAGGGGTGTCACAATATGAAATATTTAAATTGTGTTAATACTACTTATACAATATTGTTTAAAATATCCAACATCAGTAATTACTGTATCCGTGATCAGAGTTATTTTTGCAGCTGATCATATTGCATATGCATTTGTATGAGTTTCCAAACTGTATGGGAGGAGAGTATTTAAATGAATCATGCAAGGTGATTTACTAAGTTTTGTGCTCGTCAATTTAGTTTTTGTTTTGTTTTTTTGCGCCATTTACCACCCAAAAAATTATGTCTTAAACCAGACACTAATTTGCGCTGCTCTAGGTAGCCATCTAGGTTGGTCATTATGGAAATTATCCGGATGTTTGTGTTCTATAATTTGCGTGTGGTCAGTACGCAGAACTTTCCACTCCCATCTGTGTTTTTTTTTTAAATGGCGCTCTCATGCTAATTTGCCCTGGCCAACCCTGGTTGATACCAAGTGGCAACCAGCGGTCTCTCTTGAAGCCAATACGGAAGTGACTTAAACTGCAGTTCATCAACTGGCCACTAGGGACAGGCTCCAGAAGGGAGCAGAATCTCATTGAGCCCCATGTTAAAATGCCCAACTTTACAGCAGGAAAAAACATGTTCACAGCCTGGTACAAATTCTAGTTTTGATCTAAACGGCTAATGTTGCCCTTCATGACAACTGTGAGGGGGTGATTTTTTTATAACTCATTCGTTTACATTATATAAAGCCTTAAAGTTCTGCATAATTAAGGGCGTGGCAACTTTGAGTGACCGGTGGGTAGCCATTAATCTGCTGTCTGTTAGTCATCGCGTCACCTCAGCTCCGCCCACGTCCCGCCTCTTTGCCCATTTTATCCGGGAGTGACGCACGATGACGCGCTGCCAAGATGGCAACGGCCAGCTCGTCCCTACTTTACACTTCAAAACTGCTCTTCAGAATCCATGGGTGACGTCACGGACACTACGTCCATATTTTTATACAGTCTATGGTTGAGACTCCAACATAGTAGATGGCACCTTAATGCTGGTTGCCACCCATTATAAAATGGAAGACAACTACTGCTGCAGCACAAAGGTTGTGTGCAGAATCACATTGTAACTATGTTCGAAGCTCAGGGAAGAAGGAGGTGGGAACAAGTGAATGTTCAACCTAAACGAAAGTAAAGTGTCAGCCCCTCACAGATGACTGCTGCATATAAAAACAACAAAACACAATATAGATGTCCCAGGCCGGGTCCTCACTCGTCTTACCCTGTTGTCACTCCTCTTTTTATCCTTCCAGAGTTCCTCCGTGGGAATCGAGACTGGTGTGCATCGTACGTACGCGCACTTCAGAATCTCACCAGAGGTAGTAGGTCATCTGGGTACTTTATGTATGAGCACTGTGAATTCGGACATACCGGTATATAGTAGGGAATTATGCGGTTTTGCATGCAGTCAGAAGTCATGTCAGAGTAGGTGACAGACGAAAAACGAGAAGCATCAAACAACAATACGTTTTTTATGAATTCTTTTGTATGGTTATGAATATAAACTCTGGACATAGACATTAGTTTAAGACATTCAACACAGCTAGCACTGAAAGTTACAAGACATTTGATGAAACCTAGAGTGTGTTTTGCAAGATTGTGGCCTAATATCATATGAATCCTGGAGAAAGAAAGGCCTGATATTGTAGTATTCACACAATAATGACCTCAGAGCTCTCCATCAGCAGTGTTATTTATCAAAAACAGGCTGTGAGCGGGGTGAAGGATGTCTCTTATCTTTTCCTGTCAGCAGGGACATTAGTCATAGGAAAGTTTGGCTCCGGTCTAGGCGGAGGGGGTCCTTGTTGTCATTTTAAATTGCTAATCAATCATCAGATCAGGTGCTTCTGTTGACCAGATTACATAGATGGGTGCCGCGAACACGCAGGGCCATTTGTGGAGGGTTTGGCCCATGCAGATGAGGCCGATTGAGTGGTTTAACATTGCTGATCACAAAGTGAGGGATGGGGTTGAGGGGGAAAGCGAGAAAGAGAGAGAGAGGGAGGAAAAGAGCCTTAAGCAATGACTTCTGAGAGGGCAAACTGAAAAGGAAAAATGCTCATTCATCATTATTGTCATGGGCTTTCCCAAATGATAACAATTTGTCTTCATCCTATTTTTAGACAATGAGACACAATAGCCATTTGGCCAGATGGGATAGCAGCCCACCATTGCAATATGTTACCTTTTCCCTTTGATGTCCGTTCTTTGTTTAATTTCATTATTTTTTGCTATTTCAATGTCATTACCATCAGCTCTGTTCAACACATTTGGAAGCTAAGAGCTAAAAGCTACATTTTCTTATAGAGCGCTAATGCATCGGAAATGACTCTCCTAAAAATAAGTTACATATCTGACCCAGGAAAGCATAAATAGCTTATAATAAACATGATCTGGTACAAACAGACAGACGCATTGGGACAGACAGACTGGCACTTCTGAAAAGCAGGTGGCCAGTACGTGTGGGTCCCTCTAATGGGAAAGAGGAGGTCAAAGTTGTGACTGAGAGGGATGAAGACAAATGATACTGAGAGAAGATGTATAGAAGTGGTATAATTGACATCTAACATGTGTGCTGACCCTCTGACTCCTGGGGTTACCGCAGGCCACCAAATTAAAGGCCAGCGTTAGTTTAACCAATGGGGAGATTCAGATTGAGCCAGCAGTTTGAGAGAACTGAAAATCAATTGTAAGGGTAGTTGAAGTTGAAATGTATCATTTGCATTAAAGATGGTAAGGCCTACATGTTTTCATGATCAAGGTGCTATGTTCATTACATCGTTCTGAATTAGAATAGCATTGTAATTACAATCCGATCACAGGAACACTGAAAGGTGAAGTGAACATTCAAAGTCAGTGCTGTCCAAAGTCAATTCCCTGCTCCACCCATCAAATACAGACTTGAATCGCACAGATATGGGGGTCTGGGTGTGATATCATGATATAGCTATTGTGAAATAAAGGCTGTTTGCCAAGGATGCATTTATTTGATCTAAAATATGGTAAAAACTTGAGCAAAATGTTACAACTGGTTTCCATTGTACGGAAGCCCTGAACCGCAAAGTAAAAAAAAATCTGTAAAAAAAAAAATAATAATCTAGAATTTCGAGATTAAAGTCGAAATATTTCGAGATTAAAGTCGAAATATTTCGAGATTAAAGTCGAAATGTTTCGAGAATAAAGTCGAAATGTTTCGAGAATAAAGTTGAAATGTTTTGAGATTAAAGTCGAAATGTTTAGAGATTAAAGTCAAAATGTTTCGAGAATAAAGTCGAAACGTTTCGAGAATATATTCAAGTCGTTATATATTTTTAGTAGCCAAAGAACTGCGCTGGTGAAGAACTGGTCCAAACTTTATGTGGCACGTTGACTCGTACGATAAGATTAAATGTAAGGCCTCTGCTCTGATTCTCACGAAATGTGATGTGGTTGAAAGTGTATTTCACCAATAACTGTCCTCATGTTTCAGTCAAAATGTTCTGCTTTTTATTCAACTTAGCAGGATGATTTTTTTTCCCCATTTAGGCTACTGGATCGTCATATCATCACTTCTAGACCGTTTATTCGTTCTGCGTGAGAGCACCTGAGGCTTTAAACTGTCGAAGTTACACTACATAAGGCTCATATTATCATCTCATTTTGGATAAGAATAATCCAAATCCGTCAGGTCACGCATATCTGGTCTCTCTGAATTTAAATCTAAATTTGTCCACATTGACCCATAGGAATCTTTTACGTGAACACATCCGAAAAAGTGTGGGGATTTTAAGATATGCTCTCAGGACAGATAGCCTATTAATGTAGGCTATAAGATAATATTGATAAAAGGGTTTATTTAATCATATTCACAATCACAGCAGTTTAGGCCTATAATCATTCTTTTTGAGCATCGCTAGGCGCTCGCAGTTTGAAAACTCCTGTTTTGACTTTTTTCTCAAACATTTCGATTTTAATCTCGAAACATTTCAACTTTAATCTCGAAATATTTCAACTTTAATCTCGAAATATTTTGACTTTATTCTCAAAATATTTCGACTTTAATCTCGACATTCTAGATTTATTTATTTTTTTACATATATATATATTTTTTTTTTTTACTTTGCGATTCAGGGCTTCCGTACCATTGTAATATATTTTAAAAAGTAATTTATTCCTGTGTGAGGGCAAATCTAAATTTTCAGCATCCTTACTCTTCAGTGTCACATGATCCTTCAGAAATCATTCAAACATGCTGATTTGGTCCTCAAGAAGCATTCATTATTATTATTAATGTTGAAAACAGTTGAGCTATACTTAATATTTTTGTGTAATAGTATTTTTTTCAGGATATATGAATAAAAATCAAAAATAATATTCAAAACCCCTTAAATTTAGTGATAAACATATGTTTGAACGTTTAATGTGAAAATAAAATGTGATTTGTTTAGTGGTGGACAAAGTACACAAATTGAGTAAGTAAAAGTAAAGACACCCTCATAAAATATTACTAAAGTGTTAAGTACTACTTGTCAATTTTACTTGAGTAAAGTACAAAAAGTACTTGCTTTTTACTGTAGTTAAACAATAATTTATTGACAGCTGTGACCAGGGTACCGTTCTTTGTACCTCACTTAATACATCTGAGATGATTTGACAGATCCCAGATCTTCTAATCCTGATAACTGATCTCTGGCTAATTTGGGTCTCGAATGTGCGGATTGGATTAAAATATCTGGATTAAGTTGTCTAAAATTGCGCTCCTGTATTCCCTGAAACGGGCAGATGTATTGATACTCGAAACCCCGATCAGCAATGCAGCGATTGGCCGGCGGGAAGACAGCAACATAATGACATCAAATAATTAAAAAAGCCACCGAAAAACTTGACAAATTAAAAAAATAATAATAATAAATAAATAAATAATTTCTGGACCTTTATAAGAAAACAGTCAAGTGACCAAACAACATAAAAGTTATAATAGATCAATTAAACATGCACTGTTTATTTTAAACATGATTCCCAGTTATTTATATTCATGATTTTATAGTATTTGTACATACTTTACATTTTTTATTTCGATGTTGTAATTAGCAATTAATAAAAAATGTATTCAATTTGAAGCAGATTTGTTACATACAGCATTAATTAATGTTTATTACGGATCAAGGATCAAGTTATCTGCATCTCCTGAGCTACAACAAGCCACTCCTATAATATTCGTCATCGTCCAAATTAATCAGATTAACGTTACATCATGTGTGTAAAACTCCAATAAAATTATAAAAGTAATTATTTTATCATAAATAAATCTCTCAATCAACACATTAGTATTATACAAGTTATATTATTTTCAAATACATTTTTATATAATTATTATTATTGTTATTATTTAAAATTATTATTGCCCCTGATTCAGTAAAAATTATTGTAATAAAGTAGCAGTGGTTGGGACAGATTTTAAGTATCACCTCCGCTTAAAAGATGCAATCTAACCCTGTTTAACAGTCCCCAGCACATGATTTTCATTCACAATAAAAAAATCGGCATTAATTTAGCATTAACTTACTAGTCACGTACACTCAAGTTCCCAGGATCTCTAGTTCTTGTCTCATTTTGAGTCAGACTTGTCAATTCAATGAATTGTTAACTGGAGACTTGCTCTGACCGGATCATTTGAATCAGTGAGTTGTTGACTCAAGAACAGCTGCAATTGGATCAGTCTAATTTGCAAATTAATCATTTGATGCGATTTGTGAAATGATGTAACTGGTTATTTATTTAAAAGAATCAGCTCTTTCATGAATCAGACACCGCCACCAGGTCTTGAAGTAGGTGACGATTTCTTCAGTTCAAAATAAAGAGGAACAACATGTTTAAAGTAAGAAGTAAGATTTCATTGAAAGTGAAGTGAAAGTCAAATTTTCTCAAAATAAAAAATACTCTGATAAAGTACAGATACTTGACAAATTTACTTAAGTACAGTAAATAAGTAAAAATACTTAAAAAACAGATTTGTTTATATTGGAAGTCTTGTTTTGAATGTTATGCTTCTCTGAAGTGATATATCAAAATGCACTTGCTCCATAATTATGTAATTTAGACTGAAGACGTTACACCAAGATGTTAGTAGCATATCTTTTAAGTCCTAAGTTGCTAGGTGGGGCCTCCATGGATCAGACTGGTTTGTTCAGAACATAGATGCTCGATTGGATTGAGATCTGGGGAATTTGCATGCCAAGTCAACACCACCTCGTCGTTGTGCTCCTCAAATTTTTGCTTTGTGGCAGGGCGCATTATCCTGCCATAAAAGAGGCCACAGTCCTTCTTCCATTGCTCTGTAGTACAGTTCTGATGCTTACGTGCCCACTGTTGGTGTTTTCGGCGGTGGACAGGGTTCAGCATGGGCACCCTGACTGGTCTGCAGCTATGTCCAACAAACTGTGTATACTGACACTTTTCTATCAGAACCAGCATTAACTTGAGCAATTTACAGTAGCTCATCTGTTTGATTGGACCACATGGACCAGCTTTCGCTCCCTACGTGCATCAATGAGCCTTGGCCACCCATGACCCTGTTGCCAGTTCACCAATGTTCTTTTCTTGAACCACTTTTGATAGATACTGACCATTGCATACCGGGAACACCCCACTAGAAATGCAGTTTTGGAGATGCTCTGACCCAGTCGTCTAGCCATCACAATTTGGCCCTTGTCAAACTCACTCAAATCCTTACACTTGCCCCTTTTTCCTACTTCTAACACATCAACTTTGAGAACAAATGTTCTCTTGCTACTATGGAAATCAATGGCTACTTCAACTGTTTGGTAACCATCATTCTTCAACAGAAGAAAGAAATGTATAAATAAACAGTTTGGAACAACTTCAAATTGAATAAATGACAGAATTTTCATTTTTGGGTCAACTATCCCTAACAGCCATACCTGTAAATTGCTGATGAACTTAACATACAATGGTTTTAAATAACATGGTTTTAACAGTTTAATTGATTGAAAAAAATATTTTTGACAAGAACATTGTTTGAATTGTCTTTTGATTAGCAGGTATTCTGAAGTAGTATTATAATATTACTTCATATAGATTTATATACTGTAATAACTACATATTGTATAATTCTAATATAATATTATTATTAGTAATTAATTTGAAAAGAATAGTAATATTTAGCAGTAATATCAATATAGATACTACAGTACAATAATGTATAATTACAGCAAGCAGACAAAAATGGCAAAATACAGTAAAATACTGTTGTGTAGATTTACAGTACCGTTCCTGGGCAATGTAAATTGAATTACAGTACAATTACTGTAAATCAAAATACAGTAACTTGCTGGCAACCATGCTGCCAGTAATGTACTGTAAAAATATAAGAAAATCATTAACAGTGTGCCTAATATATCCCACCACTAGCAGGTACCGTTATGAAGAGATAATCAGTGTTTTTTACTTCACCTATTCTTAATGTTCTGCCTAATCAGTGTATACACTCCTTGCAATTTGGCTTCTCTCTGAAGATGTCTGAATACACTGGGCACTATTGCAGGGCACTATTGAGTAATTTGAACATATAAAGACACTCTCATAATGAATTCCAGACCACACCTCAGACTAAATAAACTCAGATGTGATGCTGCAACGTGATCTCATGAAAATACGTGAGTATTTTTACGTAAAGTGTGATTCTACTACACGTACATTTATTTACGTTTTCACACACAATAAAACGTACAATACTGTGTACAATATTGTACAATATTGACGTATTGACAGCACTAAAATGTAAATTATTAACGTAACGTTTGTAAGTTAAGTTACCAGCCACCGGCTCCCATGCAGTAATATCAAAATCGTGGCATTAATATTGTTTATTTTATATTCAATAGTCACGTCAATACATGTTTTCAGTCGCATTTATTAAATGCATTTTACTAAGTTAATCTACCTAATATAAAATAACAGAAATATAAAATACAATTTTGCTCTGTTCATGACTTCTGCTACAAACTCATTTCATTATTTATTTAGATAATGTTAAAAGAAAACTGCATTTTAAAACCTTAAGATGAATAACATTCTTGCCAACCATTTTGTAGTATTTAGCTTGTTGTTTGCCGTGAGACATAAAAAGGTGTTTTCTCCTATTCAGCAACTGGCGATCACAAGATACACCAAAACACAACATCAATTCACAAAACACAACACTTTATTTGTTCGCTGTAATCCAAATCGTTAGAATCCATATGTTTGCGAGAAACAAATCCAAATTGAGCCCTTTATCCAGTGATCTTCATCTCCATTAGCCTTCCATTAGTCTTCATCTCCTCTCAGTAGCGCGACGGTAAACATCAAATCTCGCGCTCGTTATGAATTCAAATAAAAAAAACGCGCCCTCGTGAAGCGTTACGACATGATTTACGGCAGTGGCAACGAACGCTCATTGGCTCTTTCGCCTGCTTCGTCACAGATTTTGACATGCAGTGTTTCAGTCGATTTGTATTTGAAATGGGAAATGCGCAACTTCACGGAGAGAAGCCGGATTATTTTAATTGATTAATAACTTACATTCTGCTCTGGACCTCATACAAACTATTATATACCACCAGAAAGGACTGAGCCTGCAAAACATCTTCATTTGAACTACTTTTGGTACCGCTTTTGACATTTTTGCACTAAATTAATGATTGTGATTACACTGGTCTGTCTCTTATGCTTTTATTTATAACAGTAACGTACGTTGTTTGGGTTGAATTTGCTCTTATCCTAAACGGAGAACTTGTTCGTATATGCATTCACCTTCACTATTTCTCTCAGAAACGATGATTGTTGGTAAGTACTCTGTGTTTCCTTAAATTCTTTTTTTTACAACACTGCAAAGATCGTTTACACTCATCTTTTTCTTGTAGCGTTACTTAATCCAGCGCGCGTGCAGACAGGGTTGCCAAGTTTTCAACTAACACTAACAACTAACGCCGCTCCGTTGCTCTGATTGGTTGTGGGTCTATCCAATTGAGGTCTTTCCTGGCTCGGTTGAAACGCCCCATAATCAAAGCCCAATGGAGCGGTACCAGACTCATATTCTGACTAGAATTGAGTATGGCCACGCCAGGCTAAATATCAACGTTATTTAGAGTAAAAATTGCGCCAAAATGAAAAATGTTTTGGAAGATATCACTGAACATTTATTTTACCATATAAAAGTACATTTCTTACTCAAGTTTATTTTTCATCTCAGTTTTTTTGTGTTTATTTAAAACTAGACAAATCTGATATTATTTGAATCTAATATCTGTTATTTAACAGTTGAGATCGTTCATTAACGCTGTTCTAACATCAGAAGACATGCGCCGCGGTTTGAATCCCAGTTGTGCAGGCGGGGTGTATTGTAACACCGCGTTACAATGAGCCCCTATTAGAAATATACTATTATATTCTATACTTTTATGAATTATTTTGAGAAACCATGAGAAACGGGTAACTCATGACTGAGAGTCAATTTTCAGAAATTATTAATTATTATTAAGTTTTTAAGTTTGCTGTATAGCTGTATTTAGCGATATGATTGTTGTCAAACTCAAAAATGTGTGTACTTTTAATGATAAAAATTGCATTATTTTATTTTAAAAAGTTAATGTATTTTTATGGACAAAATATTTTAGTTTGTCTTGGATATTTTTTGTATTATATCAGGTAATATTTTAAGCTGTCATATGGTGATGTTACATTGTGCCCTATCTATGGGGCATGTTGGCACATTTCACTTCCATTCTTTTGGACTTCCATTCACTGTATTAATGAAACAAAACCACATATTTATACTAGACGTGTGCAATTAATGTGGGAAAAAATAAATACTCTGACCCCCAAAAGGATTTACACAAACTGAGAAAGTCAAAAAGCATTAGGTTGTGCCCCGCTCTCCACTACAAGTTTTTAATTTCCCTCTACTTATCAGTACATCTTTATTAAATACACATTATAAATATAAGCTTCTTGTACATATACACATACACACTTTACCATAGGTTACATGTAGATATTAGAATTTTAAAAGGCCAATTCTTGGTGTGGTGCATTAATCAATGGCAAGGCATTTGTTAATCAACAGGAGCTGTGTTGTCCAATTATTAATTGTTTTATTTTGTTTTTATTCAGTTGGTTATGTATACTGAAACTTTAATTAAATACAAAAATGTCTTCTCTTCATATATAGACAGAAGAAAATCAAGGAACCTTCCGTAACTGAGGTTCCTACTGTGACACTGACTACTGTGGAAAATTCAACTTCATTTGTATGTATTTCATTTTCCCTGATCTTTAAATACCTCAAGAATATATACTTTTTTTTACAGACCTTTATCTATGATGTTGAATTTCTTTGTGTAATAACTTTGAGTAGTTTATTAAAATGTATATGCTAGAAGTTTATTCATTTGTTTAAAACATATGAAGGCAATCTAAACATTATGATGTTATGCTGATGTGTAATTCTTTTTTTTTTCATTTAGGAAATATGAAAGATTTTAGAGGGAAGCACACATGGCTGTTCTATTCTCACCAATTTGGAACAAAACCAGAAGTTATATCTTGAAGACCGATGGAAAATGTATTATATATTCCCTCAACACACTGTCGTCAACAATGAGGCAATTATTTATGTTAGTTTGGATGCTTATTTGTTTATTAAAACAATAACTACTGAAACTTCAGTTTTAGTTTGTTCAGACTTACGCACCCTCCAGAAGCTTGCGTTCTGCAAGTGAATTATGCCTTGTGGTGCCATCCCAAAGGGGCATGAAATCACTCTCACGGACCTTTTCCTGGACTGTTCCCACCTGGTGGACTAGACCTGCCTTTCTCAATTCGAGCAGCTGAGTCTGTAGCCATTTAAAAAAACATCTTAAGACGCACCTTTTCCAGCAGCACCTGACCAATAAAGACTGGCACTTATCATTCACTTTTCTGTTTGTTTGTTTATTTAAAAAAAAAAAGGGTGTATATGTGTACTTCGGGCCTTGTTACAGCACTTGCACGCTGTTGCCCCTTGTTTGTTTAGTTGCCTCTATTGCTCTCCTCATTTTTAAGTCACTTTGGATAAAACTGTCTGCTAAATGACTAAATGGAAATGGAAAACTTCCAATTGAATGTAAATAAAGCATTGTCAATATATTAAAGTTGTGGGTTATTTATTTACATGGCAATCATAATAATAATAATAATAATAATAATAATAATAATAATTTTGGCCAAATGACCCAACAAATTAGTTACTTTGTAACCCAGTTTATTGGGTAAAATTTACTAGCCAATAAATTGGGTTAAAATAACCCAACAATAGGTCGGTGCTATATCAAGCCACCATTGGGTTATCTGTTGGGTCATTTTTAACCCAACTTTTTTAAGTGAGTAGTGAAGCTCTGTAGTCCTGTGGGATTCTGTTTACGTGGCTCTGTTAAATCCTTACAGTTTCAAGCAACAACTACAACAAAAAATCCCCAGCTTCGTCTTTGAAAACTTGGCAGGAACTGATGTCTCTAAACAGTGTTTAAAAACAGATTACTGCATAATTGCCTGTGTAAGGCCCCTTTAATCCCCTCTCCTGTTCAAATCCGCCATGTCACCACCTCCAATCGCAGAGGGCACATCGCCATTAAACGTGTGAGACGCGGTGTATATGATTCACATTTCTAAAGCCTCCATTTTCCTGTCAGTATCTCACTCTGCGTGGTGACTTTCTAAAAGATGCCATCAAATTCTTATGCCACAAAGTGAGTTTGCTCATGATAGTAAATTATGTGAATGAAAGCAGACAGAGAGAGAGAGGAAGTTCTCTCTCACAGAGGTCAGTCTCTGACTCGCCGGATGCAATTAAACAAATGCAGACATGCAGATGAAGTGCCAGTGAAAAGGAAAAGAGTGCACTTTAGACCTCCCTCAGAGAGAAAATAAAGAGAGGGGAAAAAAACTTTTAAGTGAGGAGCTAATGTCATTGACGTCTGTTTTGCTTTTGCATTAAGGGAGCAGCATTCGTCTCTGATTACACTAACTGAAAAAAGAGACTTCAGCCGATCATTGCAGATAACAAGGGCTTCATAAATAGCATTTTACCTTTTGTTTTTAACACACAGGTTGCAAATAATATAAGCTAATTTGTGTTAGTGACTCATCAAAATAAATCTTACAAAGTAGCAGTCTTTTTCCACATTCACTTATTCAATGATTTTAAAAAACAACACCTTCTTCTTCTTCTTCGTATAGGATTCCGGCAGTGTAGACACTACTAAGCAGAAAAAAATAAAATAAAATAAAAACCCTGAAACCCTGTGTCTTCAGCAGGTTCATCACTGGTGTGTGGGTGTGACATGCTTTAGACCCCTCCCCTCCACTTCCCAGCATGCCTTGCTGTATTGGCTAACTCTGAGTGATAATTTATCATGTACCTACTGTGTTCCTCTATTCCAGAGATGAGCAAGGAGCTCTTAAGACACCATTGATTTTTATTTGATTAAATGTCCGCTCGTTCACAGCAAATTAGCGTGAGTTTAATCAAATCAAAATCGATAACTACTTAATAAAACAGCCCCATTTACGGTCAAAGTGAGACTCTGAATGGTTTAAGAAAACAGGCTGGATGTAGTTAGGATGTGTGAATATCTTTGAAGGTAAGGTCGTAACACAGATATTGTATCATTTGTATTTTTATAAGGTAAGCACAAATCAACAGCGCTTGTCTTGTAGCATTTGCACAAAAAGTAATTTAGACTTGTCTCTCTTTTTCTTTCAAAAGATAATAATAATAATCTGTTACAGTGAGGCACTTACAATCAAAGTGAATGAAGGCAATCAGTAAACATTAAAATACTGACTGTTTCAAAAGTATAGCAGAGACATTAAAAATATGGGTTAACATAACAAAATCCCTTACTAACCTTTTGTGTGAAGTTATCTACAATTCCCATGACAACCAATGCCTAAAACAACAATAACATTTTTTGATGAAAACAACTGTAGAGCTTAAATAAAACACATTTTAATAATAATTGATGTAAGTGCTTTTAGAAAATGATGAGCTTCACAAGATTGCTTTTAACTGGTATTGCTTCAGTAACTGGTCCTGTTCATTTCCAGTGCAAGTGCCTCATCATAATATCATGTTTTTCTATTTTCTTCTTCTTTTTAAGACAACAAGGCGAAAGCCAATATAATTTTTTATGGACAACTGAACAAATTGTACTGAACTCATATTGAACCCAGAATATTCCTTTAAGAGACAATAAACACCAATAAGATTGTTACACTACGAACTGAAGTGTGCTGCTGAGGCATTCATGCTGTACTGATCTAATTCACAGGTGGACCACCCCTAAAAAAATCTTGTGTTTGACAGGCCTTTCTCATCCTAAACCCCTCAACTATCATTCATTTTTATTGGCCATCTGCAAGAAGGCCTCTTTGAAAATAAAGCACTACTTCTGACAGGTTGAACAAGCTTTAACATCTCCAGTTTTCTCTTCGGAGGAGACGCTCTGAAGCATCTTGCTGCTGTGTTTTTCATGCACAGTTTGTACGTCTTTAAGTGTTTTTGACCGTATTTGATCCATGTTACTTCCCCTGCTGTACCCCGACAGAACACACAACTTTATGTCCCTTCGGTAAATGTACAAATATGTGCGCGGGTGTTGAGTGCAGAGTCAAGGATCAGTGCATCAAAAGCCCCTGATAGGCCCTGGCAGTTCCTCAGACAAAGCTGACCTAGATCTATCTAGGGCTCTTAACAGAGAGGTCTTAAGTCCAGCCTGTCCCAGCCACTGTGCCCTCCCTCTCTACAGTGCCTGAGGGCAGGCCTGAAGGAGAGAAAGATCCACAACTCCTATGGGGCTCAAACTATCGCCTCTGTCTGAGCCAAGGCATTTATGAAAGGTTATAGGGGTGATGCTGATGGACAAATCAGGTGGAGGTTTTGAAGCTTCTCAGTCAAGTGTGAATAAAACAAACAGTAATCCACTGATACTTGACTCATGCACGTATTTTTACATTTACCAAAGGGACTTAATGTTGTGCGTTCTGAAGGGGTACAGCAAGGGAAGTAACATGGATCAAACAGGGTCAAAAACACTTAAAGACGTACAAACTGTGCATAAAAAAACACAGCAGCAAGATGCTTTAGAGCGTCTCCTCCGAACTGTTGAAGCTCACTCAACCTGTCAGAAATGGTGCTTTATTTTCAAAGAGGCCTTCTTGCAATTGGCCGACAAAAATTAACAATAGTTGAAAGGGTTTTAGATGAGAAAGGCCTGTCAAATAGATGAAAAAAAACTTTCCAAAAATGTATGGACCATTTCCTTGTCCCACCTATAGATTTTAAAAATAATTGCAAATCATACATACAATGACTTGGATATGCCACTTCTACAGTTAAAATGTATTTTAAGTTTTGAATAATGAACTATTTTCATTTTTACTATCATCATTGTTATTATTTTAATTCATACAGTATGCCATTGTAACCTTTAATAATAAAAAAATAAAAAACATTAGCCTCCCCTCCACCTCGAAATGATGTGTGTCCTCTTCATGATGTGTCTCGGCACCCAACTGATCCAATACATTCCCAGATGAAGGAAGACAAATCCTGCCCTATACAGTCATTTCAGAACCGTTTCACACGGATATATGTCACAATAAGAAAGAAAGATGCAACATAAAAACATATACATACATTCATACATACTGTACATACATCTCTTATATGTATTAATATTGACATATTTTTTGAAACATGTCTTCAGGATGCACTGCACAAATTCCTTAATTAATACAAATTCCTCAAAAAAGGGTGACTACTCAGTCAATGCTTTCCTGATATAGTTTCCCCTCTTGAAGAATCATTGCCTCCACTTATTCGTATAGCTCTGTACAGCTCCACCTATCTCTTCCAATACTCTATCAAGTCAGGCTAACCACTCATAAACCCTTCTCTTTTTTTTCTTCCTAGTGGCTAGTAAACACAATTTATCTTAATCCCAGTGGTTTTAACAAAGGCTGTCTCCAAAATAATGAATGTTCAATGTAATTAATTAAAGACACACTGCAGCACCCTAACCTCTCAAAACAGAAGAAGGTTTTATTGATATCACAATCGACAGCTGATATAATGCTCTGTAATTTGATTTCCACTGGAGCCCTTTTTTGTAATTACAGTGTTGTCTGTTATCTATTTTTATCACACCGTGTTAGCCATTTGTTGGCGGACACTGCATTTAATATCATTTAAATGAGCAACACTAGCCTTTAATTTCAAAAGACAAGGCCATCTTTTCCATGTTGGCCTTCATTTTTTCCCCCTCCACCGCAAAATACAAAATAGACCTCGCTCCCTTTCGTTCTCTCTCTCTCTCTCGTTCTCCCTCCCTCTCCCTGGCTCAACTTGTCAGTCAAAACATGAAGCTGACACGCCGGCATAAATTGTTCAAAGTAGTTTTAGGTGAAGAGGAACGGAGATGGGAAGCCAATGTGGATATTTTTCCCCCTCTCTACAAAAGCCAACCTCAATTTGCGTCAAACAGGGTTAAAAGACCTTGGGATTAAAGCAATAAAGTGGCTGCTGTCAGCCCTGAAACCCCCTCCATCGCTTAAGTGCCAAACTAGAGTTGTTCAATATCATCTCACATTAGATCATGTCATCGCGAGGTGACGGGCATGCATCACAAGTCCCGACAGGTCCGATTTCTGCTGAAGAATTCATCCCTGTCTGGCACAATCAAACCCGACTCTTCTCCGTACTGATCTAAAATGGGAAATCCAATCTGATTGTGCCGGAGCAGCGTGAGAACACACAAGGGGGAGAAATGTGAAATTCCCGTCGGCTGATGAAAACAGAAAAATTTGGGAAATGGAATGTGATGGGGGCCCAACAGAAGCGCCATGCCCGCTCACCTGCGTCTTGACGCTCCCCCTTCGAGACAGTACTAATGGAGCACTCATATATATACCGACTTGGGAGGAATAATACACTCGGACAGGGGGTAGGTGGGGTTGTTATCTCAAAATTGGAGTCTGAAAGGATGTTTATTTTTATCATTTTCCCACAAAATATCTGTCTTCCCTCCCACCCTTTCCTCCAGCAGTGCACATTTTTCATTCACAATGGAAGCGAGGCCATTCAGACAGCCGGAGTCTGTGGACTGCCCGGCGGACAGCTGAAACGGCTCGGAATAAATAGAGACTGCCACAGGCTGGCGGGAGAGTGACTGACAGCCGACAAGGCCCCAGCCAGCTCGCTGTCACCGGCAAATCCCCCTGCACACTTACACACACACCGCTTTCCTTCACTCCATGGCTTCTAGGCCTTATCACTCAAGGGTCTGCTAATTCACTAGCCAAGGTTGGACTGATAAGGCCTGCTCTTCGCCGTCCGTTTTACTCAAGAACGGAGATGGACAGGTCCCCAGGATAAACGCAGCTCGTGCCCCGCTCCAACATGTGTCTGTCTCAGTGACATGACTACCCGACGGGTTACAATGCACAGTGCCCTTTGAATTAAGGGACGTAAGCGATACACTGATAAACTGACACCCTCAGCGCCAAAGGAGGAGAAGAGAGACTGCAGACGAGCAAAAGGGCCCATTTCAACAGTGTATATACACACACACACACACACACACACACACACACACACACAAATAAGGACGCACACAGGCCCACTTTTCAGCAGGAAGTGGATCATGCCCAAAATATCAAGTCTGTCAAATAACAAGTGCACGGTGGCATTTAGCAATGTCTGTAACTCTTTCCTGCTCTCATTGCCTGCTCTCTCTCTCCGCTCACACGCCAGCGCACGATGAAATCCACCATCTCCCTAATGAGACAAGATGTCGCGAGTGATGGCCCGCGTCGCAGTGAGAAGCGTTGCGAATCTCAGAGTGTGAATATCCAACTTGAAAGTAAATGGCAAAACACTTGCTGGATATATTCACCACTATATCAGTAAAAGACGACAGCTAAAGAGAGAAAGAGAAAGTGTGTGCACACAAAATATCAGCACATTTTCAACAGACGCCATTTACTGTATATAATGGAAGTATTCAACCATCCAAAGGATTCAGGTACACATTGAGGGCTGAAGGAGCGCATTACGATTTAAGGTACAATAATGAGGAAGAGGATCTTCAAAGCAATACACTAAAGCTAATCAAACACAGTGGTAATCCCAATGATATATGGGCAATTTAACCATCAGTTGAGCACTTTTTAATTGTTGATTCCCCTTTGAAATCCCTCTCAAGTTCCCACCTAATGTTTTTATTCTGATCTCTTTTCCTTTCTCTTCTTCCATGACATATTCTTTCATTTCACATTGAACAGCGGACGCTCAGGGAGTCATTTGAACGGCTTTGTTAAACACCTATAATATTCCTCTGCTCTCAGATACTCGGATGCCACTCAAATGACCTGCTGTTAATCTTAGAAAGAAGGAAGAAGTGATGGAAAAAGAAGATCAATTGCCATAATAGAAAGTTTTTCAGACGCTACGTGTTTGACAATAGCTCTGGGCAATAGGAGTGTATTGTTTAAACAGTGTTATCTGAGGAGGCTGCTACTGATGCTAGAGTCAGGAGCAGAGATCGTCTTATCCTCTCTCTCTCCTGCTCCCTTACGTTTCCTTTTTATCATTTAGGGAGGGCAGAAATCTCTCTCAAGGTCTTCCTATTTTCTCTCCTTTGTGATATGAATGAAAAAGAGCAGAACAAAACGAGAGGGGAAGATTACTTAAAAAAATCACGTGTTGTTTCTCGAAGTAGATTTATGTCTTTGAAAGGTGCTAAAGAGAGAGAGAAAAACAATTATCAAACAGATGGATCTAAAATCCCAATTAGAATTCTGATTTAGTTTTTTTTTCTTAGGGTCTCAACTAAACAAACTCAGGTGTTCTAGGGGGATGTGAGGATAACTAACACCCTATAATACTGTACATGGGCAATACAATGACAATGGACAAAAGTGACCGATACACTAATCTTGACATTATCCAATAGTAATAATTATCTTGAAATGCAATATTATTTATTATACTCTACTGTTCAAATGTAGACTCTAAAAAATGCTGGGTAAAAAACCCGATGTTGGGTCAAATATGGACTAACCCAGCAAATGGGTTGTTTTAACCCAGCGATTGGGTTGCAAACATTTAACTGCATTGTCCATATTTGACCCATCATTGGGTTAAAACAACCCAGCATTTTTTAGAGTGTATGTGGTCAGTAAAAATAAATAAACAAACTTTTATTCAGAAAGGATGCTTTAGGATACTTTTACCAGTAAAGACACTTATTTTGCACTTTCTATTCATCAAAAAAAAAAAAATCCATAATGGCTTCCACAAAAATATTAGGCATCACAACCGATTTCAGCATTCATGATAACAAATGTTTCTTAGCACCAAATCAACATATTCAAATGAGTTCTGATATTTTTTTTCTGATCATGAAACCATTATGTAATCGCTGATGCTTAAAATATATTATAACATACATATAATATTTACATTTATTTTAATAAAATAAATGGAGCCTTGGAGAGCATAAGAGAGTTATTTTAAAACTCACTAATAGTGAATAGTGAAATTAACAAAATTATATGAAACAAAGCATAATAACAGTAGTTGTCGTTAATATTTGCATTATTATTTGCTTTCTTACTATTATTATACCACAATACAATAGCCTAAGACCAAAAACATAAAATTCTATGAAAATATGTCTATAGCAATGATGGAAAATTGCTTAAAATTGCCCTTAAGAGTTTATTTTATTAAAAGATTCTATTCTTAGAAATGGCACATGAAGCAAACTGTGTGTCACTTGCCACAATAGCCTTGACAAGTGTGTGTGTGCTCCTTCATCCACTCTCGTCTGTGCACAACCACTTCCAAATATCTGTGGGCAGGACCATGAAAGGCTGCTTTACCTTGGTGCAATCCTCCTTGTTTGCTTATTACACACAGACCCTGAAAAGACAAATGTATGTGCTCTTATCACCAATGAATATAGATTCCTGCAGAGCAAAACAGAATATCTTGTAGCTGCACCCGGAGAGAAAGAATAGCGAGATAACATCTGCATAGGTGTTGTTCAATTACTCCAAACCACTGTGCTGCAGTTCAGTGCAATTTAACACGTTTTTAATTCATCATCGACGATGCACGACATAAGCATGTCTTGTTTTAAACATGCATCAGTACTCTTCACCTGCAATGGAGGCGTAGAGACAGACATAGAGGCCAACATGTAGATAGTCAGACCTGACCTGACCTGACATCAACATTTTGCCTCCAATTTATCGATTGCACTAAGAGAGCAACTGTTGCAAATCCACCCATAATTCACATATCTGCCATCTTCCATTCACATGCAAAGGTAACATTTGGTTTTAGAATGGATTCTTTTCTCCATTATTTTAGGTTCCCACTTCTCATCATGGAGATATATAGGTTAATGTCTTTGTGGCATTTCACCAAAAGGCCATGCTGAATGGTCCCTCCTGCCATATGAATAATTGAAACCAAACTGAGCATTGTAAAAGTGAGCTGGTCACCGGGACTGAGGAGAGACAGAAGATGAGATGAGGTGGACGACAGAGCAGAAATACGTGATAACGGCTAGATCGAATTCAGGAAGACATGACAATAAAATGTGTCAAACCTTATATATATATTGCTAAAAAATAACTTATTTAGCTCTGATCTCATGCGGTACATATACTTCCACACTTCTTATCTTGTCTTACAGATGGAACGTGGCATCTTTGGCCTTTTAGTCAAGTAGACAGAAGGAAGACGCGGAGTCGTCCAAACAAGCAGATTCATTGCTGATTCCGGTTGACATACTAAGAGGGAGGGATGTACGCAACGCTAGTCCCCACATCACTGCATTAGCCTCTCTCGATGCATTAGCCGCTGGCGCTAACGCTACGCTAGCTCTACTTCGTTGGTCATTCCCTTCCTGTCTCGACCGCACTGCCCACAACCCCCCTGCTCTTTCACACGCCCTGGCACACATGGTTCACGTTGCGTCCATCTTCTGTTGACGCTAATGTGACGCAGTGACTCCTAATGATTGGTTCATCTTGATGAATAATATATTCAGCACACCATAAACATGATAAATTATGTGCAGAGTCTGTGTGTGCTTCATTATACATGAGGCAGCACTTATAAAGGGCGATATAAATGACATTAAAGGCTTAATAAATGGGGTATTGATGAATAATTGACTGCTTCGGCATATCTTTTTGGAGGCCTGCGGTTAGCTTAGCAGGGGCATGTTTTTTGAAGATTAGGGCACATTACTGGAATGATGTGCTAATGTTATCAGCGGCACCATGTTCGTCGGGCAAAGCAAGATAGAGGGACGTGTCTCTGCACTCCGGGATGACAGCCGTGTTTAGATGTGCTGTCCCCACACTGTTGACTGGCACTGCGCATCAGTATCAAGTGTGCATGGGCTTCACATCACATTTGCAAGGCTGATATCATATGCAGGGAATCACAAGTGTGTCTGTGTGTTTGTGTGTGTGTGTGTGTGTGTGTGTGTGTGTGTACTTTAAAGAATAGTTCACCCAAAAACTATCAGTTTGTCATCATTTACTCATCCTCATGTCATTCCAAACCTGTACGACTTTCTGTCTCTCCATTGAATACAATAGCAATTTTGAACAAACTGAGAACCATGCTTTCAAACTTCAAAAAGAACACAAAACCACAACACAATTATGGTAAGTTGTTACTTTTACACTTTCACAGTATATGTTGATGATTTTATTAATTAACCCCTACGGGTCTGAGCCAAGTCTCTTTCCAACCCCAAACATACACTGATCAAGCATAACATTATGACCACTGACAGCTAAAGTGAATAACACTGTACATCTCTTCATCACGGCAGCTGTTGGTGGGATATATTAGGCAGCAAGTGAACATTTTGTCCTCAAAGTTGATGTGTTATGGGCAGTCAAGGCTAATTGATGCATGTGGGGCCCGAAGGCTGGCCCTTGTGGTCTGATCAAACAGATGATTAATTCAAGAAGTTAATGCATCAGAACTGGACCACAGAGCAATGGAAGAAGGCCTGGCCTGATGAATCACGTTTTCTTTTAGGTGAATGGCCGGGTGCGTGTGCGCTTACCTGGGGAACACATGGCACCAGGAAACACTATGGGAACAAGGCAAGCCGGCGGAGGCAGTGTGATGCTTTGGGCAATGTTCTTCTGGGAAACCTTGGGTCCTGCCATCCATGTGGATGTTACTTTGACACATATATCTACCTAAGAATTCTTGCAGACCATGTACACCCTTTCATGGAAATGGTATTCCGTGGTGGCTGTGGCCTCTTTCAGCAGGATGATTCACCCTGTCACAAAGAAAAAATGGTTCAGAAATGGTAGCACAACAATGGGTTTAAGGTGTTGACTTGGCCTCCAAATTCCCCAGATCTCAATCCAATAAAGCATCTGTGGGATCCATAGAGGCCCAACCTCGCAACTTACAGGACTTAAAGGATCTGCTGCTAGCATCTTGATGCCAGATACCACAGCACAGCTTCAGGGGTCTAGTGGCATTCATGCTTTCGACGGGTCAGAGCTGTTTTGGCAGAAAAGGGGGACCAACACAATATTAGGAAGGTGGTCATAATGTTATGCCTGATGGGTGTAAACTGTCCAGGCTCCTTGTTCAAGCTCACTAAAGTAAAGTACTGCTGCCCAGCACAGAAACAAGGGGGAGTTTCTCTCCTTCAATGTTTGACCGTTTTAACACCCTGCCACTCATTTCCAGACACACTCATAAATCTCTGGCAAAATGAAGTAAAAGGAGCCCATTACATTCAGATCTGTGGGCATTTAATCAGGCCGATGTGCCACATAAACTTTCTCCTTCTAAACCTTCATCCTTTTTACTGAGATTGCTGAGCTGTGGGTGGAGTCGGGATGGGGTACGGCACACGGCGATGCTGGGACAAAAAGGGGACAAGGAATTACAAAGGACACAAACATTCCCCACTGTGTCTCTCCATGACACTGGTTGTGTTTTGTCAGTGATACGACTACATTGATTTAGGAGGAGTTTTGCATGATTGCATTTATCACTCCCTGGATGTGGTGAGCTGATTGATGCATCTGGGGATCATAAATGCCAGTCTCTGAGTTCAATGTTACGCACAGTAGGATTTGTGTCATGAGTTAACAGTGCCAGATTGCAATTCTGACCCATCACACATTTTGTCCAAGGTTTAGAGAGAAAATGAGGAGAGGATAGTGCTTTCAACTGTATCAAGCATGAAGGCATTTGTCTGTTTTTGCTCTTTTCTCTCAGATGGATTTGAGCAGGAATCTGAGACATCAGTACGGACAGGAGGGTTTCAGTGCTGGCCGTGAGCCTGCGGCATGATGACTCCATCCTCTACTCTCTCCCCATAATCTCTTATACATTCAGAAAAGAAAGAAAGGAAAAAAAAACAAAGTAAAGGAATTTTGACATGCGGCTCATCCATGGCCATTTTGTGTCACTTTCCTTCCAGTCGTATTCTCATTAGGATAATGTGATGCTACAAAGTGGCAGCAGAAAGTGCTTTCAGTGGTGAGAGTCACTGAACTCGCATGACCACGCCATTGTCTCGGCAACTCAGCTCACTCTGTGGAGAACACATACGTGACTGATGTTTGGAACAAATCCAAGTGACCAGTGAAAAGTCATGTCATTTGTGGAATCATCAGAGAATGATCTGAGAAATCCTGACAATGTCCTGGCCTCAAAAGAAACACACACATGCATACTCAGACAACCAAAAGGTATTTTGAAAGACAGTTTCAGATGTAATAGGATTGAAAATGCATTTGGTGATGCATAACAAAGCATGATTCCATAACTGTGAAAAGGCATCAGAGTAACATCATAATGCCATACTGACAATATATGAAGTCAATGTCATTGTCATTATTATAAGATTAGTATAATGATAATACACGTTGTTTATGTATTATAAAAGATGAACATCCTAACCATTTACCACAATGTTGCATTCAGGAAGAAAAAGGAAAGTACAGGAAGTGGATCACATGTATATAATGTACATATATGTACATTATATACAAACAAAATATGTAAAGATATACTTTAAAGTGTACATGTTATACTAATTTGTATATGCAGTACCATTTAAAAGTTTGGTGTAAGACTTTGGAAAGAAAAAAAAAGTTGTTTTTTCTTTCAAATAAATGGTTTTCTTTTGAACTTTCTATTCATCAAAAATACACCATACTTTTCACAGAAATATTAAGCAGCACCACTGTTTTCAACTTTGATAATAATGTTTCTTGAGCTGCAAATTAGCATATTATAATGATTTCTGAATGATTTTAATACATTCATTAGATACATAAAATATATTAAAATAGAAAAGTTATTTTAAATTGTAATGATGTTTGTAATAAATACGTTTTTTACACCATAATTACTTTTTTTACAAATAAATAGAGCCTTGGTGAGACTTCTTTCAAAAATGTTTAAATGGTTGTTTATAGTTTACTGTAGATACTAATTTACTAATACTATAATAACAAACAGTATTCATCCAGGAAGCTAATCACACATGTAGTATTTCACTATTGTATATATAATGTAATGCTGTTTATCTCATCCTCTTGGGCGCCATTTGAGCATGAACATCATATGCAAGCAACTTCAAACCATGTGCGGCCCAAGTGCAATGACTGCGAAAGTGGAAACTGCTGGAAGCCGTGGACTCAAGTCGAATTAAGTTGCCAAGATGAGCAATTTGTTTTAACTTTTAATGCACTGCTGCATTGTGCAACTGCGTCTTTAATTAGCAGGGACGTTCAGCAAATGAAGCGTGCTCGAAATTGTTTGCTTGCGTTGCCTTTAAAAGACTGCATACTTTTTATGGCCCTCTGTTTGAGTTAACAAATGCTGTCACAAAACTGATCTTTCTGTTACTTCCCCCTCCTCCTCGTCCCATTTGCTGCGCACTGGTGGCAGCAGTGGGTCTGTGCTTGACTCTGTTAATCGGCAGACGACAGCTTAACAGCTTGCGCGAGCATAATTAACGCCGCTCGAAATAAACGTGATGGGGAGGGGGGAAATAAATAAATAATTCAAGCAAATGTGGCAGTCTGCTGACTGTTGTCTCAGGTACGGCTTTACCTGACCAGGCATCTCCACACTAAACAGGGCCAGGGCAGCGGGCACGCACAATGACAACCTTAAATTATTCACTGCATCAAAGCACAATGTGACTATTTAAAAGCCATTATTATGTTTAATAGTAATGACTCTTCCAGGTCTTGCAGAAGTGTGAATAGACTGATTGTCAGAAATCACTTTTGCACCTCAGCCTTTTGGAGGAGCACAATTGTGAGACTCCATAAAGATCTGCTGGAAGAATACAAAGATGTTTATAGTTAGATTATGATTGTCTAAAATTGCGTTCCTGAATGACTTTGGGTGTTAGACCAATTTTGTTTTGATTGTTCACCAAACTAAAAAGAGAGAAGAAAAAAAGATCATTACAAGTAATTACAATTAAATGTATTTATTCAGAAATAAATTGAGTAGAGAAAGTGTAAATTATTAAAGAATGATTTTCTCACAAAGTCTATTTTCATAACACTTCAGTTGACTTCAGTTCACACTTATAATGATATATACTACTAACTAAATAATGGGACTAAATGGAAATATATTAATTAGGTGCTTCAAACACTATTTATATCGCTGATATTGTTTCGTAGATAAGTTTGTTTGTTCCTTGTGTGAAAAATGTCAGCTTCAGTAATAGTCTCTGTCTGAATTACCCTCAAGGTTAATGTCTCCACCCCAGCCTCTTATGTCTGCTGTCACCAGCCGTGTTTACATGGTTCTCTGCTGTTCACGTATGCAACGTTAAGCTCCTCGAACCAACCCAGGGTGAAATTATTGCTTTTGCAGGTGAGTGCGAGTGAGCATGAGAGGCGGTATCCAAAAATCCCTTAGCATATAAATAAACCAATTCATCACATGCTTTTTTTTTGACAAGAATAAACACTAATTTTCCTGACGCTGACCCTGACAAATGGAGCGTCGTGGTGAAACGCCCCCAGCTCTGCTATGGTCACCTCGTCAACAATGCCAGCCAGCTAGCGGGGGCTACATTGGCTTTAGCAGCGCGAAGCGCCTAATAAACGGCTAGTGTCAAAAGTGTTGTCAGTCCATTCTTTGCTTGTTTGGGTTCAACTGGGTTGGAGAGAGAGGCCAGCGAGTGTTCGGGCGTGCTCAGTGGCACCTACGCTCTTACAGGCCTCACCCCGAACAGGCGCTATTGATTTCTGGCCGCGTTGCTCTTTGTCAAAAAATCAGATACAGCGAGGCCCTCTGGACCTCTTCACCTTTTAAAACACATACGCTGTGTCTCTTATGCGGTGGGCGGAGAGGCGTACGTACGTGTGTGTGTCTGTCTGCTTCTTATGTGTTCTTACACGAAAGGAATGGTGCTCTTTGTTTGAGATAAGATTGTAGCTGGTCGGTGAAAATGGATTTGTATGTGTGATTTAATTTGTAAATATTCAGACTTTAAAAAATATTTTCTGGAGAAACATCAATCTGTTAAAGCAAACTGATTGTGCACAGTCTTAAAGGGATAATTTAAGACCCCAAAATGAAAATGATGTTAACAATTAATCTCCTACATGTTGTTCCAAACATGACACACACACACATATATATATATATATATATATATATATATATATATATATATATATATATATATATATATATATATATATATATATATATATACATGTGTGTGTGTGTGTGTGTGTGTGTGTGTGTGTGTGTGGACATGTTTTTGTGAAATATCAGGACACAAATGTGTATAATGACATGGGTATGACACAGGTATTACAAAAGAGGGTGAAATATGAGGACGTTCCCCATGTCCTCACTTTTCAAAATGCTTATAAATCACACTTTTGTGTAGTAAACTGTGCAGTCTCCTGTGATGGGTAGGTTTAGGGGCAGGGGCAGTGTAGGGGATAGAAAATACGGTTTGTACGGTATAAAACCATTACGCCTATGGAATGTCCCCACATTTCACAAAAACAAACGTGTGTGTGTGTGTGTGTGTGTGTGTGTGTGTGTGTGTGTGTGTATGTGTGGACTGGTAATCCCTACGGTATGGGGACAAAATGTCCCCACAAAGATGGCAATATCCAAATTTTTGTCCTTGTGGGGACATTTTTTGGTCCCCATGAGGAAAACATCTTATAAATCACACTAAGTGATGTTTTTGAAAAAGTAAATGCAGCATGTCTCCTGTGATGGGTAGGTTTAGGGGCAGGGGCAGTGTAGGGGGTTAGAAAATACGGTTTGTACAGTATAAAATGCATTACGCCTATGGAATGTCCCCACAAAACATGGAAACACAACATGTGTGTGTGTGTGTGTGTGTGTGTGTGTGTGTGTGTGTGTGTGTGTGTGTGTGTGTGTGTGGACTGGTAATCCCTACGGTATGGGGACAAAATGTCCCCACAAAGATGGCAATATCCAAATTTTTGTCCTTGTGGGGACATTTTTTTGGTCCCCATGAGGAAAACATCTTATAAATCACACTAAGTGATGTTTTTTGAAAAAGTAAAAATGCAGCATGTCTCCTGTGATGGGTAGGTTTAGGGGCAGGGGCAGTGTAGGGGGATAGAAAATACGGTTTGTACAGTATAAAATGCATTACGCCTATGGAATGTCCCCATAAAACATGGAAACACAATGTGTGTGTGTGTGTGTGTGTGTGTGTGTGTGTGTGTGTGTGTGTGTGTGTGGACTGGTAATCCCTACGGTATGGGGACAAAATGTCCCCACAAAGATGGCAATATCCAAATTTTTGTCCTTGTGGGGACATTTTTTTGGTCCCCATGAGGAAAACATCTCATAAATCACACTAAGTGATGTTTTGATGAAGTAAAATGCAGAATGTCTCCTGTGATGGGTAGGTTTAGGGGCAGGGGCAGTGTAGGGGGATAGAAAATACGGTTTGTACAGTATAAAATGCATTACGCCTATGGAATGTCCCCATAAAACATGGAAACACAACATGTGTGTGTGTGTGTGTGTGTGTGTGTGTGTGTGTGTGTGTGTGTGTGTGTGTGTGTGTGTGTGTGTGTGTGTGTGTGTGTGTGTGTGTGTGTGTGTGTGTGTGTGTGAAAATTGTTTTGAAATTTACAACTGCTTTTGTCCATATTATAAAAGATGAGTGGGGTCTAAAACAACATTAGACCAGAAAAAAAGGAGGAAGAAAGTAATACAGGTTTGGAATGACATGAGGTTGAGTAAATGAAGATGGAATGGCTTCAGAAGATAATCGTATGGACAACATTTATTGTATTTTATTGTATTTTATTCCCTTGTAAGAGGTTATTGAATTATAAAAACAAACTAAAATCTTCCTCTTCTGCCGAAAAACAGCGTTTATTGTTTCCACCTATGCCAGAGTTGTTATTAGGGCTGACCCCCTAATATAGTCGCCTAAACGTAAGTCAACCAGAAGAGGCTTGGTCAACTACATTTTAATCAGTCGGTTAATCGCAGAAGAAAAAACTCACTCTATCGTTATTGCTAACCTAGATAAATGTGCTCTAATATTAGGTGAATATCCAAAGCTGATTTTCCATTGTCGGGTAGAACGTTTCTAAGAGCGGTAAGGAACATTTACAGTTGTATTTCACGGCACGATTGCAAATCCTTCTCAGCCTGGAATTCTCATCACTGTTGCCTAACCGTGCTGAACGTTGCCACTCAGGATTGGTCATTTGTCTGTAGCCTGTCTTGCAAATTCTCGGTAGCTGACAAAGCGCTATATTTGAGTGAAGTTAACTCAAGTTAATAATAAAATAAAATAAAAAAATATCTGATTACCCTCCAGAATGAGGTCGCTATTTACATATCACATTGTCTGTAAACGCTTGCGATGAGCGATGGGTTTTTGTAAGAAAACGATCCATATTTAAAACTTTATAAACTACAATCACTAGCTTTCAGCAAAGGCCATACACGCATTCACGAGAATCGAGTTATGGCGGAAGGGTGACCTCTGACCCGACATATGACGTAGATCCTCTTCTATCATATCAAAATCCTCCAACATTTTTCTTTAAAACTTCTAATTGTAGATGTCTAATTCAGGACCAGCGTTTTGTTTTGCTCTATCCTGTGCGCTTCCACGTTCGCCAATTCTCACCTAAGCCTACGTCGTTCTACATCAGGTCAGAGAATCTGATCTGATCAGAATCTGATATAAATTATTAACTGTCCACACTGTGTATCGCAACTGTTCAGATTGGATTTGTGTGTTCCATGGTGCTCTTATGTTTCCCAGAATATCTGCCTTGGTTTCTATGGCAGTGACGCTGCGCATACACAAAAACAACAACAACAGCAACAGTAACATCACTTATTTTACAACCATAGCCACCATGGACTAGTACGTATGTCTTCTGAGGCAGCGACAGAAACATAGGAGGCTTGTACAGTATCCACGTCATTATTCCATGATGTCGTCTCAGCCATTCTCAAAACATGTCTCCATTATATTGTAATTTTTTTGTTTGACCGGCACTTTGCAACAACACAGACTTGCTTCTGCATCAATATTCAGCATGTTTTCTTTAACGTCTGACATGTTTATGTTTTACATGGCCTGAGAAAGAGACATAAACCATGCAAAATCCGACCAGATTAGAGCAGTCAGACTGAAACGGATTTCCAGAATTGAAATTTGAATAGGATTTCAAACCAACATATGAATGTAGCTCAAAACGGATTCGTAAAAAAATTGTATGACATGTTTTGCCATTCACACTTGCAAAGTAGGACTGTATTCATTGGATATGCACAAAAATAAGATTCTTTATATAATATATATTTATTTTGCTTGTGTTCAAATATGAGTTTCCATTAAATGTTGAGGCTACTTGACCGTCAACCTGATTATGTTTGGAATAATAATTATCTTCTAAGTATTTCAGTTTTCTAATTATTTATTTGTTTACTATTTATGTCCTACATTTTCAAAAACATTTTCTCAAAATTTATTATTTTAAAGATAAGGCTGTTATTTACAGGTTATTTTTTCTGATATCAGACAAGAAGCCCTTAATTTATAATTGAAATGCTAATTATTATGATTTAATATTTCTCCTCCAACTAATGGCATCAATGAATGACTAACAGTCCACAAGGAAAGTATTTTGGTCAGGGGCAGCCCTAGTTATTATTGTTTACTAAAACTATAATTATTAAAAATTTGGTTTTGGTAATTGAAGTAAATATAAATATTAGATTAAAACATTTTTACTTAAAAATGTTGAATGTTAAACTAAATACGTTTAAGTTAAAGTACTGAACTTAAAACGGAAATAAAAATAAAGTATGAATAGAAAATGAAGAAAAATATATATATAAAAAATAGTAGTTAATTCAAAATATTAATAAATAATATAATGGTATATAAATAATTCTAAACATGCAGACTCAAAACATGCAGACTCAAAAAATATACTTACTTAATGTTACTAAAAGTGCCCCTATTATGCTATTTTAAAGGCAAACTCCTAATTTTGTTTTGGAGGTCTCCTACAACAGGTTTGCATGCATCAAAGGTCAAAAACACTTGAATTTTCTCATAATATACATTGCACATTACCACATTTTTCAATCATTCTTAAATGGCTCGTCGGATGATTCAGTTTCTCTAAACCCCTCCTTTCTGCGAGGCTACTCTGCTCTGATTGGCCAGATGGCACAGTCTGTTACAATTGGTATAGCGCTTATAGCGTGTGTCGGAAGCTAAACGTCCATTACCATTAACAGAACTTCAGCTCCAGAGGCGTCCTCAGCATTTGTACACACTAGTAAAGATGACGTAGATTTTACCATATCAATCTGAGCGCGAGTCCGATGATGTAACATTGGAAGAACTAGTTATTGAACCCGAACCTTCATCACAAGGATGATTTGTACAGGACGTTTCTTAGTGATGCGCTACTCAGTTTGAGGTACATTATGAGATGTTGCAACTGTAATTCCTCACCATCAGCGTTAACAAGTGTATGTCCATCAACAAACCGATATGTATATTTCTAATTTATTGTGGTTCATATGCGGGAACTGTATCAATAACGGTGCATACATTAGCCCAGCACAAATGCCTTATTTACATTTTTCGCTAGATAAGAACATTTTCCTTGGCTGGGAAGCCCTTTGAAACTGCATTGATTTGGACCTTCAACCTGTTGGTTGCCATTGAAGTCCATTACGTGGAGAAAAATCTTGGAATGTTTTCCTCAAAAAACGTAATTTCTTTTCGACTGAAGAAAGAAAGACATGAACATCTTGGATGAGATGGGGTGAGTAAATTACCAGGAAATGTTCATTTTGAAGTGAGCTAGTCCTTTAACACTTATTCCTAAGGTACTTGGTGCATCTCCTCTTCCCTCCACCATTTTAAATGTATGATGCAATATCTCAAAACAACAAAGAGATACAAAGACAATAATTAAATGGAATCGTAGACAGTGCTTTGGTGGTTCGCAGCTTGGAGGTTGGGACATTGAACTTAAATGGTTCAAAATGGCTTCCAAATATCTGTTCACTGTAGTAGATGCCATGCATGAAAGGGTTCATACGTTTCCATAACTGTGTATTTTACACCGACATAATGTTCTGCAGTAAACTTTATAAACTGATTCTGCGGGAGTGTGGGCGGGGCCTTAATAGCACGGCTCCACTTCACGCTCACTACTGCGCAGATTTGGGTCCCGATCACCACAAGATGTCAGCGCCATATTGGAATTCTACAATGGAATAAAGTTACCAAAAAGACCCATCTTTCAAGAGCAAGCGCTTTGCGAATCCCACGTTGAGATTTGAGAAGCAGCCGTCAGTAAAATGCTGTTTGAGGGCTGGTCAAGTTTCTGGTCAAGCTGGTCACGGTTGGACAACGTACAACATAAGCGGGCATTACGCAAATGTATTTTCTAGTGATGTAGAACCGTCACACAGTGGGATTCAAATTACAAATTACAATTTACGTGCATTTTTGACTTTACAATTTTGTAAAATGTTTACTTCCACAGACAGCTATATTACAAACTGCATGAAAGGGAATATTCGAAAAACCATAATAGGGGCACTTTAATAATCCCAATGAATTGATAAAGAGGGAGGCCAAGTTACTCCAACACTGAAAGGTTAATATTTATTGCTTTTAACCAACAAAAAGATTAAGATGTCGAAGAAGGTGCCAAGACATTGCTGGAGTAGAATAAATAAATGCACAGCATGTAATGTATTGAAAGAGAGCAGCTTAATATCTACAGAAGATAAAACTCACAGGTTTTGAATAGCAAAATTAGTTGAAAATGGCACCAGAGTTTTGGAGCGTATGAATAAAAGTCAGTAGAGTGATGTTTCCATGAGAGCTGTTATATATGAACCTAATAACTGCATTAGGGCATCAAAGCAGGTATTGTGTGACAAATTGAAACCACTTTAAGTGCTCACTTTCAATCTATATAGTGACTTATCTTTAAATAAGATGGAAAATTATGTTTAGTGAAACAGGTCAGTGCATTTCAACAAACCTAAAGTGTGTTTACATTGAGATTCAAATATGCATTCATACAAGTCAGTGGTCTCTAACATATGCTCTCATGTTACAGGAGGTCTGTGTGGTGAGAGACACAACAAGGCTAGAAAGGGAGGAAGAGACACAGAGGAGGTGAGAAAGAGAGAGTATTAGAGGAGGGGTCCACTGTCCAAAGCTTCAGCACCTCTCTCTTTCTCCTGACACAGAGAAAATATTATGCAGCCACTCGAGTCCATTGAATCCTTGTGATTCATTGCCCAATTTGAAACTGCCAAGCTGCTAAATTGCATCAGGTCTGCCAAAATTCATTCCAGGACTGTGGAGGAGATATGAAAAATTAAATGTCATCTCAGTACAGTGGAAAACTTTTACCTCTCAGCGTGCGCAGCGCGGAATATGCTACATTCCGTAATGATCGATGACGACTCGAGACTACACTTAACCTACTTAGTGATGTCATGTAGGCCGCGGGGGTGTTTACTTTTGAATGTGGCAGGAAGACATAAACTTTATCGGGTGCCTGACATGGACACATTCTTCTCCCCTCGCCCCTCCAAAAAAGTGACCTTCAATGTTGATTCACAGATACAAAATTTGTCATTTTCTCCTTTCCTTTCATCGAATGGCAATGGGTGGCAGAGGAAGAGAATGATTTAAGACAGAATAGTTGATTTAGGAGAATATAGAGCTCTACGAACACCGCCGAACCCCACCCTTTCTTCTGTCCTTCTGTAGTTAGCTGATGTAATGCATGTGTGCCACAGAATGTTACTGGATATGACTTAATAATTAAACGCTCTAGTAAAGGAAATGTGGACAGGGTGGGCTATGTCTGTGTCACCAGAACCATCATGCCCAGATGATCTTAATTTGATCTGCCCAATCAGGACACAACTTCTGCAGATCTTTAAAAATATATAAAAAATCTCAAAATTATCATCTGCCATTATCTACATATGCTCACATCCAGAGGCTCCATGCCCAACCCAGGGGCCCATGTGCCCCCTCAGATTTTTGACACAAATAGATTTTGAATCCAGCTTCCAAAAGATTTGATTCGAATAGAGCATTCATAGCAGCACATCATAAACTTCTAAATTCAAATCTGCACCACATCTTTCAGGAGAATGGATGAATTTGCATACACCCGACATCAATGATTCTGAATAGCAGTGATGGCCATCACCCATTATAGACCAACTAACATATCATTATAAAGATCTTTACAAAATACATTTACTCACACTTATTTGAGAATCGGAATATCAGATAAAGCTTGGGAATGTTTCAAATAAAAAAGGACAATGAAATAAAACCAATACATAAGTCATACTGCTGTGGATCACGTGACAAGCGACACATGTTGGCATGGAAAAAATAAATAAAAAAGCGAGGCAATCACTGGCCATGCCTCCACCCATTGGTGCCCTCTCTAAAATACTAGGTGCATGATGCCCCTTCTCATATTACTACAAACTTGTATGAATTTATTATTATTATTATTATTTGTACAAAATATCAAAGCTGCTCCTTTATATTGCACATTTACAGCTAAAAGTTTCTACGTTATGTCTCACAACTGTAAATGTATTTCTCACAATGGACTCTATCATCCGGTGTAAAGTTTTTTGTGTGGTGCAGAATCACGCACACGTCACTGTATACTGTATAATCTCTAGCATGGTCATCTTTACAATATATATATATATATATATATATATATATATATATATATATATATATATATATATATATATATATATATATATATATATATATAAATAAATATATAGATAGATAGATAGATAGATAGATAGATAGATAGATAGATAGATAGATAGATAGATAGATCAATATATATATATATATATATATATATATATATATATATATATATATATATATATATATATATATATATATATATATATATATATATATATATAGATCTCAGTTACACCTTTGATTAAAAGTCCTGAAAATATCCTTCGAATTTGTAAAACATGCGTTTTCCTTTTATGCCCCTTGGGCATGGAATGACTTGAAAACATACTTAAACTGGAGTTTTTGCCACCTTTGAAATCATTTTGAAATCTGCTTTAAAAGAGTCTTGGAAGTGTTCTTTTCTTGACCCTATTTTTATAAACTGTTTTGTTTAAGTACTTTTTGTCCTTGTGAATCTCTATGCGCTGCTATCTTGACCAGGTCTCCCTGGAAGAAGAGCTTGTGATATCTCAATGGAATCATCCTGGTTAAATAAAGGATAGATAAATAAATAAATAAACATAGTTTCTTATTTCACTTACTTGATCTAATTCATTATAATTATTATTTTCACACCCTGGGTATATTAAGTGAACAAGGAATGGCACTTCTGCCCCCTCAAAAAACATCCCAACCATGCAAGTTCGGAGTTTATGTTCCTGTTCAATGAAAAATATCTCAGTATTAAATAATTCCTCCGATTGTCTTACTAGTACTTCGGCAGGCAGGACAGGAAAGGGGTTTGGGGGGGGGAAGAATGGATGGCAGGAGAACAGAGAGAGCAGGAAAGGAGAAGAAGAGACATACTCTGCATAAGTATAGCGTCCGACTCAGTAATTTTTCTCTGGGGCTTTGTGTTGTACTGACAGCTTCATTTGTTTAAAGGCCCCTGCTCCCACTGTTCCTCGCCTTCTCCGATTATGATAGCTCTCTTCTGTGCATTATTATGGCCCAGCAAGGAGAAAAATACATATTAAAGCGGTTGATATTTGGAAATAAGTGGTTCGACTATGTCTGTGAGACGATGTTCACATGGGGTTTCTGTCTAGTATCTACCCTCTGTACTATTCAGTCACACACACTTGCCAAAGATATGCCGGATATATATATACAGTTCCTTCTTAACAAATTAGCATATTGTGATAAAAGTTCATTATTTTCAATAATTTAATGATACAAATTAAACTTTCATATATTTTATTTTATTGCACACCAACTGAAATATTTCAGGTCTTTTATTGTTTTAATACTGATGATTTTGGCATACAGCTCATGAAAACCCAAAATTCCTACAAAAAAAAAAGCATACAGCTCATGAAAATCTAAAAAAAAATGCATATTTCATCCGACCAATAAAAGAAAAGTGTTTTTAATACAAAAAAAGTCAACCTTCAAATAATTATGTTCAGTTATGCACTCAATACTTGGTCGGGAATCCTTTTGCAGAAATGACTGCTTCAATGCGGCGTGGCATGGAGGCAATCAGCCTGTGGCACTGCTGAGGTGTTATGGAGCCCCAGGATGCTTCGGTAGCGGCCTTAAGCTCATCCAGAGTGTTGGGTCTTCCGTCTCTCAACTTTCTCTTCACCATATCCCACAGATTCTCTATGGGGTTCAGGTCAGGAGAGTTGGCAGGCCAATTGAGCACAGTAATACCATGGTCAGTAAACCTTTACCAGTGGTTTTGGCACTGTGAGTAGGTGCCAGGTCGTGCTGAAAAACAAAATCTTCATCTCCATAAAGCTTTTCAGCAGATGGAAGCATGAAGTGCTCCAAAATCTCCTGATAGCTAGCTGCATTGACCCTGCCCTTGATAAAACACCCTTCCCTTGAAATGGACCAACACCAGCAGCTGACATGGCACGCCAGACCATCACTGACTGTGGGTACTTGACACTGGACTTCAGCCATTTTGGCATTTCCTCCTCCCCAGTCTTCCTCCAGACTCTGGCACCTTGATTTCCGAATGACAAGCAAAATTTGCTTTCATCCAAAAAAAGTACTTTGGACCACTGAGAAACAGTCCAGTGCTGCTTCTCTGTAGCCCAGGTCAGGCGCTTCTGCCGCTGTTTCTGGTTCAAAAGTGGCTTGACCTGGGGAATGCGGCACCTGTAGCCCATTTCCTGCACACGCTTGTGTACGGTGGCTCTGGGTGTTTCTACTCCAGACTCCAGTCCACTGGTTCCGCAGGTCCCCCAAGGTCTGGAATCGGTCCTTCTCCACAATCTTCCTCAGGGTCCGGTCACCTCTTCTCGTTGTGCAGCGTGTTTTGCCACACTTTTTCCTTCCCACAGACTTCCCACTGAGGTGCCTTGATACAGCACTCTGGGAACAGCCTATTCGTTCAGAAATTTCTTTCTGTGTGTTACCCTCTCGCTTGAGGGTGTCAATGATGGCCTTCTGGACAGCAGTCAGGTCGGCAGTCTTACCCATGATTGCGGTTTTGAGTAATGAACCAGGCTGGGAGTTTTTAAAAGCCTCAGGAATCTTTTGCAGGTGTTTAGAGTTAATTAGTTGATTTAGATGATTAGGTTAATAGCTTGTTAAGAGAACCTAATCATGATATGCAAATTTTTTTAGATTTTGGGTTTTCATGAGCTGTATGCCAAAATCATCAGTATTAAAACAATAAAAGAGCTGAAATATTTCAGTTGGTGCATGTGCAATGAATCTAAAATATATGAAAGTTACATTTTTATCATTAAATTATGGAAAATAATGAACTTTTATCACAATATGCTAATTTTTTTTAGAAGGACCTGTATATATATAACTGTATACTTTATGAATCTCTAGCATTGTCATCCTTACAAAATAGGACGAATTTGCATATGCACTGTATACATTTATTGCTAGAGAAATGTATTGCTTTATTGTTTACTTATTGCTCTTTAGTTAGATAAACGTTGCTCCTTCGCTGCATGTACACACAGACATACATACATGTATAGAATAGCATGTATTACACACAACAAATTAACTATTGAATTTCTGGCATAAAAAATGTTACCCTTTGGATATGTGAGTCAGGGCTGCCACTTGCTCTCCCTGAAAAACTAAGTGGCACCTTTGAAAAGTCAAAAACTTGAGGAAGGAGAGAAAATCTGAGATATGCATTTGAAATCATGGACACACATATGTGCATGTGGTTTTTGCCAGTTACTGTAAAACAAACGATGCTCACACACACAAACACTGAGACATGTATGGCCACAAGGATTTGCAGTCTCGCTTTATCCCTCACTCCCTTGCATTCTCTCTCAATCTCTCTCTCTCTCTCTCTCTCTGGCTGCTCGCTGCGAGGCAGCAATATTTATTATTAGGAATATCATTTGTATTAATCATAAGGATAAATGACTGGTTTGGCTATCTGAATGCCTCATTTAGAGAAACTTCGCTCCTGTGTCATTGTTATAAATTACTGGCACGGCTTTGTTTCACCTGAGGCTGCTCATCCACACCTCCATGCATAAATACATGTTTTTTAATATATATATATATATATATATATATATATATATATATATATATATATATATATATATATATATATATATACATGTATAAATACTTTTATTTATGTTTTCCCTATATAGTGATGCTATCACCATCAGCAAAAACAATAAATAAATAAATTAAAATGTAATTTGAGGACAATTGGTGTCATTGATGTAACCCCCTCATGGCAAGAGAGCAAAGAGGAAACAAACTAATGGGTTACATACACAAGTACATAAATAGCAAACACCCCCACTGAACAGCTAAAGATTTGAGATTGAAATTTTGAACTCTCTCTCTCTCTCTCTCTCTCTCTCTCTCTCTCTCTCTCTCTCTCTCTCTCTCTCTCTCTCTCTCTCTCTCTCTCTCTCCTCCATATCTCTGCATGATTAAATTATTCAGTGCTACAAACTACAATCATGCTTTATTAAAAATTATTAAAAAAATTCTCACTGGGGTGTGCAGATGTGAAAGAATTTATTGCCTGCTTGTTTTTCTCATTTGCATCATTGATTTTGTGGGAGTTTAGAGAGCGATGCGACTGCTCTTTTTTTACGCCTCTTTTTTCGTGAAGGGGGAAATCTTGACATCTTGTCCCATTTGATTAATGACGCACACAGGCTGATTTTATTTACGTGCGTTTATGACTTTTATCGGCCGCAGAAAGTGTGCGTCCCTGTAAAATTAGGAGCGCTGAGCTTCTTGTACTTCTTATTAAACGAGGCGCTTTCATAATGGCACGCACACACGCAGAGTATCTCATTTGCTCTGGTATTTGTCACTTTGTCCATCACAAAAACATATTACTCAACTTTTTTGCACTTAGCCCCCAAGATAATAAAGCTTTCTTTTCGTCCTCCAGCTTATTTCTGTTTCTCAAAATAAAGATGAGATGGGAGCATGACTCAAAAAATGAGCGAATGAGAAATGCTAAAGTGTGTCTAAACAAAGCAGGGCTGTTCACAAAGAAAGGCAACATAAAACTGTATAATCTTCATCTTGTGTATTACTTAAATTCTTTTTTTTAATTTCCATGCATTAAATATACATGTGAAATTTACACTTCAAAGTTCTGCCCATTACGAGAGCCATTACTTATACTTGTTATACGAGTTCCCTATGGCCGCACTATGAATGATTTAACAGCAAGTTACAGTAAACTAAATTCAATTTTCGTTCAAAGCAGCCATCTACAGTGCACTTTGAAGGGAGAGGGAGAGAAAGGCAGCATGCTCACTGTTGAATCCTGAGCAATGACTGGCTACTTTAGCAATTAAAATCCGGGGCAAAGACACAGCGGCTTCGTTTGGCCCAGAGACTGCACCATTCATCATCCCAGCTGCCATAAAATAGCACTAGATGGATTCTTTGATTTTAGCTTTGGAAGAACATAAATCAAAATCTAAACCATGGGCTGTCAGGGCCATCACCAGAATTATCCATTTGAGAGAGAGAGAGAGAGAGAGAGAGAGAGAGAGAGAGAGAGAGGAAGGGAGGGTGAGGAGAGACAGACTTATAGTTCAGACTATAAGAGTTTCTCATTGTTTCTCGTTTTCTGCTCTCCTTCTCTCCCTTAATCTCATGCACAACGATGCAAAACGTGTAAGAGCCGTACAGCAAACGACTTAAAAACACCAACAATAGTGTACTGGTGTGTCTGATAACGGCGTGGAAACTCTCTCTCTCTATAGTAACACTCTCCTGAGAGCATGTTCTAGACCAGAGCAATTCCTCTCTCACAGGGCAGTGCCACCTTATACCGGAGAGACCGCAGGAAGCTGGATTAAGCTCTATGCACACTTTAGCCCTCCTTTTACTCTTAAACGCCTGCCAAGGTGAGGTGGATTCCCTCTAGCACACACACACACACACACACACACACCCGTGCTCCCTGTATTGTTGCTCCCATGAGGCCTTCCTTGGAGCACCGGCAGCCCGGCTAACAGAAGACCTAATTTTAGTGTGGAGACGATGATAAGGAAAGAGAGAACAGGAACATGAGAATGACTTAAAGAAAGAAATAGAAAAGAAAGGAAGAGGATGAGGGTGTCTCCAGGGCTTTTAACTTCCTCCTCTTCTTGAGTGGGAAAAGACACTCAACTCCCACCAGTTATCAGTCATTACGTATCTTCTCTTGTTCATTTTCCGCCTTAAAGGGATAGATCACACACACACACACACAAAAAAATACCATCATTATTTACTCACTCTCATGCTATTTTTCTATTAGGCACAAGAAGAGAAATCTTTGAATAATCTCTACACATGACTCCTAATCTCCACAAAGGAGACAAAAACACACAACACAGGCATATAAGCATGCAAATACGTCCAAATAACTTGTGGACTAAGGCTTCCAAAGCCATATGTAAGCAGTGTGTGTGAGGATAAGCATGAAAAGTAAGTTACTGTATTCACTGAAAGTGTTTCCTGCCCTGTACTGCTTGTGTCAAGTCCATGTTCAAAGAGAACAGAAAGAAAGTTGGCCAAACAAATAAAACAATTCTAAAAAAAAGAAATAAAAAAAAGCTAAGCTAAGCTGAATGCTAGCCATAAGAGAAAGTAGCTAGTTACACTACAACCTACATGGAAAAAGTATCTTGATACATTGAATCATTCTTGAATCAGACATTGTTTGTTCTGACTTTTCACAGACAACAGAAACTACTCTAAACACGTCTTTACTGACAAAGCAACGTAAACGCTCAGGCGTTTCACAGAACTACCCCATTACTTAATCAATAAAATAGTTTTGCTACTGAAAAATACAATAACAACAACACTATCACATCACTACTGAGAAATAGTTAAACTTTGCTGCTTTTAGTGATGTTACTGGCCATTACTGATTTGTATCAATTCTTTTTCTAAAGCTACTGTCACACTTACCATTGTTCAGTGAAGTTTTATGTGTGATATCCAGTCATTTAAAAAGAATAGGGAATTTGACTTAAAAGAGCGAACATTCCCCATGCAGATTTCGTCCGTGTTTAAGTTAGTCAAGTGAATTCCCTCCTTTGACTAACAGAACGGTGCTTGGTTTGAAAGTGACTTCTGTGTGAGCTGTGCTTCATGCATCGCTACACTATTGACAACAGACAGTGGATCTTTTTTGCCAATGGAATTTCACCGAAATGTTGCTAACGTGCATCTTAAATCTATTTGTTTACAATCTTCCATTCCAATAAGTCATCGTCTCTTGCGAGCATACAATCGCTCTGGAATGATTGTATGAAATGAGAAAAGCCTCCAGGCATAGAACTGTCCCATCACCAGTCAACTAAACTTTGCTAAACTGAATAAAAATGCTGCAATAGTTCTAATTTCCTCACAAACTGCTAAGTGATTAATAATTTGAAGGCGCCGCTTGCAACGGTTTGTTGTGTATTTGTGCAGAGGGCAATATGGCAGCTGTCAATGCGAAGACATTTGTCTCTGTCATTGGTTCTCCCCTCCTCTCGGTCTTTCCCTCTCTCTCATCTCATGTGACGGAGAAGCTGTGCCATTGAGCTCCTCACATACCGCCTAAAACTGATAATACTACTGTCGAGGCCAATTAGGAGCTGATTCAATCAAAAATAAAGCAAAGCATAAAACGACCTATTTTAATTCCCCCGGCTCCCCGGCAACATTCAATTACATCTTCCCATGGTACGTTTTTCATGTGCTCCAATTAAAGTCTTATTTAATGTTTAAAGCATATTACTTTTCTTTATTACGCCAGCGAGTAACAAAGTCAGCAAAGGTACAAAAGCCTCTTCCTTTTGTTTTGGGTTTTATTGCCAGAGTTCCTGAAATGAATTACAGAAAAAGTCTGCGAGAGAGAAAGAGACTGCTGAAAGCCATGAAAGGAAAGATGGAAAAAAGAAAAGAAAAGAAAGGAGAAAGGAAATCCACAAACAGGAGAGAGCCATCTGAGTCATAACAATTGGGTAAGAAAAGAAAGCAAAAACAAAACAACGATATCAGACACTTTTCTTATTAGATTTATATGCTGCATTAAGGCAAATCCACATTCTCACTTTGCAGATGGTATAAGCTTCATCTACTGTAATATTTGCCTGTTTTAAAAATTCCTTAACCACCCCCCTTCTATTGTTCTCCTGTACTTTGCTGTAATCAGGGAAAACCATCCAATGAGGCTCATATTTCTTGAAGGTGTATCTGCTTCTCTCAGGGATATTAAAGATTTGTTAAGCCCTAGAAGTGCAAATGATCAGTGTTGGGACAGTTAAGAAGCTGTTGTACTTCAATACTATTCAGAACACCATTGAAAAAGAAGTGAGATGAAGATAAACCTTTTGTAAACAGGTTAATTCTTTCATAGAAACGTGTTGTCCTCTGCGTTGCATTGTTTTCCCCCTACAAAGGGTTCAGAGAGCATAGAGTGGGCTTTTACTATAGACACTCAATGAACACAAGAGAGTCAGTTCATCCCATCTATGAAATGGGCTGTTCATTAGCCCATTGATCAAGTGGTCCCGTCCTGTCACCAACATACAGCTGGCCAGCGATCTAAGTCACACACACACGTGCACGTTCACACACGGAACACCTTTCGTCCCACACTGTGGCGGTGAGGACTCTGGTAAGTGGGGTCAAAGGTTGTGTGTAGTAATCCATCTAAGCAGCGTGACAGCAGCAGCTAATAAATCACTCATTCATGGTTTAATCCATCGTCTGTCCTCAGTGCAGACTGGCAAACAATACGACGGTAACACTGTCTCTGTCTTTCCAGACCCAGACTCTCAAACTTATTACTTTTGCTCTTCCGATTGGGATCTCTTTGTAAGAAGGCAATTCTTTTATATGCTAAAATAACATCTTCAGAACAGCTAAGCTTCATCATTAACCTTTTTTGTGTGCCTTTAGCTTCATCTGAGAATAAAATTCATTTGAAAGAGAGCAATTCTATAGCATGGCTGTGCCCGAAGGCTGAAAGATGCTGCAGGCAGTATACAGAGGTAGGAAGGTTTTAAGGTACAATATCATTCAGAAGTTTGCGGTCAGTAAGATTTTTAGAAAGAAAGTAATACTTTTATTTAGCAAGAATGAAAACTGATCAAAAGTGACAGTAAAGACTAAAGAATTTATAATGTCACAAATTATTTATATTTCAAATAAATGTTGCCCCTTTTTTAACTTTCTCTTCTATGGAGCACCTAAAGGGAGATGGTGGAGGAAAAAAAATATGAGATGGGATGAAAAAGGAGTCAATGCATTTGCGTTCGCTCGCAAAAACTTTGGCGTTCCCTGGAGAAACATTGCATTCGCTCAAAAAACCTTAGCATTCGCCCGAAGAACCTTTGCGTTTGCAAAAAAACTTTTGAGCTCTTTGTGAGCGAATGCAAAGTTTCTTGGCGGAACGCAAGCGTTCAGAGGAACGCAAAACATTTGCGAGAGAACGTTGACAAATAGTTTCTCCTTAAGAAACTGTTTTCAACATATTATTAAGAAATGTTTCTTGAGAACAAAATCAGCATATTAGAATGATTTGGTTCTGAATGATTATCGACACTGAAGACTGGAGTAATGGCACTGAAAATTATCATCACAAGAATAAATGTAAAATAAATAAGTATAATAAGTTTATACTTTATAATAAGTATAGTATAATTAAGTACTTACAAATAATTTGCAAACTAACAGTTCATAGCAGTTTTCCCCAACCAATTTTAGCCACCACACACCACTAAGCACTAAAATAACAATGACATCAACATGCATTGCTTCAAATGGCATATTTAAACTGGATAATATATTAAAAGTAATACTCATATTTAAGGTGAAACTTGAGCTTAAGTCAGGTAGAAACACAACAAGGTCATATATAAGTAGCAATTTTGTGGGTGAAAAATAGTATTTCACTAAATAAAAATAATCAATTAAACTGGGTTACTTGTTTTGTTTTTTTAAATTCATTTTAGAGTAATTAAAAGTAATAGTTTTGTACAAAATTAAGAATGTTAACCTGATTTAACTAAATGGCATTGAATTAACCTTACCCTAATCCTGTCCTTATTGATGTTTATATATATATATATATATATATATATATATATATATATATATATATATATATATATATATATATATATATATATATATATATATATATATATATATATTTAGGAGACCCTATTGGATTCCATGGTTTCAGTATCAGGGCAAATTGGCAGGTTTTACAATTTGGAAAATTCAAACATCAGACCTCAACAACAATACATATCCCACTGTCATTATTTGTTTAGCAAAAATAAAGCCAACATGGAAAAGCCAATAGGACAGTTAGGACATCCTTACTGTTAACATAGGAATTTAGAGTGTAAGTAATGGTCAGGCACTGCTAATCACATGCCTTTAATTAACTGATCACCAGAAAAGCAGAAGTTTTGGCAGTTTGCTGGTCTGGAGCATTCAGGTGTGTGTTAACACCCAATAACTACACCCCACACTCTACAGGCTTCAGTTAACTTGTTAAAAGTTAAAGTTCATGACAGTACAACTAGAAAAAGATAGGTCAAGTATGGCATGTTTTTAAGGGTTGCCAGGAGAAAGCTTCTTCTCTGCACCATAAACAAACGATAAGACTTCTGGAATAATGTAATTTGGACAGATGTGACCAAAGTGGAGATGCTTGGCCATAATGCACATGCACAAACCAAAAGAGCAAATCACCACAAACACTTGATACCAAAGGTCTAGCATGCTGGTGGAGGGGTGATGATTTTAGGCTTGTTTTGGGTCCTCTGCAACTTAAAGTCATTGAGTTGACCATGAACTCCTCTGTATACCAAAGTATTCTAGAGTCAAATGTGAGACCATCTGAATGCTTGGCTAAAATTGGGTGATGCAACCGGACAATGATCACCAGCAAATCTACAACAGAATGGCTGAAAAAGAAAATAATCAAGGTGTTGCACTGGCCCAGTCAAAGTCCAAACTTCTACCCAACTGAAATGCTGTGGCAAGAGCTGTGCATAAACAAATGCCCATAAACCTCAATGAACTGAAGCAACGCTGTAAAGAAGAGCGTAAATGTGTAAATGGGAGAGACTGATAAATCATGCAGAAAAATATTACTTCTAGTTATTGCTGCTAAAAGTGGATCTACAGGCAACTGCATGATAGGGTTTCCTAACTTTGTCACCCATGGTTTTTCCATCTTGACTTTATTTTTTGCTAAATAAATGACAATGTAATATGTCATGTGTTGTTGTTCAAGTTTTATTTTCCAAATTTTAAGACCTGACAAGCACTAGATGATTTTTTATCATGTCCTGATACAGAACACCATGGAATTCAATAGGGTGTCCTAACATTTTCACATGACCGTATATTGTATGAGTATCTATGTATTTATTTAATTATGTATTGTGTGGTTATGTTTAGATTTGGGGATAGGCTTAATGTACATTTTAATGAAATCTTAATAATAATGCAATTAATTTCCAACAAAGGCTGGTTTAGAGCACTTAATGTTATTTCTCCATATATATATATATATATATATATATATATATATATATATATATATATATATATATATATATATATATATAATATCACCAAAAAGTTGATTTATTTCACTTATTTTCTTTAAAAAGTGAAACTTGTATATTATATTCATTCACTACACACAGACAGACTGATACATTTCAAATTTTTATTTCTTTTAATTTTGATGATTATAACTGACAACTAAGGAAAATCCTAAATTCAGTATCTCAGAAAATGTGAATATTTTGAAAAGGTTCAAAGTTGAAGACACCTGGTGCCACACTCTAATCAGCTAATTAACTCAAAACATCTGCAAAGGCCTTTGAATGGTCTCTCAGTCTAGTTCTGTAGGCTACACAATCATGGGGGAGACTGCTCACTTGACAGGTGTCCAAAAGACGACCATTGATAACTTGCACAAGGAGGGCAAGACACAAAAGGCCATTGCAAAAGAGCTCTGTGTCCAAGCACATTAATAGAGAGGCGAAGGGAAGGAAAAGATGTGGTAGAAAAAAGTGTACAAGCAATAGGGATAACTGCACCCTGGAGAGGATTGTGAAACAAAACCCATTAAAAAATGTGGGGGAGATTCACAAATACTGGACTGCGGCTGGAGTCAGTGCTTCAAGAACCACGACGCACTGTTGTATGCAAGACATGGGTTTCAGCTGTCACATTGTGTCAAGCCACTCTTGAACAACAGACAGCATCAGAAGCGTCTCGCCTGGGCTAAAGACAAACAGGACTGGACTGCTGCTGAGTGGTCTAAAGTTATGTTCTCTGATGAAAGTAAATGTTGATGTTCCTATGGAAATCAGGGTCCCAGAGTCTGAAGGAAGAGAGGAGAGGCACACAATCCATGCTGCTTGAGGTCCAGTGTAAAGTTTCCAGTCAGTCATGGTTTGATTGTGCCATGTCATCTGCTGGTGTTGGTCCACTGTGTTTTCTGAGGTCCAAGTTCAACGCAGCCGTATACCAGGAAGTTTTAGAGCACTTCATGCTTCCTGCAGCTGACCAACTTTATGGAAATGCAGATTTCATTTTCCAACAGGACTTGGCACCTGCACACAGTGCCAAAGCAACCAGTACCTGGTTTAAGGACCATGGTATCCCTGTTCTTAATTGGCCAGCAAACTCGCCTGATCTTAACACCATAGAAAATCTATGGGGTATTGTGAAGAGGAAGATGCGATATGCCAGACCCAACAATGCAGAAGAGCTGAAGGCCACTATCAGAACAACCCGTGCTCTCATAACACCTGAGCCCTAACTAAGTATTGAGTGCTGTACATGCTCATACTTTTCATGTTCATACTTTTCAGTTGGCCAAGATTTCTAAAAATAATTTCTTTGTATTGGTCTTAAGTAATATTCAAATTTTCTGAGATACTGAATTTGGGATTTTCCGTAGTTGTCAGTCATAATCATCAAAATTTAAAGAAATAAACATTTGAAATATATCGGTCTGTATGTAATGAATGTGTATAATTAACAAGTTTCACTTTTTGAATGGATTTAGTGAAATAAATCAAATTTTTGATGATATTCTAATTATATGACCAGCACCTGTATATACAGTCTTGGTCAAAATTGTTGGCACCCCTGGTAAATATGATCAAATATGGCTGTAAGAAATAAATTTGCATTGTTTATCCTTTTGATATTTAATTAAAAAAATTCACAAAATTCTAACCTTTTCATTAAATTAAAAGAATTGAAAATGAAATGCTTTTCTCCAAAACACATTGGCCACAATGAGTAAAATATCTCTGAAGTATAGTCCCATTAATATTTAATTTTTTTAGCACACCAGGGTGACAAGGAACATGAAATTGTGTAGCTATGACATCTTGTTTTACAGGAGTATAAATATAAGGAAGCACAAAGGCCAAATTCCCTTAATCATCAATAATAATGTGTAAAACCAAAGAATATAGTTCTGATGTGCAGCAAAAGATTGTTGAGCTTCACAAAATAGAAAGTAGCTGTATCAAAATAGCTAAAGCATTGAAAATCAAAAATTTCCACCATCAGGGCAATAATTAAGATGTTCCAATCAACTAAAGTAAATAAATAAAGTAAATAAACAATAAACAAATGTTATGAATCTGCCTGGAAGAGGATGTGTGTCTATTTCGTCCTAATGCACGGTGAGGAGGAGAGTTTGAGTGGACAAAGACTCTCCAAGGATCACAGGTGGAGAATTGCAGAGATTAGTTGAGTCTTGGGGTCAGAAAGCCTAAAAAATCTAACAAACCCCTACATCACCATATATTGTTTGGGAGGGATTCAAGGAAAATCCTCCTTGCTCATCCAGAAACAAACTCCAGCATATTCAGTGGTCAGACACGACTGGAAATTCAAAAGGGACCTGGTTCTGTGGTCAGATGAAACTATAAAAAGAGTTTTTTGGCAGCAAATCTACCAGAAGGGTTTTGTGCAAACAGGGATAAAAAGTACCCCATGCCCACCGCTAAAAATACAGCTGGATCTTTAAAGTCGAGGGCCTATTTTTTTGCTGGAGGTCCTGGACATCTTGTTCAGACACATGGTATCATGGATTCTAGCAAATACCAACAGATAAAAAATCTAAACCTGACGGCCTCTGCCAGAAATTGTATAATGGGCCATGGTTGGATCTTCCATCAGGACAAAGATCCAAAACAAACATCAAAATCAACACAAAATTGTGTCACTGATCACAAAATGAAGCTTCTGCCATGGCCATCCCAGTCCCCTGACCTGAGCCCTATAGAGAATGAGTGGGCTGAAATGAAGAGAAGAGCTGGGAATCTGAAGGATCTGGAGAGATTCTGAATGGAGGAATGGTGTCTGATCTCTTGTCAGGTGTTCTCCAAACTCATCAGGCATTATAGAAGAAGACTCAGAGCTGTTATCTTGGGAAAAGGAGGTTGCAAAAAGTATTTAATAAAAGGGTGCCAACAATTGTGGCCAACGTGTTTTGGAGTAAAGCATTTATTTCATAATGTGACTTACCCCCCATTTTCAATTCATGTACTCCAATGAAAGGGAACATTTTTGTGCTTTTTTTATATAAGATCAAAAGGATAAATAATGCAGATTATTTTTTTACAGCCATATCTGATCATATTTACCAGGGGTGGCAACAATTTTGACCACGACTGTATACATAGTACTGTGTAAAAGTCTTAAGCTCGCTAGTATTTTTACACACAAAAAGTGGGTTTAAGCCAGTTATTTATACATTTTGATGTAGTGTGTCAGTAGGAAATATCAGTTTACATTTATAAATTATGTGTCATTCATTTTAATAATCCAGATTTTTGTATGCATTAAGAGTGAGACAATAGTCTCTATGCTCCACGTGGAGATCTGATCTCATCTTCATTGAGTCTGTCTGTGATTACATAAAGATACATAAAAAACTGAGATGGACTAAATCCAGAAGAACTGTGGCAACTTCTCCAAGACACTTGAAGAAACCTTCCTGCCAAACTACATGAATAAGTGTAGGAATAGATGCAGGTGACAAAAGCTGTTTTAAACGCAAAGGGTGGACACCCCAAATATCGATTTGATTTAGTCAAAATAAGTTAATTCATAAATAAAAGCTATTTATGTTATTATTTTTGACAGCATTATCACTTTAAAGCATTCTGACAAGTGTCTAAACTTTTCACAGTACTGTAGTTTCGCAGGAAGGTTTCCTCAAATGTCTGGGAGATGTTTTAGTCTGTCTCAGTTTTTCTGTTTCTTCATGTAATCACAGACAGACTCGATGATGGCGAGATCAGGCCGGCTGCTATCAGACTTCTTGTGCATAAAAAATAAATAAAATAAATCTCACTTAATTATTACAACTAATTGCAAAATGAATGTTTGAAATTGTGATCTGATATTTCCTACTGACACCAGTAAAAGATATAAATAACAGGCTTAAACCCACTTTTAATGTGTAAAAATATTAGCGAGCCTAAGACTTTTGCACAGTACTCTATATATATATATATATATATATATATATATATATATATATATATATATATATATATATATATATATATATATATATATATATATATATAATAAAAGGGTAATAAAAGATTCCATTAAGCATTAGTCATAACTAAGCAAATATTATTATAATATGAAAAAAATAGGCATTTATCAAATTATTTTCTTAATTTCTTGTGTTCATCAGACCACAATAGACTCTGACCAGAGCTCCAGATCTGGAACAGTTTGCAATAATGTTTGGACTTTATTTATTAGGCTAGTAGTCTTTGCTGTGGTATCAAAGTATTGAAAGTGCATTAAGTAATAAATGGGAAGTGTTTCTTTATGAGATACCTTCATGCAAAAATGCTGTCCAAGAAATCACTGACTTAAAGTGATACCAGTGATACAGTGATACCGAAAGACAGCTGTCTCAACTTTCACACAAAGCCTGTGACACAAGAGAGGACACTAATTTAATCTAATTCAATGGAACTCATGTAAAATAGTCAGGATTTTTCGTGCTTTGACCTCAGAAGAGTAGGCTATTAGCTATGATGGAGACTTCTGAATCTTCCCAACCTTAATTTGTTCCCTCTCTATCTGTCATTCTCTCCATTTCCTGAATTCCACTTGTTTTCCGATGCGTGGCGACTCACCTGACAAAGAAGAGGAGAATAAGAGGGGGATAGAGCAGAAAGAGAATGAGAGGAAGAGGAGGGCCAGCGGTTGATCTTACAGTTTAATTACCTGCCTGCCTTGTAAGTGCTCTAGAAAGGAACTACATCCCTGGCTACAAAAGACAGCTCTGCTATTCCAAATAATTAAATACTGACCCATTAAAGTGAGAACATGAGGACAGGCTTCCTCCGCTCTCTCTTTCGGCACATCATCCTCCTCCTCCCTGTGTCCTCACTTCATTGCCTTCATCCCTCTGTCTATTTTCTCCCTCCCCAATCATCCCGTCACCACTGCCTCTAGACCAACTTTGTTTAGCATGGACAGCGCCACTGCTATATTTGTTTGTTGTGATTGTCCCGCTCAGATTGAAAGTCCCGGGGTTAAAACCCCTCAGCGAGAGGGGCTCAAAGTAATAAAACTAGCGATTAGCTATTCCCATCGATGTGTTCGGAGGGGAAGGGGAGAAGGAAAGGTAGTGGCACCTCATTACAGCACTGCACTTGGCTGCTTTTATCGGTAATTGGACTATATAGGCCTTCATTATAATTTACTTTCTTGGTCCCCCTCCTCCCCTCTACAAGCACCCAAACTGATAATGCAGACAAGCAGAACAGAGTGGGCCTGTTAGTAGCTGTAGAAACTGACACCATTTAATGGCTAATTATAACAACTAAATTAAAGAAGAGGCCTGCAGAGGTAGCAGGATAATACCAGCACTTCACTTAAAAGCATCACCACCATCAGCTGAGTGTGTGCTCACCGATAAGATAAGGGGAACAAATTAAAGTATGGCCCGGACCTAAAGCTGGCCAGACTATGGACAACGGCGCTTATTTTTCAAGCTAAGGTTGATACTGGGTGTTATGCTAACAGCAGGGAAGGTGAAAGTACTGTGATGTGGATGTGCATTTAATTTTCATTTCATTCAGCCGCTCACACCAGGATGCATCTTTAGTCTGTCTTGTTGCAATACAATAGTCGTTGCCAATGATTGAAGTAGAGCTCGAGCAAATACAGCTAATTACATTTGATACCCAGCGTGGTGCCCTCTGTAAGCAATGACTGCATTAAATAAGAGGCTGAACTTGTTGTGAGCACTTTAAAATCTAGCCTCTGAAGGAAAATCTCAATGTCATTGCTGTTATTTTGGTCTAGCTAAAGGCAAACAAGAGTCACTTCGCAAACATGAAAGTGTTTTGACAGAGGAAGGAAAAAAACTGACCTACATTTTTACCAAATCTGAACAAATTTGACATTTTTTCTACAAAAAAAACCCCGGTAACACTCTGTTCTCTCGATCCTCCACATACATACAGTTCTGTCTAGAAGTTGCACCTTGTTAGGTTTGAAGGAAGTGAAGTCTGCTAACACATCCTGGCTTACTCTAAGTCACCCACTCCCAGAAGTGCTCTCCGTTGGACGCCTCTGTCCCATCGATGAGTGCCACCTCACCTCCTGCCGTGGACTGGCACAGGGCTGGCAGTTCAATAGGCTAAGCTGGCGGGATGAGGGACGTTATACCCACCCCCACTGTCACTGAAGCCTGCCAGGTCTGACGGAGGGCCATGGAGCTGCCTGCTTAACGTCACTCTCCCGGCTCCTCCTGCCACTCATCGAGACTAAGCGCTCACCTGATTGACAGACATGCTGGATCCTTTGATGATGATGATGACGATGATGGTGGTGGTGATGATGCTGGAAGTGCTGGTAATGTTGGGGGATTTCTGAAGCTGCAGACTGACTGTGATTATGTTCCGGGTGGAACAAGTGAGAGAGCGCCGACGACACGGCTGATCCGGCTTAGCTTCGTCAGGAACGGATACAGGCGTCAATGTGCCACCAGCGGCCATGTCACAGTGGTAGGGTAAGAGGACCTGGGGAGGGGGTGACACAAAGCCCTGGATTTACCGAAAGAAGCTAAACATCACACATGCTTCTAGTTCTATAGGGACACAGCTGCCCGGAGAGAGAGCGAGCGAGCGAGAGAGAGAGAGAGAGAGAGAGAGAGAGAGAGAGAGAGAGAGAGAGAGAGAGAGAGAGAGTCAAAGCTTTGATGATGCTCCGGACGAGGCGCTAATCACTAGCAGCATGAAGGAGAGCAACTTTAGAGTGATATTGGAGTTTCAGTGTCATGGGCAGCTTTTGATCACTAGCATCCGAGTCTGCACTTCTAATCCCAAACACTAACAGCTCATGTGTGTCTCCAGACTTTGTAAACAGCGGAAAGGAGTGGCAGGTGGCTAAATCACCAGCCAGTGTGAAGCCCAGAACTCTTGATGAAGACTCACAGAGGATGAAAGAACTGTGTGGGAGTGTGTGTACTGTGTGTGTTAGAAAGGGTTGTGACACATTTGGAATTTCTTTTAAATTCCAATTAAAGTTCTGAATTTGAATTGAGGTTGAAAACAGAATTGCAATTAGAACTTAAGGAAGTGAAAATAAATACAATTCAAAGAAATTTTTGTAACTAGAAAAACTTTGTCAAAAAGAGCTTGGTATGATTTCTTGGGGTTTTTGAAGGTACCAGTGTTAGTCAAATGGCAGACTGCGGTCCGGATCCGGAACACTTTAGCGTTCACTGTAAAAAATGATTGTGCTTTTAACAGTAAAAGACTGTAAAAATGCTACAGTTAATAAAAGTTAACTGGTTAACAGAAAGTTTAATAAATGTTATCTGACTTACATTTAATGTAATTTTACAGTAAAATTGACAGTTTTTGGAAGTGAAAAAGAACAAGTAGTTGTGTAATTTACAGTGAAAAACTGACATTCCCAGAATTCCCTGTATGACACTTTACATCCGATGTATTTTTCGTTGCAATAACTGTTTTTTTGTTTGTTTTTTTGTTTTGTTTTTTAAATCAGTTATGTACATTAGGGTTTTATGTTACATTTAATGTAGTTAAATTAATATTTATTGCATTTTTAAAATGTCATGTGTGTTACAATGATGGTGTTTAGTGTTTGTGTGAATGGCAATGTGCATCTTCTATATATTAGTATTGTCCTCCTAAAAGCTGCTTGTGATGAGCTTTGATTCATCATGTGACTCTCATCAGCACTGTGATTGGTGGTTGTCAGAATATATCAAAGGTATAACAGATATTAGTGTTTCAATAAGTTGGTAATTTAACATTATTTCAGTTAATGAAATACAGTTATTTACTGTAAATTAAACTTAAATCTGTAAAACCTAAAATTTTGCTATCATATTTTTATGGTAAAGTTCTGGCAACCACAGCTGGCATTCTGTACCGTAAAATTCAGGGTTGTTTATAGTAGGGGTGTCGAAATTAATAATTTCTTCGATGCTTCGCGAAGCAGATGTGGACGATTCGGTATCGGTTCAGTAATAGACCATAACCGGTTATAATGTACTGATTCTTTTCTGACGTAATTTGTCACGCACGTGTATTGTCGCGGTATGGCAGAGGGAGCCGAGACGCAAGTGAGAGTAATTAAAATGCTCCAACTACTTTAAAGGTTGATATCTGGCCACATTTTGGCTGGTATGAACAAATTGCACGACCTGGAGAACACACATGTGTGTAAATCAAAGCTATCTGAATTATCAAAACAATTTCATTTACACTTGGGCACATAAATGCATGTTCGCAAAACGGATATAAATCTGTTCAATTCCCGCACTATATGCAGATTTAATGGAGTTCACATCACCGAAAACAACAGATGCTGCATTTTATTGATCAGCAGCTCTTATCAAATTCAAAGACCGCAATATTATGAGCGAGCACGGCAACAGCACTGGTGAGATCATTCAGTTTCCTTACTTTTAATGAAGATGATTGTCTGTTGAGCACCTACGACTTTACTTTTGGTTTAATTTGCGGTAGTTTGGCTTGATGAAGAGATACTCTTCTGTGGTGATCGTGCTGCGGTAGCGCTGTCATATCTGGCTATAAAGTCATTTGGCCTAAAACATGCTCTCATACGTTTATTTATTTATTTATATTTTTACATATGTGGTTTCAACAACCAGATGCATTTAGACTTTAGTTTTGACTGTAATGCTGCCCGACCACCTCCTGAAGTGGCTTTTAGTATTTTTGTGTATTTGTTATAAATGCTCAAGTTGTCTTCTGTGCCCAGACTTGAGTTTTGTTTGATACATTTAAGAAGCTTGTTTTCTTTGAGCAGGTAAAATTAAAGGTTCAGTTCATGAACTGACTGCTTGTATTTATTGACAAAATTGTATACATGAGGATGCGTTGCATTGTCAATGCATCGTGATATCGAATTGAACCGAATTGTTTACATGATAATCGTAATCGAACCGAACCGTGAGACCAGTGTAGGTTCACACCCCTAGTTTATAGTAGTGATCTTTTGTAGCTACATCTATAATATTTTTATCTAGTGCTTCATTCAAGCCCTTTAATTAACAAGTCCCCCCCAATAATTGTTAATAATAATTGTCCCCCACAATATTAAAAATGTTGCACTGCTCTGCTGCACTTCATTACGCAGCGCTCTGTATGTTTAGGATGACAAAAGGTTTAAAAGTTACATTTTAGTCTGGTTTGCCTCAGTGGTCTAACGGCGCTCGTCAATGTCAAAATGATTGAGTTAGCCAATCAAATAAAAGTAGGCGGGGTTTACGTTCTCTTTTGTCTTCACACACAGATGAGCTCGTCAATCTATCACATGCTGTTGCAGAGAGAGACTCTATTCTTTCCGGCAAAATCACAAAACAAAATGCACACAACAGTGTCCCTGCTCTTAATATACAATCATTGATGAACATATGAACATATTTGATTTTAATGAAGATGGGGAAAAAAACAAAAAACATGAGACCGGATTAGAACCTAGAACCTTTGATGCGGTTTACGAAAAATTCCACCACCAGACCACTACAGAATTCAAATAATAAAAGCAGATCTATGTATTTAGTCACTAATGCGAAGACTCTTGGGACTAATAATATATTTGATGCAAAATTAATGCAAATATTGTTTGCAAAAAGCCCCAAAAGGATTATTTCCCAAATAGAATGAGATATAAGATTTCGTTCACTGTTCTGTTTCTTTATGCTTTATAAAAAAAAAATGGGTTTGGCCTTGTCTGAAATAACTTAGCATGTGGTGTCTTAAAGTTTTTTCCATTCATTTAGCATTATTAATCAGCATAAAAGAGCATTTCATAATAAGTTAGAATTTGGAAAAATATTTAGAGATGGCATGGAAAGACAACAACAACAACAACAACAAAAACTTTTAAAAATGACTAGTTAACTTTACATTTTTTGTCTAAATGTATGTATATCAAGTTTCAATCAATCTTTGGCTCTCTTGGCCCAAGATTCTTATCTTAGATGTCAATTTTATCTTAAGTCATCTACAGTAAAGTGTTTAGGATTTTTTTTATTTTACAAAGTACTACAGCTGCCTCGATGGAAATGTATAACTGTTCCAAAAAAGTATTGTCTGGACCTCTGCTGGGAGAGAAATATAGAGACTGGACCTCTTGGAACTTTAATCGAATACCCCTGGTTTATACGCTATATAGATAGTATGTAAAAAGTACCTTGATAACCTAAGTGTGCATCCAGTGGACACTTTACTATCCCATGAGGCAATGGGAGATGAGTTGTGAATGGCAGTGAAGTGATGCAACTGACACTGGTAGGTCACTTGACAATGAGAACATGACAAATCTAGTACTTTCATACTATATACAACATACTTTTAATGTGAATAATTACTTAATTAGAAGAATTACCTATGCAGCCAAAGCTCTTCCTGTCATTCCAACTCAACTCGCTGTAGGTGTGGCCAATTCAGTTCAAATGCACACTCACGAATAGAAAAGTCTCACCATTGTGTGATACTGTCAAATGGTCAAGGGCCCTGTAAATGGGATTCATCTGCCATCATACTCCACAGGTCTAATTTCACTGTTGAATGAGACAGAGCTTAATGAACAGGCACTGCTAAAACATTTCATCCCCCTTTTTTCTCCTCAATAACCTCTCTAACCTGAGGGAAAGCACACCTTGAGCTTATTCAGCAAAAGTCAAATGCCAGCACCTCAGTCTCTTTTGCAGAGCTCACTCTTCTGCATCTGTGAGCATGCACTCACATTTACGCTTGGAATGGGACTGTCTGCAAATCCCTCTCTCCAATTCAGAGATGGGTAATTGATGAAAAGGAGAACAGGCGAAAAAAAGAAAAAGTTGCTCATCTTCCTTTTTTTTTCTTTTTTTTTTTTAATACAGAGAAGGTATGTATGTGTTTGGTAAATGTTCTGTGGCTATAATGTGGAAATGAAAGTGGAGTGGCCCAGGGGTTGGTCCCTGCTTAACCATATTTGATTTACATCAATTAGGTCTCTCACATAAGATGGCCTAGCAAGGAGCGAGGTAATAACCCAGAAATAACCTCATTAAAAAAGACAGCATATCGGTCTGCGCACAATGAACTCATAGCTGAAAAATTAGTGACCTGGAAAGTGGCAGGAGGAGTCAATGACGCTACATTGGAGAGTGCCATTTCTTTGCTGCTGCCACAAAGGAGAGGTAGACGTGTTCAAAAATCGGACCATGTATTCCTTCATTATCCCTCTTTTCTTCTTTTCTTTCATAACAACGTCTGCAGCCATGCTTTTGTTTGCGGGTCTAATTAGAGATCGGGGGTTGGGGCAAAGCTGTAGCTTGGCGCTAATGGCTCAACATCTCTGTTACCTTAGCTAGCATTGCATCCTTTGTTTGGTTTTAATCACCTGTTATTATGTCGCTTGGATCGTAGTGCTTGTTTAATAAAGCATAAGATGCTACACTTGTTCATTTGCATGTTTGTTTGCAAAAGGGGTCATCATGGGGCTGATCTTAGTGACAACAATATACCATTTTTAGTATACAGTTTGTTTTGTTTAAACATTTTTTTTTAATCCCTAAAGATCAGATGATGCATTCACTAACAAGTGTGTTCTAAACAACCCCGCGCCTTCTTTCAGCTTTGTCGAATAATGAGTTTACTAAGACTTTCGGCTGAAATCAATATACATTTTTTTCCTTCTGTATCTACGTCCCTAAGATGAGAACTCCCTGTCGTCTTCTAGTCACTCTACCCACAAATCTTTCGGACATGCAGCGCAATTAAGAGCTAAAGCCCACCGATGTAAGGGAGTAATCACTGCTTTGATTTCTCACATCAATACAAGCTTGGCCACTTTGATATGCAGGGCTGCCTTGATGAGTCTTATAAATATATTAAAATAAGTTTAATTACCAATTCAAATGCAGGCGAGCCCCAACTATAAAAGCATATACAATAAGAGAACACAACGGCAGGAAGAGAGGGACAAATTAAAGGGCTGCAAGGAACAAAAAAAGACAGAGCTCCTGACAAGGCACGTGTTTTAGCCCTGTGTCTCAGCTTCACCTTTCATCTTATTTTAAGGCCAGGGAAATCAAATTTGCCCCTTGCCGTTTTGATTTCTTCATTTCTCAGAGAGAAAATATTCTGTTTAATTATTCCTTCCTCATGCAATTTTAATGGGCCCCGATCCCTCTTTGAAAGTGCGGTGGGGCCGTGAAGTACATCTGTCAGTATTTGCTCTTAACTCTGAAAAGTTGCAGAGATGAAATGGCTGTGCCGAACGCCACTGATGTGCGCTTTAACATATTTGCTTCACTTGGATCAGCTGATTTAACACTGAAGCCTGCTGCGATTCATCAGGGACATTATCTGAGAGAACGAGAAAAACAAATAAACTTCAACATTTGCTTGTTTTTCCTTTTCTAACTATATTATTGCAATTATTATTTTCTCTGTTATGTCGCTACAGCATCTTACCTTGATATTATCTCAGGTCATGACCAGTGCTGAACAGGTTAAAAGCCTCATCATTGATTGCGCTCAATGTGCGAAAACACACACAAAAGATGTCTGTGAGAAAACATCAATTTTGTATGAAATGAGTGTATTTTTAATCACATTAATCATTAATTTTTTCTGTCTGTTGTGTGGAGTCTTGTTATTTCAGGGAAATGATTCAGGGTCATTAATAGTTGTCATAAGACTAACATATCAAGTTGGAGGACGTTTTTGACATGGACCGTGGCAGTGACAAGAGAAGCAACCTTTTCAAGGCTAAAAGCTACCCGTTAACTCATTAAAATCCCAATAATTACATACATCCAACCATATCTTCACACCTTTAATTGCCTATTACAAATCACCGCTCTCATTTGCGGTGTCCATATTCCTCTGTTGTCAGCAGATTGTAGCTTTGCAGTGTGTGCGTCCCTAAGCAAACCATATAAAAGGAAGGAAAAAATGCAGCTAACAGTATGTTGTATAGCTTATTGTGTAGATTGCTATACTTTTTTTATTCTTTTAGTGTGACAACCTGGCTGTTCATATGTGTACTCACACATACACACATACTCACACAAAATGGCTACTGTAGATCAATCTATAATGATAACTAAAGCTAGGGTTCAGCAAAAAAATGTGGTTCTCTTTCCTGTCTGAATGTGGCACTGCCAGCTCTGTTGGGTCAAAGATCTAATAGGTTAATACTGGCATCATGAGAGGTGTAGACATTACCGGTGTGATATTGTTAGCATTATATAAACAAGTGTTATATTTAAAGAAATGTATTTACATATGAATAATTAAAATAAAAAATAAAATAAAAAAGTTTCATGCTATAGTATGCAGAACCTGATTTCATCAAGTGCAACATGTTCCTTGATCAACATCTTAGTTGATCCTGGAACAGCATCCCAATCAACCAATCAGATTCGAGGAAGAAAGTTTACAGTTTATTTTAAGTTTAGGCTTACAACCAGGGTTAGGTGCTTCTACATCAGTGTTATTCACCTACCATTTCCTTCTGATTTTAAAGACAACTTATGGTAGGGCTTTGAAATCAATCAAGCTTCCAACGATTATTAAAACAAGATAATCGAGGTAAAGCGATTCCATGCAGCTCAGCATCATTTCCTACACAGCAATGTGATTTTGTTCATCCCCAAGCAAAACCTAACATCCAAATCCAGCCAAATAAATGAGTGATGTAAAAAGCAGTCTACTGCTGCTAAACTGTGGGACCTGTTTGATATTAAACAGCGTTATTAAAAGCGCATCAAGCTGCGAAAGAGAAGCTATTCCCTAGGTGGACGCCTGTTTGCGTGCTCTGCTGAGACGAGGCAGAATGCGCAAAGGCGAAGTATCCTTTGGGTTTCAGATATGTGCCTAAACGGTCAAATAGCCTACACACAAATATGTCAAAATCCTCGTAAACACAGTTGGTTATGACTTAAGTGAATGTAAACATTGAGAAAGAGCGCGTGGGTGATAGTATATTGAGTACGTGAAGCTCTGAAAGTGAAAGCAGCCTAATAAATCTGCTGCAGTCATTATTGTTAATCAAACAAGAAAAGACAAATATAAAATCACTCACTGCTCTTGAATGAATAAGCTGTAATACATTTTAATAAGAATTGATCAATATTTAATGTATACAGCAGTGTTATTTTACGTTTGGTTACTGTACTCAATTTATGATGTAGGCTATTATCTGATCTTCCTGAAAAACCTATAGCACTAGAAAAACATATAGTTAGTTCCTTTGTTCCTATATTTTATTTCTGACTGTTTACTTGTCTTCTGTAACTGCTTTGAGGACTTTTTACTTACATGAATTAACCTAGTTATTATGTTTTGCGGAGGTATAAACGTTTAAAATGTTGACGTTAAAAATTACTCATAAAAATATGACTTTGATCGTATCGCCCACCACTAATCGAGTTAAATAATCATGATTTCAATATTGACCAAAATAATTGTGACTATGATTTCTACCATAATCAAGCAGCCCTAACTTATGGGTAGGGTTAGGTTTAGGGATAAGGATTTGGTCAGGATCAAATTTTCGGACAGTAATGTTGTTCCAGGGTCAACAAAATATGTTGCCCAAGGAACGTGTATAACTCTGCAAAATAAGGATGTGCCTTCCCATCTTAAAATAAGAGTTTTTGTTTTCCATCCTTCTGAAACAGCAGGATGTGAAATTGCCCCATTTGTGCTGTCACGGTTTCCCTCAACATACCCCTTAACATTAGAATGTAAATGCAGAATGTAACAATCAATAACACATGTCTATCAATCACAAGAAGGATACTGCTGCCGAGTAAGACCATCCAATGTTGTTCTGTCCCTAGACAAACAGAACCTCCAAAAACTGAACTTAAAAGTTTCACAACTTACTTTTTTCTTAACTATTCTGAATATACTCCTGTTTTGTGCATTAGAAGCAGTGGCAGTACCAAGTATTTTGACCTCAGAGGCAATCGTTGTGGTTTGCTCACTTTAATCTGACTCTGGCTCAAACACACACAGCTCTTTTACAGTGCTAGCCATCTTGAGCATCAAAACACACGTCACATATGCTCTATTTGAACGTTTTTTGATGCTAAAAAACTTTGCTAACTTCATTAGCTAACCTCTAGAAACATGACATTATATCATTAAATCAAATATGTTTAAAATAAAAATTAGAGAAGCTATAAAGGACTTCAAATTAGCATGCTGGTGTGCAGTGTTAGGCTTGTTGTAATGTATTACTCATTACTCATTTCAAAAGTAATATTATAACTTTACTTGTTTCTTCCTGGCAACAGTAATTTGTTATACTACTAGTCATATAACTTTTCCGTTACACCCTATAGAAGTGGTAATTGCCTATTTTCTCCACACAATTCTGACTTTGCATGTGTACCTTTGTAGATGTTAGGGTATAATTAAACTATTTTTTTAAATTTGTATTTCTTTAGACAGAATCATAATTTCTGTACATCTTCCAGTGATTTGTGTTTTCACTTCCACAATCGCCGGTTATGACTCAGAAGGATCATTACGTGTTAATACTCTTCCAATGACCCATTACAAGTCCCGAATAAACAAGTTTCTACATATGAAACATGAAGCTAAACATACGATCACGACAGCATGATTTGGTCTATTTTTATAAGAATAAATGTATGTTTAGCTATGTAAGCAGGTATAGGAAATATTTATTCTAAAATGCTACAAACAACATTTTTCATGTTCTCATGTTCAAAATCTACATTAGTTCACAATTGGAAGTTATTACACACACATTTGATGATGGTTTTCAGTAAAAGCATATTCATCTCATATCTGGTGCATCTTGCTTGATGCCAATAGTAGCTATATAATTCATTTATATTGTGATCAAAGGGATGCAGAAGGGCAAACCATGTAACAGAGTATAATAAATGCCACAACTTACATTTGACAACGGTGTTCTTGTCATCTTTTCTCCAGACAAAATCAAAGTCAATATTTCCAGTCGCTGAATGTAAGCTTTGACATATTCCAAGCTATTTTGCCGCAATGGTGACGTCACGTATGCGTGCGAGTCATGAAGATTACAAAAAAAATTATTGTAGGAATGATTGTATTGTTGGATTTTAAATCAGTAGTGGTTAAGGCAACACAAATAATGTTGTAATGAGCTATTTTATGGATGTTAACTGCGATATAATAATACTGAAAATAATGAATAACAATAATAGTTACTCCAAAAATAATATTTTTACTGTAACGTAACTAGAAAAAACATTAATGCCCAACAGCTGCTTATCAACTTTGTACATTTGTAATTCATATTTGTCTGTTAAAAAAATATAGCATGTTACTGTACGTCTGAGGAGCTCTATAGAAAACTAACAGCAAATAGCAGGGATGAATGAATCGTTTTTATTTTTATTTTAAATTAATCAAATGAATGAATGAATGAATGAATAAATGAAAGAATTAATGAACATAAATGAATACTGTAGTCATAATATGAAGTGGGAATAGACAATAAACATTCATTCCTCGTCACATGGCTGAGGAATATTTTCCATGCAGGTGAAACAGCATAAACAAATTATTATTATTATTATTATAATTATGTTTTTTATATATATAGAGGTGGTTGCATCTCTATATATGTGGCAGTGTTTGCCTGTTGTTGCCAGGCATTACTGCGAAGTGACACAGTGAAGGATGACACATGTGTTGGCTGTTTTTGGCGCTGATATTGTGAGCTTGTCTGAGTGCCCTTCAATGCTTTCTACAGCCTGGGGTGCAAACACACAAATGCACACACATACATACACAAACCGACTAAGACACTCACATAGACACTGTGAACAACAGCGGACCACAGCCACGGTCAGCGGTGACACTGCCGCCCTGCCAACACTGAGTTATTATCTAATCTGAGGCTCTGCCCAGGGTTACATTTGTCAATCTGTTCTGGATGGTCCTGAGAGGCTTCTGCTTTCTGGCAAAATGTAGAAAAAAAAAAAAAAAAAGATTATTACCAAAAAAACATATTCGTCCCAAAATGCCTACAGGCTACCTGTTGTCCCTTATCTTCTGGTCTGGATGCATGGCAGGAGTGATTTGAGTGTGACAAATAACCTGACCCTTCAAATTTACAACAGAGAAGGGAAAGCGGCACATTGTGCCCTTGCAGCTTCAGTAACATACTCACACTGTAAAATTATGGGTCAATATTCTTTTGCCTATAACAGTTAATTATGAAGACTTGGACGACGCAAGAATCTCATTATGTATTTTTTTCTTTTCCTCAAAAACTCACTCGCCATCGAGGCAAAGTTGTTTAGCAATCCAATAACATGAAGCATTGATTTTTATAGCTGTCTAATTGCATCCTCTAATCAAGATGGAATACCATAAGTGATTATGCCCCAGGCTGTTAATAAACCCATAATGACAGTGCAATGAGGTGGCTTAAGGAACACCTCGTAGACTCGCTGTGAGACGCACAAACTCTGTGAATATGATGTGTTTGATCTGCCGGTGACAGTAACAGACTAGCGGAGCCCTTTTACTCCATGTGCCGGTGGAGAGTAATTGATTTAGGCTGCAGCAGGAAAGATAGATGGCTGTCAGAGTCTGTTGTGACACCTGCAGGATGTCTCTGGCGAGATGTAGCAAGGGAAACCGGCCAATTAGAGAAGCACAATCAAATATTCAAGAGCAGACGGACACAGTCGTTATTTATCCATGCTAACATGTGAATATTAAAGAAGTTAAATGGGTGTGGTGCTCAATCATTTACGTTCACAGTATGCTTTAGAGTGCTCTCTTGCTTAGATGGTCATACTTTAGTGGTTTCAGGAAAAAGTACCTGGATTTCTGCATAATTTGGTAATACATTTTGCTCTCATCATCAACCAAGTCACATTACAAAGACACAGTCTTATTAAACAAATTACAAATAAACAAATTGTTTTCATTATTAAACATGCCATATAACATTCATAGTGCAAAGTGCAAACAGTAAGAATGCCTAAGCCAATGATTTCTCCAAAAGCTAACCTGGAGTTCAGTCAATGAGAAGAGATGGTTCAGGGACAACAGACTTACAAATTGTAGATTTGCTATTCAGAGAAGCTATTTAGGGAACCGTTTGAAATATGTTGTATAACAGAAGATTAAGATTTCTTGACATGCATAATACTGGAAAGGGCTACAAAATTATATCTAAAAGCCTCGTTCATCTATGAGACAAGAACCCCAGAATGTCAATGAAAGACTCAATAAATCTCTAGAATATGCTACACATCTTTTGACACTTCTATGATATGTAAAATGTTAAACAGTAACATGTTCACAGAGGGATACCACAAAGTAATCCACTGTATAAAAAACAAACAAATAAAAACCAACAACTATGCTATTTGTAGGGAAATAAAACGTATCCAAAATTTGAAGTTTGATGCAGGGACCATCATGGTTTATGTTGGCTTTAGTGTCTCCGGGCCTGTACAGCCAGCTATGATGTAAAAAAAAAAGATAGTTTATCAGGACATTTTGGACCACCATTTGAAGTTCAACAGGAGTTGGGCGATGTAATAGGACAATGACCCAAAGCACATGACTAAATCAACAATTCAACCAATTCAACAGAAGAAAATATGCCATCTGGAGTGGTCCAGTCCGAGCCCTGACCTCAACCTGACTGAAATTATCTGGCATGACCTCAAGAGAGCCATTCACACCAGATACCCAAGAATATTGCTGGAAAAGTTTTATAAAGAAGAATGGTTCAAATCAAACTGCTGTGCAGGTCTGATCCACAGTTACAGAAAAAAATTGGTGAAGGTTACTGCTGCCAAAGGTTACTGTCAACTACGATGAAAAATAATTTGTGGGTCTAATATTGTAACTTAGCTTAAGATCAATTGCATCAATAATGCAAAAATCCAGGTAAAAATCCTGCATCCGTAGATCGTGTAACAATAAGTTTTCTGCAGTGATTCTAAAAAGAAAGTATGGATGTAAAGAAAAGATATTTGTCTCATGTAAAGAAGGCAATACAGACGTGAACAGGAATTTGTTGAAATTAGAATCCAATTTCAATAAAACCATAATGTTAAAGGAAACAAATGAAGAAAACAATATGTACAGTGCTGTACACACTAGCACACAGGTATCTGCTTCTGCTTCTTTCCCTTTAAGCACACATACACACACACACACACACACACACATAGGTTCTTTCCCTCCCGTTTTATTGATGAGTCTGTCCTGAGGTGCATCTTCATAATTGTGCATCAGAAAAGTATAGCTCTGTGATGGATATTTGTACATAATAAACGCAGATAAATAAGAGACACAGCCATTTTTCAACCGTTTTATGCCATTAACACTATCTCCCTCAGCAACTGTCAGCTCCATAAAAACCTTCAGATATATTGTGTTTTAATGCTCCTTTATAAAGGCAACATAAAAACGCAATATCCGAGAGCCTGTCACTTAGATAAACAAAGCAGAATATTGATTTCCCCCTAAATTGAAGTGGAGAAAAAACAATAATGCTATATTTGTAGTAACATGGAATTACAAGTGGTAACCGTGTTAAATTCTACCTTGCCTTGTCAGTTTCACACCTCTCCGTAGTTATTCCTCTAGACTCATTTCTTAACTGAAAACTCTGCATCTCTTTATTGGATTGGGATGCAGCCCGAGATCCGCTTTTGCAGCTTATGCTACCCCTGCGTGACACCTATGGACCCTATTACCCAGAATGCATTGCCAGACCTGTGATTAACCTTGCCTGAGTGCGCATACAGTCGATAAAGCATAGGATAAATAGACTGGCTTTCGCTCTCAGTTCGAGCACGCTGTGGGTCTGTCACTCCGTACAGCTGGAGTAAGACCGTATCCAAGCAATATCTTTAACACAATTCCTCAAGAAGGATGAAAAAAGCTCTAACAAGCTGGATACCTAGAGAGTTAGCGCTCCACGTCTTTTACAAATAGTCTTACAACGCTTCAAATCGGCGCTCTGTGAGCGCTCTGTGAAGTTTCCCACTCGCCTCTCCCTCGCTCCTGCTCTCTCCCTATATTAAATCGACCAATCAAAGCATGTCAGTCATGCAGTCTGCCCAGCGTCTGACAGCTTGGCAGCTCCAATGTGAGAGTGCCTCATTCATTCTTATGACACGCTTCCGATATCTTAGTGTCTGACTCGCGCAAGGTCCATCAGACCGAACAAAATTGCAACCAGAAGCTATCTGATCCAGCTCTGGGTGGTATTAGCAGCCTGTCTGATGTCTGAACTGTAATAGGAGGAAAGGCAAGCTAAAAAGCACAGACAATGTAGTTTATTACCTTGATGCTAATCAAGTGCTAACAAATTCCATTATGGAAAAATTGCCTTTGTATTGACTTTTTGTGAGCCAATGGGCATCCTAAAAAGCAGCACAGAAAAAGAAGAAAAAAAGCTTGTTTGTTGGAGTGAATGTTGGATACGGGCCATGAGGCACTCTAGATCGAAGCTTCACTGCAAAGGTGTGTGTGTGTGTGTGTATTTTGTAGAGAAACTTGAGGGTATATTGACATTGCCAGAAGGGCCCTGTTTGAAACCGTGAGAGGATTGCTTACTTGTACATGAATATAACTCAAATGTCTCCTACGGGTTCAAAGCCAATTGGAGTTGATCAAAAATGTAGAGGTACCCCTCATTGTGATGACTCCAATAGAAAGATACGACTGAAACTGGAGTTTCTACTGCCTTCTGGCCAATCAATCGGCACTCTCATCAGGGAGTGAGTTAGGAGGCCATTTTAATGTTTGTTTAACAACCTGAAAAGTTTAAGATAGTTCATTTACTCATCCTTATGTTCCCCTCAAACTTGTATGATATTTATTTAATTATTTAAAGAAAAATGTACCAGCTGCTCTTGTCCATACAATGAAAGTGAACAGATACCGAAGCGGCCAAGTAAGATTTTCAGAGCATTACTTTCAGTGAATTTCAGTCCGTTCCTCAAACAAAGCTATTATATGCTTCAGAGAACTTAATGTGCAGTCGCATTAGCACCAGAACAAGAGGTATAAAGTACTACTCACAAAGAAGTCATTTTAAAACCAAGCAGATTTCTGTTTGTCAACTGTTGGGGAATTAACTTCAAAGAGTGAAATCAGTAACTTTTTCACCCTCATACAAAACTCCACATTGTGTGGATTCCTATTGGAATGACTGGATTTTGCCAGTGAAGTTCAGCTGATCAGTGATAAGTGTGAATGCATTCAAAATCTCATCTGAATAGGTACATACTTTGCAACCATTAAAAAGTAGCCTATGTTCTGTATAGTATAAATGTGTATAGGATATGTCAAGCAGAGGTGGACAGTAACTAAGTCAATTTACTTGAGTACTGTACTTAAGTACACTTTTTGAGTATCTGTACTTAACTTGAGTATTATTTTTTCTAGAAACTTTGACTTTTAATATTTGAAAGACAAATATTGTACTTTTTACTCCTCAAAGTCGAAAGTCATTTCTGTAGCAGCTCTGGAAGTCAGTGGATGAATTTTTCCTTCTGTAAAATATTTATTATTATTATTATTATTATTATTATTATTATTATTATTATTATTATTATTATTATTATTTATTTATTTATTTGCAGACAGCCTATCAGTATCACTCTTGTAGGGTCATGGGAAGTTTCCCAAGATATTTTGAACACTGATCAGTTTATAGCAAAATGAAAGAAGGAGGTTCCTCGGCGCAGTGTGTGCATGCATGGCTATACTTATAAAGTGTGTTTCAGTTTTCTGAAAAGATTAAAGATTAGTTTAGTTGGCATGTACGCTTGATGCATGTCTCATAAAATGTTAAAAAATGTAAACGTCTGGGAGAAAGAGAAGAGTAAACAGTTGGGATAATATTGGATGTGTATCAGTGCTAGCATGTCAGATGGAGCATTACTGACTGTCTTAAACCACCATAAGCATTTAAACAACAATAATAAAATAATGCATTGACATAAACAAATTAAATGTACTTTTGATACTTAAGTACTTTTAAAAACAAATACTTCTGTACTTTTACTCAAGTAAAATCAGTTTTTACAACTGTCACTTGTAACAGAGTAATATTTGACCAGTAGTGTTTTTACTTTTACTCAAGTAATAGAGTTGTGTACTTTTTCCACCTCTAATGTCAAGTTGTTATTGTCATGTGACCTACCAGCATCAATTGCGTTGCTTCACTGGCATTCCTGTGGTCTCCTGGGATAGTAAAATGTCCAATTAATGTGCACCAGAAGTCAAGCCAGAAGTAGTGTCATCCGGGTACTTTCTGCCTACTGTTTTATGAATGCTGTCAATCTTGACAATACTACTACTTTTCATACTATAACAAACTGTTTTTATACTATAAAGTAATGAAGGATACGTCTTTGGATGCAGCCATAGAATATAAACAAGGCTTTTATTATGCTTGATTGTGCTTTTTGGATCTTGACAGCTCCTGGTTCTCAATTATATTGTACAGGACAGCACATTGTGAATATTCAACAAAAATTCCAATTCAAAACTTTCAATTTTTGTCTTAAAGAATAAATAAAGTCATACATGTTTTTTTAAGGACACGATGGCATTTTTCAATTTTTGGGTGAACTATCGCTTTAGGATTTTATGCTCTGAAGATCTAAAGTACAACAGAAAAACCTTTGTGCTAGCAAGGTATGGCTTTTTAACTACATCTGGTACATACTATTATAATTGGTGCGTTTGTTTTATTTTTGAGTTTCTTTTACCAGTGGTTAAGTTTGAAAAGTGGCATTTTGCGAGTTTTTTTTTTTCCTGCTATGTACAACATACAGTTTTCTGCCTTGTTGTCTAATGAGAGACCTGTCCCAAGAAGGGCTGGCTGCACTGGCTAAAAGTAATAATTAAGTGCCAATTAAACCCCACTGCCCGTGAGCAAAAGCAAGCAAGGTCAGTGTTTGTCAGACTGTGCTGAGAGAAGAAAAAGACAGCACTTTCCTCGTATTGTTCTGTTTATTTGGTCTAAGTAATTAAAGCTCAGTTGAACTGAAAAATAATTTTGCACTTATTTTTCTTCTAACCCAGACCTAACCAAATAAGTGCTTTAAGTATTGTGTCAACACATTTAATTTTTTTCTTCTTTTTTTTGCCTTCATGTTGTTTTCCAACTGGACAACATGATTCAGAGTTTTGAAAGAATTCTGTTTTCATCATTAGTCAAACAAGGCCTGCAAACGTGCTTCCACTCCATCTAAGTAGAACACATCTGTGACATAATGACGGCTGACAGAGTGTGTGATGCTTTCTTTGCTTCTCATTAGCATGCAGCTACAGCAGCCAGACATTACCTGTTGATGGCAGAGCAGAGGCGCATGCTGATGGACAGATGGATGGGGTGGCTGATGAATTCCTGGCAGGTGCTTTGTCAGAGAAGAAGCAATTTAAACCTCAGGGGAGGGGAGCCATTTGGAGTTCACACCAGAGCTCTAATGTAGAAAACAGTCAAATCCTTCCTCTCCCTTTCATAATTAAACCACCACACAGCGGTGCCTCCTAACAAAGGACCGGACACGAGCGTTAGCCATCGGGACTCCTCTTACCTGACGCCAAGCGCCAGGCTGACTGTGATATAGAAAAATGTCCGCCGAGGGGTCAATCTTCCTTTCATAGGTTGTGACTGATAGATCCAATACCTTTGGAATCAGATAAAACTTTGACGAATGGCTTGGCAGTCGGCTGGTGGGAATCACTTTGCCCTATGCCCGTGCTGGCCTGTCCCTCTCCCATCACGGACCCTGCTGGCTTTGATCAATGGTTCCCACCTGCCGCTGCATAGGGCAGCATGCTGTCACATGATTAAAAGAGCTGGAGGATATTGCTTTCTCTCCGTTTGCTCTGCGAGAGAGAAAACTTCATAAAACTAAGGCGACAGCACTTTCTCTGCTCAGCCCTCTCACTCTCCCCTGTCTGCCACTTGGGTGATCTGGATTGATTTGAGAGCTTTGGCTGATTGGAGAACAGAGGAGTGCGGATGAGCCGAGAGAATGAGAAACATCTGTTTCAGCATGTATCTCCCCGAAAGGGAGCCGCGCTGACGAAGACGGCGGCGGCACCCGTCATAAAAGAAACTAAATATGCATTCTATAAGAAGCCTGGTTGGGTTTCATTTTGAGGAGAATCAGGAGACTTTACATCATGCACATGACCTCATCAGATGACATGGACCGTTATGCAAAGACCACAAATCAGGCCATGAGACAGATAAGCTAAAACATCATGCGCATAGCCCCGTCGCTTAGAACCATGAGATGAGAATTGGGGAACGGTGGCCGTGATTGACGAGGGAAGTAGAGGACTGGGTGTCCCCGCATGGATGCAGACCATCGGAGGCCTCTGAAGTGTTTTGCACGTTCACAGTCACTCATCACCCCCCATCTCGGGGACTCTCACATAAGCCCCATAAATCAACGCAATCGCTCCCCTCAACTAGTGATAAATCGACCTGGCGATTAGTGTGATGTATTGTGCAAAATGTAAATAATAACAAGAGTTGCTAATTGGCGCACTACCTGGCAACAAATCAGTAACAGTGAATTCTGTACATTCCCGACTGCCATTCTGCATCCCACTCATTACAGAAAGGTGCCATCTCATTCCCCCCTCCCTACAGCCCTTGCTCTTCCCTAACTGCTCTGTGCCATTTTATTAGTTTATTTGTCACTGGGGACTTCTCTCACAGTTATTGTTCAAGCCAGGCCAGGTTTAAGACCTGAAAACGTAACTTGCTTTATATTATTTGCATGCTTTGTTGCTATATAATTTCAATATTATGGACTATTACTATCAATAAATAAAAAGACAACTGTTGATGTAAATATTTCTCACCTTAGCAGGCAAAAACACCCATGAGAACCGAGATTACTGTACGTCTCCGATGCAGACATCATAATCGAATGCTTTGTATTCGGTACTGAAACATGCTCATACATACGCAGCAGAAAACTGGGATTTAGCACCGCAACAAAAGCTGTCTGCAGCAAATGTAGACTTCAATGATTGCAGTGCATGCTTTCAGGCCGGATGCGGTTTTCAGGGGCCGTGCTGTACTTTTATGAGGCTGCTCTGGGATCAGTCTCCTCCTGATGTACCGGACTCTCAAACCAAAAAGATGGCATTCGAAAATAATCGACACAACAGCTCATGCGCCATTACCTGGTCCTCTTATCCTACTCATCAGCGCCCTACATGAGGGGCTCCAGATGCCCATGTCTCTGATTTACACTCGGTGGAGAGTGAGAGGAAACACCATCTGACAGAAGCAAGGAGAGAGGGTGTAATTAGGGCAGGATGTATGGAAGCAGTTAAGACCTGGAAATACCATTGATCAGGACGAGCTATTGACAGAAACACATAGAAGCAGCTGACAGAAACACAGCCGGTCGTTTCTCACGTGGCTCCCTTCGGAAAAGGTACTGCTCTTGATTGCAAGCTAACATTTTGTCAAGTGTAAGACACTGTTACATTTGTCCAGCCTGTGTGCACTATGTGTTCAATGTATCATTTGCAACTGTATGCAAATTTTACCTTTAGGGGTACAGCAGCTTGTCACTGGGGCAGCAAAAGTACATCTTTGTACTATGTAGGATACATATTAGTACCTTAAGTGTACTATTTTTATCTTAAGGTAGTAATATGCACCCTTTAGGGATAGATAAGGAACCCAATTCTACCTTTTAGGGTACTGCCTTAGTAATAGCTAAAGGTACAACTTTTGCACTTTTTTTAACTTAGAACATAGAGGAACCCCTCACATTTGTTGTTTTTATCGGCTAAGAAAAATATCGAATTGATAGCATATATTGATAATTGAGGAGAAAAGCCCAAAATGATCATTAGAAAACAATACATTATGTTAGTTGCAAAAAGTTAATTTCCCTATCATTGACTATATTTTTTAAAGCCAGGGACACACCAAGACGTAGTTTTTTTCTGTGTGATTACGGTAATAAATGAAAATATTATAACAAATACCAGTGTGAAATATCAAGTAACATGAGTGACTGTTTTTGCACAGCTAAAATAAATGTAAGCACTGACACCTTAAAACTCTTATGTTAAAAATGAGGTATCCAGTCCATCATTGGCCTACAGCCCACAGAAATCCGTTCAATCTGTCTAAAGTACAGTTCTCATGATTACACAGGATGTGCAAAACGTGGTTCAGCTAGGCGCACTCTGAAAATCTTTAAGGTGGTACTTCAAGCTTGAATGGCTCTGATAGCAGGAAACTTCATTAGTGGGACCGTGATTAATTGCGTTAATTCTTTATCAGATTATGTCCTTATAATGAATTGCTTCAAATTAACATGTTAAATTGACAGCCCTAATGAATACAGTATACTACTCTTATGGATTTCTCTCTTTGCAGACAGTGTAACTGGAAATTATCACCGGTTACAATTCACCTACAGATTCCTACCACTTCTCTGTCTATTCTCTCACCTGGACAATCCTGTGGTATGTTAAAGTCTGCTTTACTTTTGCAAAGCTCTGCTAGCATGCTGCCGATGTGCTGTGACCACTGTATGCAAAACGCGGTATTAGTCACAGGCCGGCTGGCCATGACAGGCCTGCAGTGTGAGGGAGATTAATGTCGGCCAAGGCCACTTTATTATCCGTAGAGTCTTCTTTCTTGCTCTCTGACTCCGTCTCGCCATTGCACCTTGCCATTAATTGTCTGTGCCCTCCCTCATCCCCTCCCACCCGCTCTAGAGTGACGGCAAAAGCACCTGTCCCTAGCTTTGACAATCCCCACCATGCCACACTCAACTAGTATGGACGCATTCACACACACCTGCCCTACTGCCGACGGCTGCAGAGAAAATAACATTTGTGGTCAATCTCTTCTCTAAGGCACTGCATGCCAGCAGACATACAGGAAGTAAATGCAGCTGTCCTCATTTCCTCTGTACTAGATGTGGTCTCTGGCCTCATTTTAAGCTGCATAGTGGAATCAAATAACTTCCAGAAGGTTTTTTGTTTCTTTTTTTTTCTCTGTGAAGTTTGATTTAAGCAAACTTATTACATACTTGACAGCAGAGAGTGGTATTATTATTTAATGAGTAATTATTTAATGAGCAAATAGGACTATACTGGAAATAGGTTTTCATACTGTAGCACATTAGAAAAGTCAGATGACAAAGAAAAAAAAAACATTCAAATATTTTGTTTTAAACTATATTGCTGCTTGATCGGCAATCACTCATGTCAACAGTTGAGGAAATGTTTTTGATATCTCTTTAGAATACATTCAAAAATATATTACAAAAAAAATCCCTAAAATGTAGTTAAAAATAATAAATATAAAATAATAAATACATAAATAAATAAATAAATAGCAATAAATAAATTAAATATAAAATAATAAAAAAATATATTAATAATATAATATAAAACAAAATAATTAAAAATAAAATATAGAATAAAAATATAAAATAAAACAATTAAAAATATTATTTTATTTTCAAGATTTTTGTATTATTATTCATGCATCTCCAAACTATATATATATATATATATATATATATATATATATATATATATATATATATATATATATATATATATATATATATATATATATATATATATATATATATATATATATATAGGTGCTTCTCAAAAATTAGCATATTGTGATAAAAGTTCATTATTTTCCATAATGTAATGATAAAAATTAAACTTTCATATATTTTAGATTCATTGCACACCAACTGAAATATTTCAGGTCTTTTATTGTTTTAATACTGATGATTTTGGCATACAGCTCATGAAAACCCAAAATTCCTATCTAAAAATTTTGCTTATTTCATCCGACCAATAAAAGAAAAGTGTTTTTAATACAAAAAGTCAACCTTCAAATAATTATGTTCAGTTATGCACTCAATACTTGGTCGGGAATCCTTTTGCAGAAATGACTGCTTCAATGCGGCGTGGCATGGAGGCAATCAGCCTGTGGCACTGCTGAGGTGTTATGGAGGCCCAGGATGCTTCGATAGCGGCCTTAAGCTCATCCAGAGTGTTGGGTCTTGCGTCTCTCAACTTTCTCTTCACAATATCCCATAGATTCTCTATGGGTTTCAGGTCAGGAGAGTTGGCAGGCCAATTGAGCACAGTAATACCATGGTCAGTAAACCTTTACCAGTGGTTTTGGCACTGTGAGCAGGTGCCAGGTCGTGCTGAAAAACAAAATCTTCATCTCCATAAAGCTTTTCAGCAGATGGAAGCATGAAGTGCTCCAAAATCTTCTGATAGCTAGCTGCATTGACCCTGCCCTTGATAAAACACAGTGGACCAACACCAGCAGCTGACATGGCACCCCAGACCATCACTTACTGTGGGTACTTGACACTGGACTTCAGGCATTTTGGCATTTCCTTCTCCCCAGTCTTCCTCCAGACTCTGGCACCTTGATTTCCAAATGACATGCAAAATTTTATTTCATCCGAAAAAAGTACTTTGGACCACTGAGCAACAGTCCAGTGCTGCTTCTCTGTAGCCCATGTCAGGCGCTTCTGCCGCTGTTTCTGGTTCAAAAGTGGCTTGACCTGGGAATGCGGCACCTGTAGCCCATTTCCTGCACACGCCTGTGCACGGTGGCTCTGGATGTTTCTACTCCAGACTCCAGTCCACTGCTTCCGCAGGTCCCCCAAGGTCTGGAATCGGTCCTTCTCCACAATCTTCCTCAGGGTCCGTTCACCTCTTCTCATTGTGCAGCGTTTTTTGCCACACTTTTTCCTTCCAACAGACTTCCCACTGAGGTGCCTTGATACAGCACTCTGGGAACAGCCTATTCGTTCAGAAATTTCTTTCTGTGTCTTACCCTCTCACTTGAGGGTGTCAATGATGGCCTTCTGGACAGCAGTCAGGTCGGCAGTCTTACCCATGATTGCGGTTTTGAGTAATGAACCAGGCTGGGAGTTTTTAAAAGCCTCAGGAATCTTTTCCAGGTGTTTGGAGTTAATTAGTTGATTCAGATGATTAGGTTAATAGCTTGTTAAGAGAACCTTTTCATGATATGCTAATTTTTTGAGAAAGGAATTTTGGGTTTTCATGAGCTGTATGTCAAAATCATCAGTATTAAAAAAAGACCTGAAATATTTCAGTTGGTGTGCAATGAATCTAAAATATATGAAAGTTTAGCATTACATTATGGAAAATAATGAACTTTTATCACAATATGCTAATTTTTTTAGAAGGACCTGTATATATATATAAATAATATATATATATATATATATATATATATATATATATATATATATATATATATATATATATATATATATATATATATTATATATATATATATATATTTATATATATATATCAATAGAAACTAAAACATACTCATCATATAATGTATTTAAGTATTTGTATATGTGAATAGATGTATTGTTAATAAATTAATAGATAAGGTCAAAATAATTTAACATTTCTGCTATATTTACTGCAAACATGGATGAGTTTGCTGAAGTCAGCTGGACTTAGATATCAAACTTTTATAAAAGTGAGCATCACCTCCACCCTAAGCAGCATGTGTATTCCATCCAGAGATGAAGAGATGGGTGGTTCTGTCAAGCATATGCCCCTGTTTATTTCCATAGGGCATTTAGCAGAAAACACCTCTCTATGGGAATCTACCACATACTGCAAAACGAGTCCTCCAAGAGGTCCTACGAGTTTATATCAACTTCCCAGCTGACAGCGCACCGCCATTAACAATTAATTATCCGGGACAGGCACTAACAGGCTGGGTATACACAAGCCCACTGGGAGAGAGAGACAACCCAGATGTCACAACGGACCGCAATGTATAATCCAGCGCCTCACTGTATTCACTCACCCATTCCCAAAGGACACTCACAAATCGCCAACCAAAACATGAGTGCGCTCAAGGTTTGGTCCAAAAGACAGAGTCCGCTTTAAGAGTGAGAGTTAATGAAAATGAGAAAGAGAGAGGGAGGGTTTGAGGGTATAAAGTTCAGGCAGTGTAACATCCTTCAAAACCTGACATTAAGTATTCAGATGCTACAAAAAAGCAAAGTGTTGGCAATTAAAATAATCAATCTTCCTGGCGACGGTGTACCCAACATCTGTTCAATAAGTCCCCCGCTCTTGGTCTACCGGGAACAGAGAGGGTAAAAGGGAGGAGAGAAGGTCCACTTTTAGCTGTCCTTCAGTGATGAAAACCCCTCCACCTCTAACACACACACTCGCAGCGTAGCCGGTCCGTGCGGGCCTGATGTCAGATGGTTCTGCTGTGTTGTTTCCTTTGTTATAAATAACAACAGGCCACCTGGACTTCCTCCACACACCGGTTTACCGACAATTCGATATAGGAGGGGAGACGGGAGGGGGGCACTAATGATCCCGCAGGCTATGGGCCTCACCGGCGCCCCACCCTCCACCCCGCTCCCTTTCTCTCCTCATCCCGGGCTAATGGGACGGAGGGGATTCAGGGTAGGAGTGATGAATGACAGAGACGGATGGCTCGGGACAAAGCATGTGCTGACAAGCAGTGAATACGGGGCAACGTTGCAGAAAGGTCAACGCCAGGGAGAGAGAGGAAAAGGGAAAAAGTGAGCCTCGCGTGACTTTCAAAGTTTTCTCTATCGGCTCTCGTTCGAAAACGTGTGTGTCTGTTTGTGTGTGCAAGTGTCTGTTTGTGTGCAAGATGAAAGTGGGACAGAAGCCCGTAGTCTTTCCACTGACCTGGTCAATTTTACCCCTCATGTTGAGACTGACTTTACATTCATTACATTTAGGGTCCTTTATGTGCAAAAATGTTTCCGTTTTTAAGTAATTTTCCCTTTATAGTCAAAATACTTATAAAATTGTTTCCAAAAAAATATTAAGCAGCACAACTTTTTCAACATGGATAATAATAAGAAATATTTCTTACGCACTAAATCAGCATATTGAAATCATTTTTGAAGCACCGTGTGACACCGAAGACCGGAGTAATGATGCTGAATATTTTACAATATTGCTGTTTCTACTCTATTCTATATCAAATAAAAAAAGTCTTGGTGAGCATTAGAGACAAAAACATGAATAAAAAAAAATGACAGACTTATAGAGAAAAATAACGACTTTATTCAACAATCTCTTCCTCGTCTGTGCTAGTCTCTACGCTGTTGACGTTGTAAATACAGTGCAGCACTTCCGAGTTCTACGTCAGAATGGAGTCAGCATTGCCAAGCTCCGGCGTCAGCATCACGCATGCATCGTGGTGCTCGCGTGAACAGCATCGGCCAATGGTAAGCCGCCATTCTGCCACAGCGCTTTGAAAGTGCTGCACTGTATTTACAATGACAACAGCCAATGAGACTAGCACAGAGATTGTCGATTTTTTTTTTTTCAGGTTTTTCGTGCACAAAAAGTATTCTCATTGCTTCATAAAATTAAGGTTGAACAACTGTAGTCACATGGACTGTTGTAATGATGTCTTCATAACCTTTATGGACCCTGAAAATGTTAATTACATTGCTGTCTATAGAGGGGTCAGAGAGCTTTTGGATTTCATAAAAAATATCTTCATTTGTGTTCTCAATTCTTATGGGTTTGGAACGATATGAGGGTGAGTAATTAATGACATAATTTACATTTTTGGGTGAACTAACCCTTTAAGTTCATTAAAATGCCCAAACAGACCATGAGAGTTAATATAAGCGGGCTGGGATCAAAACACAATGGCATACCAAATCATTGCGGTATTCTTTTTTCCTTTTTTTTTTCACTGTGGATTGATATGTACACATGGGTAACGCTTGGCCTCAAAACAAACCACATGGCACAATAGCTCTGATCTACTTTTGAACCAGTGCCAGAGGCCTATTTTTTGGGGTGCATGTATAAGCATGTTCTGATAGTTCCAGGTTAAAGGAAGCACTCGGATATAAATATATATATAGCGAGAGAGAGAGAGAGAGAGAGAGAGAGAGAGAGAGAGAGAAGCTCCCTCAGCTGCAGTGCCCACAAAAGGAGGTTCGGTGACTGCTGCTGCTTAAAGCACAAAGAAAGCGTTCAATTATGATGTGTCTGCATCTGCTGGAACATCCAGGCGTGAGTGTCTAGTTGCCGTCCCACAGGATCAAACCTGGCAGATCTGCCCAGAGCCAGGCGTAGGTAGCCAGAGCTGATTTAGCTGCGTGTGTTGTGTACATAGGTGTGCCGTGTTCGTGCACGCTACATGCTCACATCACACCAGGGACGCTTGTATGCTGCCACGCTCTTTCCACTGCCAGTGACCCCCATGCACAGCTCCCCATGGCTCCCCTTTTCAGCACACTGTTTCTAATCCAAAACAAATGATCTCAGGAAAGAACAGGGCGACGTGGAGGGGGGAGGGAGGGAGAAGAGACAAATAAAGGCAAAAAAATCGAGAGCATTATCACCTTGGCCAAGCATCAGGAGCTTAAAAAAAAAGAGAGCGAGGGAGAGGAAGAAAAGAAGGTCTATGGGCAAATTCATCTTCTCCCCTGCTACAATCAATCTCTGGCCAAAAGAAATACACAATAACTAGGCAGGAAGAGGCCAAGATTTATGGGCCTGAGACATCTCCACTGACCAGCAACCACCTCACCCCATTCTGCTCCTCTCTCTCTCTCTCTCTCTCTCTCTCTCTCTCTCTCTCTCTCTCTCTCTCTCTCTCTCTCTCTCTCTCTCTCTCTCTCTCTCTCTCTCCAGCCTTTCCTCTCCTCTCCTTCCCTCCATCTACCCCCCAACACTTACAATGATGTACTGTCTCCGCCGACTGTTTTACAAGTACATTAGCTTTATTTAATGAGATCAGCAAGTCATTTAACAGATGCATATGGAGCACAAGGCGAGAGACGCCCACTTACTCAAGCGCTCTTTATGTTGTAAAGTACATTTTGGATCAGATGTTCTGATGCATGAAAATGTGAACGTGACCCTTCCGCGAAGGGTTGAGGAGAAAAGAGGATGTTTTGTATACGATCGTGAGATTTATGGCATGTTTGGCCTGATATGTGCTCAGCAGAGCCCCTCACATGGAGGACGTGTAACTCAACGCTCTGAAAGCATGACATTAGAAGGGACCAGGTTTGAAAGCAAATGCGGGCCTTTTAGGGGCCACTACTTTGCTATATCTAAAAAAATGGTACCTAAAATTGTAATATCTGCTTAGTAATATTTGGTGAGTGTTTACAATAGTATGGATCCATGTCTTTGAAATACTGTCACTGTATCAGCAAATTAGGGCCAACTCCATTGCATATGCTCTGCGATTTCCATTAAAATATCAATTGATTGTTGGAAATTAAATTATAATTTTAATTAAATCCTCCTGACACAGACTGGGGATGATAATTACTCTATTTAAACAAATGAAAATTACAAAAAATGATATGACCTTACATAAGATTAATTAGAATTTTTCTAGTTTCTATTATATGTGTCATTCAAATACTATGTCTTTGTACGACGGTAAAACGTAGCGACAAAGTTGTATTTTTCATTGGGCTGTCAATTTAAAGTAGTGTGATTAACCATGAACAAAATAATGTGATAAAAGTGAACATAATTAATCGTGCCCCTTAAATTTCATAGGAAGTAATGCCTTAATGTTTTTGGCATTATACAGCAAAACTACATTTCCAGAGATCAGGCAAAACAGAATGAGTAAGTTTAGAAAACTAGAACGAGAATAATAGAATGAAAGGATTTATTATTATTATTATTATTATTATTATTATTATTATTATTATTATGTTGTATCAATTACCAGTTTTAATTTTAGCACACTAATACATTTCCCAATATTTATGAACATATACAACAATTTAAGTTAGGGTTTAACTCTCACTAAGGGTACATTCAACAATACATCAAAGTATAATAAAATAACATGGCTGCAATTTTGAAAAATTGCAGCCATTACTCCAGTCTTTAGTGTCACATGATCCTTCAGAAATCATTTAGAAAATAAGTTACTCATTAATAATTTTGTGGAAACCGTGATTCTTTGATGAATCATGTATACTTAATTTAGCTAACGCTACAAAGCCGTCCACCCGTTTAAAAAATGGCAGGACTAACGCTGCGACTAAAGATTGCTTTTTAAATAATCTTCCTAATCAGTATCATCTCCTTAGCATTCCAGATAGCTTAGAGGAACTCGATGTTGAAACAGAAACTATTGACTCTCTCTTTTCCAGTACTTTAGACACAGTCGCTCCCCTGCGCTTAAAGAAGATTAAAGAAAATAGTCCAATGCCGTGGTACAACAAGCACATCCGGGCCCTTAAAACAGCAGCCAGAAAAATGGAGCGCAGCTGGAAGAAAACAAAACTAGAGGTCTTTCGTAATTCGTGCAAAGAACGTATGATCGCATACAGAAAGGCCGTAAAAACTGCTAGATCTGCTTATTTCTCGACTCTCTTAGAAGAAAACAAACACAAACCTAGGTATTTATTTGATACAGTGGCTAAATTAACCAAGAATAAAGCTTCAACTTCTGATGTTTGTAAACAGCACAGCAGTAATGACTTTATGAACTTCTTTACGTGTAAGATTGACAATATTAGGAAGAAAATTATAACCATGCAGCTGTCTACAACAGTATCACATCAGACAGAGCATCGTTGTGTCACTGAGGAAAAATTTCACTCATGCACTGCTATAGGAGAGGAAGAATTGGCTAAACTCTTTTATTCATCTAAATCAACAACATGTATGCTTGACCCTATACCGACTAGGCTATTAAAAGAGATGTTACCAGAGGTAATGGTTCCTCTTCTTAATATCATTAATTCATCTTTGTCACTAGGATATGTACCGAAAACTTTTAAGTTGGCTATTAATAAACCACTTATTAAAAAACCGCAACTTGATCCTACAGAATTAGTCAATTACAGGCCAATCTCAAATTTACCCTTTCTTTCAAAAATACTTGAAAAGGCAGTGTCTTCACAATTATGTTCCTATTTAGAAAGAAATGGTATCTTTGAGGATTTTCAGTCAGGATTTAGACCGTATCATAGTACTGAGACTGCTCTCATCAGAGTTACAAATGATTTACTCTTATCATCAGATCGTGGTTGTATCTCATTGTAAGTGTTACTCGATCTTAGCGCTGCATTCGACACTATCGACCACAGCATTCTTTTGAATAGACTCGAAAATTATGTAGGCATTAGTGGACCTGCATTGGCATGGTTTAAATCATACCTATCTGACCGTTATCAATTTGTAGCAGTAAATGAAGAGATGTCACACCGATCACAAGTTCATTATGGAGTACCGCAGGGCTCAGTGCTAGGGCCATTGCTCTTCACCCTGTACATGCTACCACTAGGAGATATTATTAGGAAGCATGGCGTTAGATTTCATTGTTATGCTGATGGTACTCACCTCTATATTTCTTCACACCCTGAAGAAACTAACCAATTCACAAGATTAACGGAATGTATAGATGATATAAAAAATTGGATGATCAGTAATTTCCTGCAACTTAATTCAGAAAAAAATGAATTTTTAATCATTGGACAAAAAAGCTCCACAAGTAGTAACCTAGAATACTGTCTAACCCTCGATGACTGCTCTGTCAAGCCCTCGTCGTCAGTGAGGAACCTGGGTCTGCTCTTTGATACCAATCTTTCATTTGAAAGCCATGTTTCTAGCATCTGTAAAACTGCATTCTACCATCTTAAAAAATATATCTAAATTACGGCACATGCTCTCAATGCAAAATGCTGAACATTTAATACATGCGTTCATAAGCTCAAGGCTAGATTATTGTAATGCTCTACTGGGTGGTTGCCCTGCTCGCTTAATAAACAAACTCCAGCTGGTCGAAAACGCAGCAGCTCGAGTTCTTACTAGAACCAGGAAGTATGAACACATTAGCCCGGTTCTGTCAACACTGGACTGGCTCCCTATTAAACATTGCATACATTTTAAATCTTGCTTATTACTTACAAAGCACTAAATGGTTTAGCTCCCCAGTACTTGAGTGAGCTCTTAACACATTATACTACATTATACTATGTCTACTGCGGTCTCTAAACTCTGACCAGCTGATAATACCTAGAATATCAAAATCAACTGCAGGTGGTCGATCCTTTTCCTATTTAGAACCTAAACTCTGGAACAGTCTTCCAAGCATTGTTCGGGAAGCAGACACACTATGTCAGTTTAAATCTAGACTAAAAACACATCTCTTTTCTATGGCATACACATTAAACACTTTTTTCAATTAAATGATTTTTAGGCTACATTGTCTAGGTCAGCCGGAACCGGGAACACTTCCCATAACACCTGATGTACTTGTTACATCATCAGAAGAATGACATCTACGCTAATGTTAGTGTCTCTGTTTTATCCCGAGGTCTACTGCAGTCAGCCGGATCCAGGCTGTATCCAGATCAGACGGTGGACCTGCACCCAGATGTGACCAACACATCTCCACCGAGACCGTGTCATTTAGACTCCCCCTTAAGCTGCCTCATCGGCACGGCATCCTCAATAAACCTGTCTCTGGCGTGATGACTCCAATTGTTTGAATAGTCCTAGTTAATAATTCTTTAAATCGATTTGTCATCCTCAAAACAACCCGTCTCCAGCATGTTGTCGCCGATCTTTCGAATATTACACTTTAGTAATTGTTTAATCAATACGGCATCCTCAATAAAAACCTGTCTCCGGCGTAATGACTCCGATATTTCAAATTATTTATTTTTAATAATTATTTAATCGATACATCATCCTCAATAAACACGTCTCCGGCGTGTTGCCTCAGATCTTTCGAATATTCAGATCTATTATGACCTCTGACCTTTAAAATTGCCAGAATAATAATAATACTCTGTTAGTAAATTGGCCAGAGGAGAACTGGCACCCCGACTGAGCCTGGTTTCTCCCAAGGTTTATTTTTCTCCATTAGGTCTCCTGATGGGGTTTTGGTTTCCTTGCCACTGTCGCCTCTGGCTTGGCTTGTTCAGTTGGGCAAAAACTATTTTTCAAATATATTTCAAAATAAATCTAATTATTAAACTAAATTAACCATATAGACCAAATTACTAATCTAATTACTGATCTAAAGCCCACATTGTTACTGTATGATAATCAAAATCTGTTGCATTATTACTTACTCCCGCAAGATTTTGTCCCGCCCCGCCCGCTCCGCAAAATATGTATTATTTTCTGCCGCTCCCGCCTGCTAACAGTCAAGTTTCGTCCTGCTCCCGCCATGAAATCCAGCGGGTAAAAGTATAAGTATTTTTTTAAATACATTGCATATTCTGCCTGCTATCTGTTAATTTATCACTTGCTCCCCTGTTGAATATAAATTAAAAAAGGAAAATAAACAAATGTTTCATTTTATTTGCGTTTAATTAAATAGATGAACACGAACAAGGAACTTAGACAGAAATACAGTAAAAAAGTAAGAAATGTAAATAAAAAATATACCTATAATGCCTAATAAATTATATAATAATAAACCTGGATTTGAAAGGAAAAGTAGCCTATATAGGGCCTAATACTGCTTTCGTTGCTTGCGCAATTCCTTCAAACATTAAACAAAAAAAATCCTTACTCCTCAATAAGAAAACAGATCGATTTTGAATATTTAGCTGAAAAAAAGATAAAATGAATTAACAAAAAAACTGTAGGCTACGACTACCTACTTAATGTACCCATGCAGGAAAAGCATGTCGTTCACTGATGAGGGCTTCAGATTAATCCGTCTCTGCTCCAGTATGCGACCGCAAATACTGAAAGACCTCTCCGATGGTGCGCTGGAAGCTGGAATGCAAAGTACATGGCGTGTTACTTTGCTTAATCTCGGAAATTCTTGACATCGTCTTTTCCACCACTGGAGGACATCATCCGGTCTGTGTGCTTCTAATCCATCCAACTTGACCTTTAAATATCTCGCTATTTCGGAATCGAATGACACGTCGCTGTCCATGGTATCATCAGCATCCTCCCATTCCGCAAAGTCTTGAAAAGTCCTTTTTGCTGGCGGCGGTTGTAGGTTTTCCTCTGCGTTATCCTCATCAAACCCCATCTCATCAACTAGCACTTTGACGGCATGGATAACAGCTTGTCTTTCATTATCATCAATCATTTTTAACTGACGCAGTTTGGGAGTGAGGAATGTAGCTAATTTGTAGAGCATATGAATTCCATTTGGTGCCGAATTTTTTGGCGACATTAGTTCGTCCAAACGTTGCAGACAAGTTGACGCAATTTCACTGAGAATACCGTCAGTCCTGGCTGCCTCACAGTGGTTTCTTAGTTTGACGGACCACGGAAGTACTAGAGACGCACTCAGGGCTGTATTGTCTGACTCCAAGTCATTGGTTGCGTCTTTGAATGGCTTCAGAAACGTCACCAGGGTTTTAAGAATATTCTTGTCAATGCACTCTACTTTGTAATACTGTTTATTTTCTAACAGGATTGTTGCAATTTCATCATACTGTTGAAACACAGAATCTAGCATTTCAAAATTAGAATTCCATCGTGTTTCCACCGACTGCTTTAGAGACTTGCTTAGCTTCACTTGCAGACCGGAGTGTTTGAAGTAGGTGACAAGTTTTTTGACGTCTTTCAGAAGGTTGCCAACTTCGGGTGTTTTGTCCATCACAGCGGACGAGAATGCATGTGAAAGAATGGTGTTGAGTATATGAGCACTACAGTTCAGTCTTGTGAAGCCGCGTAGAGCTGCGACCATGTTCGCTCCTCTGTCAGTGACGAAGACAAGTTTCTTTGCCAGAACTATCGATTCCAAAAACTCTGAGATTTTGAAATAAGAAGGCTCGAATGTTATCGCCAGTTTTTGAAGTGCCTGCATCGAATGGGGCTGCAAAGAGCACCCTTGACACCAAGTCATAATTTGACTCTATGTAATGAATTGTGGCTGACAGAAACAAGGTTTTCCGATAGTTTTTGGTCCAGATGTCAGTAGTCACTGCGCAACCATATTTCGCGATTGTATCTGTCATGTCATCGACAACAGCTCTCCTTAGTGTTTGTGCCCTTTCACTCAGATTTCGTGACAATGTCGTTGGATGAGGCAATATTTCCTTCACATCGAACTTTCCAATCTTGGCTGCTGTGTCAACTAAGTGCTGTGCAAGTTTAATGAAACCCTGGCCAGAGACGGTGTCATAAGGTCTTATGTCGGCACAAACAAAGTCAACACATTTTTCTGTTGTTACATCTTTTAGTGCACTTGACACTTTCGACTGACTTGGCGTAAATGTCAGGGAAGTTTGGCCTTTCAAAACGGTGCACACATGACGCTTCAGACCTGAAGTTCCAGACTTGTGCCCGCTGTATGTGAGTATTTTGCTGCATTTGTCACAGCTCGCAAAAGGAAGGTGCTTTCCATCGCTGTCGCATACAACCGAAAAACATTTCCAAATATCAGATTTTCCTTTGTTTGGTTTTGTAGTTTTGCATGTTCCGTTCTTTAATAACTTAATAATATCTGTAGCACTAAGCGATTCACCTGAGTCATGCGGTGCAGACATTTTGCCACTGTAGGCTTGGCTGTTTTCGCCAATGAACCACGCGAGTTAGCTTCCGATCATGCGCCTGTAAATCGTTTTATTTTATTTTATTATAAATAAAGGTTTACTTGTTCCTAGTTATTTTATTTTGTTAGATATTTCCACTTCGGAGTCCATAAATAATTTTATTTTCCATAACCCGCACACAATAATATCTTGCCGCCCGCATCCGCATTCCCCATCAAATATTGTCCCGCCGCACTCAGTTGTGCTGGGTCCTTGAGTCCAGCGGGAGTACCGCGAGTGCAGGTCTATACCCCAAACCTTTAAACTTAGTGTATATAATATGTACACCCTGTGTGTAATACATATAAAATACTTGTATTCAAATTGTTTATAATTTAAAAAAGCATCATAAACTATAGTGGGATTAATGAACGCATCCTAAAATGTCCACATTCAAAACATTCGGTTTTAAAAGACAAATCATCTTCAGTGATGACTTGGTCAGCTATCCAAATTATTTTTCATTAGTATCTGATGTTTACAATGTCTTGCTGTGTCTGTGCATGTACTATGGAGCACTTAAAAGAGCTATCGAGCCATCCTGACAGCAAATAAAAACATACAGCAGAGTAACACACACAACAGGATAAACCAAGGCCCTCATTGGCTATGTGTATGTGAGCAAGTGTGTATATTTCCTAAAGCCCCAGAGATCAGGAGAGAACAGCTCCTGCACACAGAGGTAAAAATTCATTTCTTGAGAGCTATATATCAAGCGATATTTGTTTAATGAGTGCTCCTGTGAAAAGATGTATAGAACATGTCAGGCGTCCACTTGCAGTGCGTTCTGGGATACAGATAACATCAGAGAATGTGACCGCTCACTCTGTCTCAACGCCCCATCCGCTTTATCTCCCTCTTCCCCAGCCCATTATAAATGAGAGGCTATGGGAGAACAAGGAACAAAAATAATGGAGGAGGGGGAAAAGCCTCACCAGCACTCCGCAAACTCACCAAAACAAACAAACAAAAGAATCGTCAACGCCGGACCCGGAAGGACGTTTCGTTAAAGCACTTCAACGGTGCCACCGCAATGTGCTGTAAGACATGTTGTGACGTGTGAACTGGGTGAAAAATGAGCCCTGTTTGTGGTCATCCTTTATCGGTTGAATCTCCTGGACTCGTGTTGTGGTGAACCTGCTGTTTGGCATGCTTAACTAACCTGTGCTCTCCTCTGGCAGGTCTTTGCTCCTTTTAAGTTATGGAAATGAGATGCAAGAGGCGGACGTGGGGGTAATTAATTGTAACTCGAAGGATAATGTTGGCCTGTCAGGGACGTCTGCACGTTGTGTAACATTTTTTAAGGGGAATGTGCTCAAACTAGAGGATCCGCTGGCGTTCCATCTTAATTGCAGTGCAGCCGGAATACTAAAACGCTTTCTGCTTTTCTTCAGCACCCCTCCTCCTCTGTTCCCTCCTCTCTTTCCTGTCAAAGTATTTATTGTGTTTATAAACACCTCAAACACAGGAATTATCAATGGGCAAAGTATCGACTGGGACACTGTGGGTGGGTGTTTTGGAAGTAAACAAATTTGATACTCTGCATGTATGTATACTAGCCTGGTCCTACCAGACTCTCATACATTTCATTTGTACAGAGTCTGGCCACTCTCCATTGACAAGCTTTAACTTCCTTGAAGGCGGGCACTCCATGAAGTTTAAAACTATTTGATCTCCCAGAGCCACTCTGGATCTGCCATAACCAATCGCTAATGCTTGGTTGTGACGTATGTCATCTCAAACTAGCGCATGCCATCAATGTCATCATTCTCAGCCACTCCCTCTGACTGGACCGGTAAAAATTTGACCGTCGAAACCAGAGAATAGACCGCAATCCCAGATGGAGTACTGAAGAAAAATGTAGCGGAAATAGGAGTACGGAGCCAGTATATGTGTACTGGTTGATGCTACACAACTATATCAGAAACTTTTTTTTGTTTTCCTCATTTAAGCATTTTATTTTTATTTTATTTTTTTAATTTCAGATTATTTGTGTTTTTATATTAAATGAACACGCTGACTTTTTGGGACTTTAGGTTATTCACCGTATCCCCCAGAGTTACATAAGTCCATACATACCATTCTCATCTCCGTGAGTGCCATAACTGACGCACCCACCGCAAGCCTAGCTTAGCACAAAGACTGGAGGTAAACGCCTCCATCTAGCCTACTGCTCAATAAGTGACAAAAAAGGCCAACAAAATCGGCGATTCAAAATCGGGGCTAAAATCGGGCAGTGTGAACTAAGCATAACAGCTGTGGACACTGCATGACTTCTGGGGTAAATGTGATGCTACCAGACATTGCATTGTTTACAAGCGGTTTTACTGACGTCTTTCCACGATTGAAACACTGAATGAGCGATTACGACATATGAAACGTTTCAGGTTGTAAAGTATCCTCAACATACCTTAAGATATTAATTCATGTTTATTCTTTAGGATAAGATGACTGCGTTCACTTATATAGTTAAATAAAATAAAAATTAAAAACATTTAGCAGTGGTACCGAAATTGGTACAGAGTACTTTAAATGGTATATATGGTATTGGTACCGACTACTGGAATTTTGGTACCATGACATCCCTAGCACCACCGCATGAGCGCGCCGATACTATGATCAGTCACGTCACATTAAAGAGCGTCAAAATGGCATTTATCATTTGAAGTTCATGATAAAAGGGAAAGAATACTTCATATGTTCATGTGGGAACTCAGACTGAAGTATGTTCTGCGTGTAAAACATGCCTGTTAACTGTTAAAAGATGGCATTCGGAACCGTTCAGTACACGTGCACTGTACCAAAAGCCCTGTACCAAAACGGTTCAGTATGAATACGTGTACTGTTCTACCCCTAATATATATATATAACATATTTATTAGTAAAAACTTTTAACTTGTCACCTGACTTTTGCCGTTACTTTTAGTTTGTTTGTATGTTTATCAGCATCATGGATTTTAGGAAACATACGCAGCTTTAATACTGATTATTTTAACAAACATTCATCAAATTAATGCTCACTCTGATTGTTTTTTTTATCATTAACATAATTAATTTGTATTTTTAATTGTTTTTTAAGCAATAATTAAGCTTTTATTAAATTAAGCTTTAATTTAGAGAAAGTTTACTATTAAACTAAAAGGTGAAGTGTGCATCTTAATCACCTCAATCAAAACAGATTGTCATCAATCATCATTGTTTAAGCAAATGTTGTTATAATAATTTTCCAATTCTGTTTGCTTAGTGTAGTTTCACAGACATTTAATTTTCACTACTATGAAAACTACATATAGACATTGGTAGCATTTAGAGTATATGGTGGAAAGTCAAGTCTACTCACACTTTTCTTAATACTCCAACTACTCTTAATAAGCTTAGCCTGAAAGAAAAGAGAATAATGACGCTGGTGTTGATGGAAGCTGCCTCGTGGGAGACCAGATCACGAACCCCCTCTGTGACACATCATGCCAAGAACGTGTTCGCACCAGCGACACCTCGTCCCCCTAAACCAGGGTGTGAAAATCCATCTGGATATGTAAATAAAGGAGGTGTGCGAGCGAGGACATGACAGCGCCACCGCACCTGTACAGTGCTGTACATGGGAGCTTAAAAGCTTATTCAGGTCTCTGGTCCAACTCAATCTCCTCAAATCAACTGCAGAGCTTTCAAAAGGCTCTCTGTGCTGAGACACAACATGTTCGTGACCTGTGCAAGGAGGGGAAAGAGGGGTAAATGAGAAAGAAAAAAAAAGCCAAGCAAAATCGCCTCCATGAAAAAACCCAAAAAAGAGGGAGAAAGATTTTCGGTAGCACTGCAAGGGGCCCGTGAGCCTTGTGAGTGGCTTTAGAGAGTTGAGCAATGGTATCACAGTACAAACGCCTAAGAGTGGGAATCTACTACAGGAGATTATGGCTATTATTTGTCTTAATTTACTCTCTGCTCTTAAATGTTAGGCTCTGTACTCCCTGCAGGATAAAGACGTCCCCTGTAGGTTGGACCTCCTACATGTGCAATGGGTTTTTATTGACTGTGAGAGAGAGAGTTGATCCGTGTGGGCCGTGGAGGGGAGGGGTAGCCCCTGGGTCTCGGCGATCCAAACGGATGTCACACAGCAAGAGAAGACTCTAATAACAGCTCTCTCGGGACCCTTCTGGGCCTGGTGGACCGACACGTGCACACACATACATAGGCCGCCTCATATTCCCTCTCTAATGTCTCCTTGCCTGCTAGCCATAAACACTCACTGTCCTAACCTTCTGCAAAGCCCCCAAAATACCTCTGTTCTCTCATGGAAATGTCTAGCTGTGACATATTCCAGTGGCTAACGGCCCTACGGAGACTAACCTTAGCTTAATTAAAATAATGTAGCTTCTTCATCCTATTATCCTCAAGACTTTCTCTCCTCCTGTTTTATTCTTCTGTCACAAGGGCTCAATTGTCCACCAGGATCCTAAGTGACTCAACAGGATCCAAAACACCATTGCTCTGAGACATTAGACTCAAATGTACACCTCTCAGCGTGAGGCCTGGCGCCCAGAAGGCAACGTTTAGACCATCTGTCAGTCAAGCCACCAAGACTCTCTCTGTCTTCGTGATGACAGTGGACGAGCTGAACGGCCTCTCCTTCTTGTCAGAGTGCCAGTGCTCATTGAGTCATCTTCACCCTGCGTCATGTCAACGGGCCCCTTTGTTCCACACCATCCTTTTGACTTGGGCTAATGCAAACTATAGCGGAAGTGCACAGTGACATGACGCAAGGTGATGGAGGAGAGAAGAGCCATGGCTGCGCCCAGCATGGGGGTTGAGGATAGTTAGAGGTGTCGAAAGATGAGTTGTCTTTGTAAAGAGAGCACCTGTGGGCACATTCAGAAAATAGGAAACAGGAAAAGAGTAGGATTTCTAGAGGAAATCAGGATGAAGGTAAAAACTGAAAAGAAAGGGGAAGAGGCATGTGTGATCGCTGGTCACTGTGATTTTGCCAAGAAAGACATGTTGCTGGATCAACATACTTTGTTGATTGTCCTGTCCAGAATTGTAGTCTACTATATTCTTATACTTAACTCTACCTATAACTTATCTCTAAAATTGGAGGGAAATAGAGTGGTGCAGGTATGTCGTCACTTTGTAGGCCAACAGGCAGTTGGCAGTTAACTGGTTCCCGCGACAAAAACACAATAGGATTTTTTCATAGGCTTTTGGATTAATGCGAAAACCTTTTTCTCTGTGATCAACAAAAGTTTATGATACTTGCATGTTTTGTCCATCAAGATAATTTTCACAGATGAACACAACTTTTATGAATTTTGAAGCCTAAATGCAGTCGCCTGAAGTAAAAAGCCTATAGGCCATAAATGAACTAGCTACACCACGGTCGCTATAGACTTCAACGTCACCCACCCTCACTAAGCTTCCGGCAACTCTTTCAGTTTTTATCATTTTCCAAAACATTTGAGCTTTAGTTTATAAGAGCACAATTATAAGCATAACGAAGCTGGCGTTTTGACATTTAAGGTCCTCGACAGCCTCTGTAGTCCAATTTAGCCAATTGTTAGAAACCGCCTTTTTCAAGAAAGCTTAAATCACAAGTGGGGTAATACAGATATATTTTGTCGTCAAATAAAATGTGTCTTGACCTTATTCCAGCCATTTAACCAAAAAAAGATTTTGATCCAGGATGTTGATCCAGGAACATGTTGTATTTGGTGAAATCAGGTTCACAGGTTCATCAAACCTTGTATAAGTTGCTAAGACTAGTCTTCCAAGTTAGTCATCAAATTTGTTTCTTTAAAACTGTTCATAACTCAAGTCAGATACATAAAAACATAGGTTTATCTAATTTGACACCAAAAAGTAAGAGTGGTTACCCTTAACAGCTAATTAGTCATACTAGTTCTAAAGGCACGGTCTTAGCATAACGGCTATATTTATGCAACTGGTCCCTGCTCTTCTCTACCCGACCTTCACGATAAACAAGGAGGACATATCTTTTTTTACCTCCCTTTTTTACTAATAAATAGCTTCAAATAAATGGACTCTCCAAGGGCTGGGTAAAATATTGATTTTCCAATTAATCACGATATTTAAATGATAGCGAGAAAATGTGTCTTTCTATTGAGCTGGACTACCGTGAATACAGTACAGTACCAATGTAGTCTGATTCATGAATAGCACACACTTTTGAGTTGATCATTTAAATGAATCATTCAAAAGACTCACAAATTCAGTTACTGTTGAGTTAGTTACTGTTTAAATTTTTAAATGAATTAACTGACTGAATCCATGAGAGTGATTACTGAATCAACATCAGGTCACATTGCATTCTGTGATGGAATATTTTAATAAACAAATTTATACAAATGGTAAATAACGGAGTACATAACTCACCTAAATATTGTACAATGTTTGATTTATGCATATACATACTGTTTGCTATTTTACTTAAAAATAAATGCCTCTCCGGGGATTACGATATAGATTTTATGATTAATCAAATATTAGCAAGAAAATATGTCTTTCTACTGAGCTGTACTACAGTGCATACGGTGACAATGTGTACCAAGAATCATTAATAAATTAATCTGATCTTATGAGCTGGTCATTTTAATAAATCATTCAAAAGACTACTGTTGAGTTAGTTACTGTTTGAATCTTAAAATGAATGAACTGAATATATGAGTGATTACTAAACAAACACCAGGTTACATTACATTTAATGCAAATGAATAAAAATTTTAAAAAATTATATATAGTATTTTGTAAAATATCTTATTAAATGTATGGTAAAAAAAAAACTGACAGCTGTGGTTGCCATAAATTCAATGAAAAAAAAAAAAAACGAGTGAAAAAAATTCTGGTTTTACAGGATGGCATATCAGTGATTTATACCTTATATACCATATATTTAATTAACTCATATAATGTTAATATATCTACTTGAATTACCTACAAAAATCTGATTTTTAACTTTAATTGTAATCGTTATAATAATACAGGTGATAAAATAGTTGATGAATCAAGACTCATTGTAAGTGGCCAGTCCATAAAACACGGAGGTACTCGAATGTACAGTGCATAGGGTCATACACACAAAAACAAAACAACATCAGGGCAACACACATAATAAAATAATGCAATAAACATTCAAAATCATCACAATGCAGTCTGAATTTCTCCCAGCAATCACAATCCCTGCTTTAAATCATTAAAATCATTCACGCGCCACTCTTCAAATCCAAACAGTGCCATCACGTCTTCCTCATAGGCTGTGAAACAGAACAGGGACATGTTAAAATCCACATTAAAGACTGAGGAAACTGGGAGCAGCTCATATCTCAGCTCTTTTACGATTGTCATATAATGACAGTCACACCCGACTAGTGTCGTGGAAGTACAGGAGCACAGGACCGGCCCCCGTGGTCATATAAATCTCAGGGGGAAACGAACAGTGGCACGGTTCTACCGGCATTACTTACACGTGTCATAGCTGTCCACACATGGCCCACATGTCACACCATGACAAAAAAGAGGGAGGGGGTGGAGGATTCCAGAACATTCTACAGCAACTCCACATTTACCATATCACACGACTGCAAATATCTCTTGAACGCTGAGTCTCTGGGGCACAATTATTTGTAAGGGAATACAGTTCAGACTTGCTCTGTTCCCTTTGGATTTTATGATAACACAGCCATAAATGTGCTCCAGATAGTGTAGCACACAGTAAGGTAAAGTCCTTAGACAGCAAAAGAGTCGTGTTTTGAAAATAGCCTCAAAGAACGGCATTACATTTATTTTATAGCATTTTCATTCAATTTAATGGTTCGTGAAAAAATGAATTATGATCATTTGGCCGTTTATGGCTGGCTAAAATCTAGACTCACAGCAGAGGGTCATGGAAAGGTCAAAGGGGTGTTCTCTACAGAATGACAATAATCAGTATGACCTGACAAATTGATTTTGCATCCTGCGCAGCAGCAAAGTGTGCATTAGCGAGCCCGCTAGCTTTTGTGCTGTGAGTAAATGGACAATAAAGCATAAAACAACACGCAATAGCTCTTCGGCATAATTAGCTGCTGCTATATGAGCATTCGGGAGGTGGTGGGGCTTGGGTGTAGGGGGCAGGCAGCACTTAACACCGGGGCTGTGAGGGTGTTATGCCGCGCAGAGTACCTCATTCACTCCCTTACCGTTCCCTCGTTACAGCGCCATGGCCAGCAGTGGGCAGCCACTGCATTTGCCGTGCCAACGGTCACACATCAGCGCGTTATCTCATCTCATCTAACACAGAGAGATGATGGCCGTCGCCTCAGTAACTAACCCCCCACCCCCACGAACACACATCCACACGGGAGAGTGCTGCCTAGTAACAACAGCAGGCCCAGTCCAGGCTTGTTTCAACAGCCAGGGCTAGACTAATAGATTTCCTCCTGTATTTATACCCTACATCACTCTTGCTTCTCGGGCCCTCAGCACAGGTAGCTGTTTTATATGAAATGAACAATCTTTATAGACGTGCCCGAGCCATAACAAGGCTGATTTTCAGCACCGGCCCCAGTGTATAAGTCCTGCGGAATTGTCAGGCTTTGCGCTCGACAAATCAAGCCTAACTTATGATGTTTTCTGTGTAATTTTTATTCCCGTTTGACTGGCCAACTACCCGGTGGTAATAGAATGTTGGGAAAAGGCCAGTGGGGGAATGTTTGCGCTCAGGGTGATTGATCGACGGCCACCTCGCTTTTCATTTATATCTCTCTCGCCCCTTCCGTTGCGAATCGGTTAAGTTTAGGAAAAATGAATCTGAAAAAAAGCACGGCAGAAGAGAAATGGTCCCAGATTACAGCAAGGCACAATCGTAGATCTAAGCCAGGCCCTGGTGTCAGGGTGCGTGGATTGTTTGCGAGCATTAAGTTATCTAAATGAAAATCAATACTATGTGTGCCAGCGTTTTACAACAGAGAAGTGCCCTGAGGAGGGGTGGGGAGGAAAAGGGGAGGATGAATCGAGGCAAAAAGGAAGGAAGCTCTGGAGCCCTGTGGGTCTCGGATTGGGTCTAATTGGCCTCCTGACCATATAAAAAATTATTTAAATACATGAGTAAAGATTATACATTCTGAATGCCTTCTAATTGTGTTTCTATTGTCTTGATGCACACTATTGAAGTTTCCAAAAGAGGGTTTTCTCAGCAATAGATGAACCATTTTCCAGTGAGGGTTCTATAAAGAAGTCCACTAAAAGGACCCAGGGATGAAAAGGTTCAATGGATGTTAAAGGTTATTCAATAAAGAGCACTGAGTGTATGTGTGTGACTGCACACCCTGAGTGGTCCCATGAGAAATCTCTCTCTGATCACAACACAACTGTTTCTTACCTGTCAGCCATCCCTGGATCATTCTCGCAATTATGTAGAGCTGTCCACAGAAGTCTGATGAAGTCTTAACCGTGCTGGCTATACACCACGCCTGTTACTGAGCCCGAGACATCTATTAGCAGACGTTTCCGCAATGCTGCAGCTATGTTGCAGAAATGTCAACAGCTACTGGGCAGAATCAAGGCCGTGTTAAAGGGTGAGAATATGTGTGCAGAGCGGAAACCATCTTCAAATTGCAGATTACTGCACAGTGTGGTGTGTAATACAGATTATAATACTAGCATTGGCATATTACTGAAAAACAGGACGCATGGGTTTGCGTTTGTTGTGGAAACACATTTGGTTCCACATGCAGTCATTTTCTTAAGCTTATAATGGATATGATAAGGGCAGGCACTTGCCACAAGACATGCCATCATATATAATAAAGACAGTCATTAACCACACACATATTTTCCATGTAATTCATATCATTGTGGGTGGGAGATCTCAACCCCGTTCCACTTGCAGGTGGCAGATCTGTGAAGCTTTAAATAGGTCCCCTGCTCTCGGAAGTGGATCGGACCATCCATTCGTTAATGATTATTATCCTGCTGCCTTTATGACACCCTCAATGATTTTTTAATGTCAATGTTCGGAGAAGCTACCAATAACTGGATTAATATCTGAGGTAATCTAGATTTGCTGGTCCTGTGCATTTTGATTATATGCCAGGGGCCTCTCATTGGAAAATAGCTAATATGCTCAGGCACTTGTCTCTCAATTATATGAGCTGCTTTAACCCTTAGCTGTCCACACTAACCAGGTCTAACACTTTTTCTGCATGTAAAGAAATGTCCAACAAGTGAAGGTGCCATGCGATAATACCATGGTACTTGGTACTGTATATCATAGTAATGGTACTACACCACTATGGAACTAATCATACCATGATATTTACATTTACAATCAACAACAAAAAAGTCAATCAATACATCTAATTATTATTAATAATATAATTTATTAATTTATTTGTTACCTTGGTACTTATATATATATAAAGGTGAAGTTGAACAAAATCAATCAATCAATATTGCATCTTTTTTTTACATATTTGTTACAATAGTCCCTATATTTTCTTTTTTTGAATAATGCTGTAAATACTGCATCCTGTCAAAGTGACATTGTGTATAAGATCGAAAGCCAATGGAACCAAGTTGCGAGGCAAACAGATTGAGGAAAGTGAAAGAGGAAAGAACTGTGTATTAGGCAGTCAGACCCTGATGTAGCCCTATTCTCCCAGTTTGCTGTAAAAAAAAAAAGAGGAAATTTTTCCATTGCAGATGCACTCAAGCAGAGGACAGGAGCTCAGGCCATGCTAATAAATCAGCCCCTGAGCCTCTGGTGGCAACTGATCACTTGGGAATACTGAAGAGGAAGAGAGAGAGATCATGGACATGAGGCCTAAGAGAGAAATGATACTCTCTTAAATAGCCCTGTACCACTGGACACGCATAGAAACACACACACACACACCCAACACAGCGAAGCAAATATGTGTAACATATCACTGGTATCTCCACCTCTACGCCCTCACATTTTACCAGACAAATTAGAGGAACCCTGGACAGTTACTGCTGGAAAAACAAAGTCTGATTTTCTAAAGTGCGAACGGCCTATTATTGGGCACACAGAGAGGCTATTTGGGAAAGGGCCTAAGGACACGAGGGTGAGCCAGGAGAGAAAAACCTAAAAAATGTTCTCTATCCTCAGTCAACGCAATGACTATCGACCCTGGGGAAAATATCCCATTAAAACCCCAAATATAAAAGAGCACAAATGAAGCTATATTCAAGAGAAAAATGCTCATTGGTTCATTTGTTCAAGACATATTTTCCTGGAGCTAAACACAAATCATTTATATATAGATACAGATTTTCAAACTGCGTTTAGGTCAGATCCAGCTTATAGAAGTTTTGTTTCCACGGTGGTGAATGCTGTTCAAGTTTTAAAAATGATCACATTTAAAAAATGTATAAATATTCAAATGAATAAATAATAAACTATTTAAATAATTTTATGTAGCATAAAGTGCTTTACAGAAAGTTAAGAAATACACTAATAATATAGACACAGAGCTCACAGGTCCACAAAATAAATGACCTGGATCATAAATATATAGTCGGCTCCAAAGTTCCTTGTGGAAAAACAAATAACGCACATGATTGTCACTAGCTGTAAGAACGTGTGCTAAATATCACAGTGCCTGACATGCTGAATATGCTTTATTTTGAATACATTGTAAAGCTTAGCGTTTACTGTCATTCGCCATCGACTACTTACTTACTCAAACGCGGTCTCATTGCATCAGTTTGGATTGTGTTTTATATGCACAGTAAAGTCAGATGGTGTGTTTCAGCTTTATTCAATCAGGTCCATTCATTGTGTACAGATCTATTTCTCAAAGCTCACTTCTCTTGTGCAGGAGGTCTATTGCCATTTCTCTTTCTTTTCTCTTTCTCCCGCGTGCCATTGCTGCGTTTCATCTTAAGTGAGTTTATTCAAGTGTAGTCAATGTTTTTTCCCCCTGAAAGAGTAGCAGAGGCGAGAGGGGGAGGAAGAGGGACAGGAACAGCAGTTTCTATGGCCACACAACCAGTCTAGCTCTGGTAGCCCAGAGGACACGTTCAGTAATCCCACCAATGATGTCTGCCGCCCCACTGAAGGCGAGCAGCCCCACAAATACCCACAGACCCCCACCAACTATTTTTATTGTATTCAGGCTGCAGTGCTGTATTTCCTGGCTCCTCTTAGCACCACACACACAGGGCAGTCCAAAACAAAAATCCATACTATCGATCGGCCAGTGTCACCACAATTATTCTTTTGAAACAGCCATTGAAAACAAATTACATCTGCACTGCGTTTTCATCCGATTGCTCTGGGTGAGCAATGCTCACTCCCGTTTTCCTGCTGCCCCCATCCCAACAAACACCCTCCCTCGTGCTCTTCCACCCACAGCGCTGTGCAGCTAACGACGGTGCTGGAGTGTGTCCGGAGGGGGGGTTTGTGCCTTATGACGGCGGTTAAGGAGAAAGCTACTTAAGAAAAACAAAAGCCTAAATTAGCGACACACCAGAGAGGGGACCTGAGCAATAGAACAACGGTATAACATTAATATATTTTTTCCCCTTAGAGGGGGGCAGGTATTAGGAAGAGTATTCTACTCTGTGTGTGTATAGGGTGAGTTTCGGCGTACGTCTGTTTGACTAGGTACTATAGCAGTAATTACCTGGCTGGTTTCCTCTTTCTCCTATTAGAAAATATATCATTGCATGGTGTATCAAACAGCCAGAGAGTCTTAATGGAATTATTCCTGTGCACCGATTCCTCTTATGTTTTTTTTTGTTTCCTTTGTATAATAGAGAATCAAGTACAATTAGAGAGGGAGGAAGAGTATCTGTGTGATTGTGCGCATACAAATGCATTTAATCAGGCCTGTTTGTTATATCTAACACTATTACATGATTTGATTTGCTTATATCATGTCAATTAAGCATCCCAGTTAACATTCAGCCCCAACTGGAGGTGCACCTGTAATCTGTACAGACCAGAGCCTGTAAATGATCTATACTGATGGTTTCAAATAAAGCACTTTCCGATCAATTTCTTTGGATTATTCTGTTTGGAATCAAATAAAACACAATACATATTACAAACTGACCTTCTGAGCTACTCAATTACACTGGAGTGTATAAAGAAATGTAGGTTTCATTATTAACTACTTCAGTTAACGAATGAACTATACTTCTACAGCATTTATTAATCTTGGTCTATGTTAATTTCAACATTTACTAACGCATTGTTAAAATCGAAAGTTGTATTTGTTAACAGTTAATAGTTAGCGCACTGTGAACATGAACAATTAATGAACAACTGTATTTATATTAACTAACATTAACAAATATGAATAAATACTGTAACAAATGTTTTGCTCATTGTTAGTTCATGTTAGTTAATAGGTTACATTAACTAATGTTAACAAGTGAAACCTTATTGTAAAGCGTTACTGAATAGTTCTGGGTATAAACAGAAAAGCTTTTGAAACTCTTAACACTCTTAACTCTTAATTGTTCCAAGTTCTTCACAATCACAGAGAGTTGTTTGCGGTAGACATTACTGCTTAAACTGACTAGTTTAGTTTTTCTTTATATTAAAGCCATGTTCACATGAGGATGGTGTATTTTACTTGCACTTTTGCTGAACATTTAGTGCTCTGGATTTTGTATGTAATACATTCAAATGTTAATCACAATGTATGGCGGCCATAAGGCAATATGCAGTCCGATATTTATTGACAGGCTGTGATATAATGTGTGACTCAGTTGTTGACTTGTACACAAAAGTTTGGGTCTCTTATACATACTAAGGCTGCATTTATTTGAAAAATGTCTGGGAAATATTATTATATTAGTGTTGAAAACAGTTGTATTGTTTAATAATCGTGTGTGCTCATATGATTAGTAAGTTCAACAGCATTTATTTAAAATGTGAATCTTTTGTAAAACCTTTAATGGCACTATTGGTCAATTTAAAAAGTCCTTGCTAAATAAAAGTATCAATTAAAACAAGTGTATATTCTGTATATTTATTTATTTAAGAAAATTTGTAATTTTTCACACTTAATGCTTTGATGGGTAATCAATAAAAGGTTAACATCACCTCAATGCTTCATTTAATGCATCTACTAAACTTTTTTCAAAGGTTGATTTTATATACACAAAATTGAATGTGGAGGACAATTCACAATTTCAGAATAATAAAAAAGCAGACCTCCTGTTTAAGCTTTATTCAGTCTGGTCCATTCAATGTGTACAGATCTATTTCTCAGATGCCTTTTGCAGAAGGTTTATTTTTATTTCTCTCCCTCACTTTTCTCTTTCTCTCACCAAATCTACATCCAAGGTTCTGTGTTTTTAACTCTCGTTTTAAACAAAGAACAAATCTGCACACACCCTTTACTCACATCTTGACAACATCCTAATAATCCCAGGACTACAGGAATGTGGCAATTATGTTGAGCTCACCCTCACACTAGAAACCAAAACCACTGTCCAGCTCTTAAAAACACCAGCTCATGGTAGAGTCAACGAAACAAGCACTTCAGAAGTTGTCAGTCCCGTACCTGCTCATCTGCTGTACCAGCGGCGCTGCGGTCCAGTTCAGCACTGAAAACACAAACATACAGGACTGAAACTAATGGCCATGTGCCACGCTGTAGAATTAATTCTGCCTTGCCTCAGCCAGACTCAGCATTTGAGTGTTGGAGGTTGGAGGCAGAATCCCTTTGTTAAGCTTTGACCACACAAGTCACAGCATCTGCCCTCCCGCAGCAAGGGAAACGCCAACTTTGGAGTATTAAGAAAACCAATAGCCTTGTTGACATGAACATGGGAGCCTAACCCCCGCAGTCTCCTCATATGAGGCATTGATTTTTCTGTCTGGGTGCAGTGCTAAAGCCATTCATTCTCTATGGGCAGCAAGACTTGCTGGGCCCGGCCGAATTTTCCACCTCCCGCCCTTCTTACCTAAGGGCTAGAGGTTGAGATTTAAGCTCATATATACACATACTCTCTCTTTCACACACACACACACACACACACACACACACACACACACACACACCTATGAGACATGATTGGTGCTGGGCTTGTTTCACATGGACGAGAGGTGAGGGATGGCCTAACATTTCAGAGTATTTGGAATAGCTTGACCTCACTGACCACAGGGGTCAAGGGTTCCTCATTCCCACCACAGAAGACTCTGTGGGTTGCACTTTACCCAAAATTGGTTGCACACACTTAGCAAAATAAATTCAATAATTCCCTTAAATGCTTTATCATCCATCTAAGAGCTCACTCAGTCTCTGTCTGTCATCCCTCCCTTTCTCGTTTGCTGTCTTTCCTTTTGGATTTAAAGGAATAGCCCTGGTTTAGTACAAGTTAAGCTCAAACAGCATTTGTGGCAAAATGTTGATTGCCACAAAAAAAAAAAAAATTTCCATGTGTTTTGTTTGTTTTTCTTTTTAGAAAAAGTAAAAAATCTGGGTTACAGTGAGGCACTTACATTGGAAGCAAATGGGGCTAATATGTAAATGTTCAAATAATCATTGCTTCAGTATTATAGCCACAAGACGCATGCAATATTTTCTTTACAGTAGTTCACAGTATCAATTTAGTCAAAATGACAATGCATCACCATAAACCATAATCATTAACCATAATGATCTCTTTTTTTTCATTTTAAGTACCTCACGCTAAGGTTTTTTTTTTTTTTTTGAGAAAATGAAGGATGAATTGAAATTAATGTTTGTGCTTTTTATGCCACAAATGCTGTTGATTAATTATTGAATGCAGCATATTTCTTTAGCACCCCCAGATGCTATTTGACATACACAGAGGGTAGTTCTGAAAAAATATAATGTTGTTATATAATATAATATATGTACTCACCCTACCCTTTAACTGCACAAAAGTACTGTAAAAATTAATGAACCATTTCAGCTGACTAGCGAAACGGATCCTGCTTAAAACACAGCAACAAGATCAGAGCGAACTGGTAAAACATGCACAACGCTTGCAGTTTTTCTAAAGCACCGAGTAGGAAAGGCTGTTGAATTCAATTGCGAGAATTGTTAACATTCGTCTTCGCTATTCAAGGCCAAACCCTCTTGTTTTAATAACAGAGCTGAAGTAGTTAATATCTCTCGATAAATAATGCATAGCTAGGCTGTAACAGCCTCCCTCGGTTTCTCTCCCCAGCCCAAACAACCATGGCATATGGTTGAGCCGGGTTCGCTGGCATTAAAGAGATTTGGAGTGAGAGGCGCACACCAAGGCCTTAGGCCACCTATTTGAATACTAAGCTCCTTTCAATCACATCAAATGCTTCCAATTCATTTATTCAAATAAAAGGCCCATAAACTCACACTTATAAGGCCTGAAAATATTGCTTGTCTCTCCCTTTTCTCCGGCACTCGTTTCAATTTCTATGGAGTTCTGCAAACAGACATGTGCTCATTCAGTTGAGAGACGGAGAAGATGGGCGGCATTATCAACACGGCCACGGAGCTTTGTATTCTAGATTTTGCTCTGAATACATTTAGTTTGATTGCATCAGGAGCCTCTGACTAGAGCTTAATGTATTCGTTTTTCTTATTAGGTTTGAAAATGAGAGGTGAAAACTGGCATGAGGGACTTGAGAGTGAACAGACAGAATTTATATAAACAGCGCAATCATTCATTCAAGGCTTGATTAACCAAGCTCACAAAGAGAATTTAAGGAAATGTGTATAATTATTTGGACTGTCATCCACACGCGATTGTAATTGACAAGATTTGTATGAGATATGATGCAATAAGAGAATATATTAAATAGAATAGAAATAAATAAATAAAACCCAGCTTGATTACCGGGAGAACATTAGGGGGAGGCGTGATATTAGAACAACACAATTATAGCGCTTTTCCTCAGGACACGCTGCTAGCATTTCTGATGCATTAGCGAGCCTTGGCTAACGAAGAAAAAAAAATTAGGTGCAGCAGATTTTCAAAGCGGCACTTGTACCCAGCTTCATTAAAAATGTATTCAACTTCTCCCTCCACATGACAAGTGTTTGGTCACAGAGAAGATGCATTGCGAACTGGGAAGAAAAAAAAAGTTTCTCGTTTTCACTGTTTTATTTCTTTGTTTTTTTTTTTTGTTTGTTTGTATTTTCTTTACTGTAACTCCCTCCCACTTTCTCTGTCTCTGTTTGTGTTTCTCTGTCTCTCTCCATCTCCACCTCTTCCTCCCGGTTACTCTCTCCTCCTGTTCTCTTGCCATCAGCTCTGCAGCTGAAAGATGTACCCATTACAGAGTGACAGCTTGACACACAATGACCTGTCAGTGCATTCATCGCTCAATGTTTTATTTTAGCGGAGAGCCAAAACTGAGACGAAAATAAGCAAGTTGTTTCAAGGCCCTGAAATTAGATTTTTTTATTTTTTTAAACTGGCACCCACAGTCACCGGCCTTCTGATTTACTCTCGATCTGTCAAAGCGGTGAGTAAACTAGCCTTGTGCTTTAAAACTTATAGATATATATTGTGTTGGCACCAAAACATCATTATAATATGCCATTGTAATATTTCAGCTATCACTGAACAAATGTGTGTGTAAGTGTAATGAAGGACCCAGAGTTTCAAGAGAACTCCTCCTGCTCCTTTGGTTTGCATTTATCGAAGAGAAAGGCAATGAGATTGCTGAGAAGTTATCTACTTCAGAGCATTATTAGATTAAAGGAAAGCACTTCAATTTATCAGGTGGGTCATTGCTTTTTGCAGTACATGTTCACGTCCTCGTCATATATGTCTTAATATACTGGATAAAATACACAACTCATAATTGTTCAAGAAGTAAACTATATTATTTAGTTCTGTTTATGACAATAATCACAATTAAGTAAAGGGACTTCTAAATAATTTAATTATATTGTTTGAAAGGATGCTGCCATTTTGCCTTCTAACATGGAAAACTTGCCGTTAAGAAATATTTATCTTTCTTAAGAATTTAATGAATGTAAATTATTAAATTAAAATACTAAAATTAATGTATTACGAAAATATTATTGCGAATATTGGCAATGGAAATAAATTGTACACGTTTGGTCACACTTTAGAGTAGTGTCCAATTCTCACAATTAAAGGGACAGTTCACCCAAAAATGAAAATTCTCTCCCTCAAGTTGTTCCAAACCTGTATGAGTTTCTTTGTTCTGCTGAACACAAAAGATGATATTTTGAAGAATGTTTGTAACAAAGCAGATAGAGCAACCATTGACTACCATAGTATTTTTTTCCCCCTACTATGGTAGTCAATGGTTGCTCTATCTGTTCGGTTAAAACATTCTTCAAAATTTAGTATATGCTTTACTCTTTACATAAATATTATTTTCTACTTAAAAACTATAACTACTTAAAAATTGTGTTATTTTACTAACCTAACTAATGACTCTTATATAGGTTGCACATGAGGGGAAAAATAGCTTCCTTCCACTTAAGAAGAGTTATTGCGGTTATTGTAAATGAAATGGTCACAGATAATAGTTTCGATGTACTTTGCCTTACTGAAACCTGGCTTAAGCCAAATGATTATTTTGGTCTTAATGAGTTTACTCCACCAGGATACTGTTATAAGCATGAGCCCCGTCTGATTGGTCGGGCGGCAACAATCTATAGAGATATTCTAAATGTTACTCAGAAAACAGGTCACAGGTTTAATTCGTTTGAAGTACTAGTGCTAAATGTTACGCTCTTAGATGTAAGAAAGAAAACCGTATTATCTCTAGCCTTGGCTACTGTATATAGACCTCCAGGGCCCTATGCTGATTTCCTAAAAGAGTTTGCAGACCTTCTATCAGATCTATTGGTCAACGTCGATAAAGCATTAATTGTTGGAGATTTTAACATACACGTAGATAACACAAATGATGCGTTTATAGATCTATTAAACTCCTTTGGGGTCAAGCAAAACGTCACTGGTCCCAATCATCGTCTTAATCACACACTAGATTTAATTATATCACATGGAACCGACCCAACCGATATAGATATTATACCACAAAGTGATGATGTCACTGACCATTACATGGTAACTTGCATACTGCGTACTGCTGAAATCTGTCATGTTGCGCCACGATATCAACCAGGCAGGACAATCCTTCCAACCACTATAGATAGATTCTCAAATAGCTTACCTGATCTGTCTCAGCTGCTCAGTGAACCCAAACAAACAGATGAACTAGAGGAAATGACTAGCAGTATGAGCACCATTTTCTCTAGTACATTAGAAATTGCTGCACCAATTAGATTAAAAAAGGTTAGAGAGAAAACTAAAGCACCATGGTACAACAGTGCTACACATGTTATCAAGAGAGAAACTCGTAACTTAAAGCGTAAATGGAAACAAACTAATTTAGAGGTCTTTAGAATCGCGTGGAAAGATAGTATGTCACGTTATAAAAAGGCCCTAAAAGCAGCCAGGGCTGAGCATCTCCGCAAACTAATAGAAAATAACCAAAATAATCCAAGGTTTTTATGTAACACCGTGGCTAGATTAACAAATACACAAGCATCGCCTGAGCAAAATATTCCGTTACAGTTTAGTAGTAATGATTTTATGAATTTCTTCACTGTGAAAGCATCAGAAACAGAATTGTAAATGTACAATCTTTAATGATGTCTTATGATTCAACCTTAATTATCGCCCCTCAAGAACTACTACTACTTTACAACTATAGGACAGGAAGAGCTAAATAAACTTATCATTGCATCTAGACCAACAACATGTTTATTAGATCCAATACCCACTAAACTACTGAAAGAGCTGTTACCTGTAGTGGAAGAGCCTCTTCTCAATATTATTAACTCGTCTTTATCTTTAGGTCATGTTCCAAGAATATTCAAGTTGGCAGTCATAAAACCTCTCATTAAGAAGCCACAATTAGATCATAAAAACCTAGCAAATTACAGACCCATTTCAAATCTTCCATTTATGTCTAAAATACTAGAAAAAGTTGTGTCTGCTCAATTGTGCTCTTTCTTGCAAGAAAATGATATCTATGAAAAATTTCAATCAGAATTCAGGCATCATAGCACAGAAACTGCGCTCGTTAAAATCAGAAATGATTTACTTCTAGCTTCTGACCAAGGCTGTATCTCAGTACTAGTTCTACTCGATCTTAGTGCTGCGTTCGATACTATAGATCATAAAATACTCTTAGATCGACTTCAAAATTACACTGGTGTTCAGGGAAAGGCATTAAACTGGTTTAGATCGTACTTATCAGACCGCTACCATTTTGTCTGTCTAAATGGGGAAAAATCAAAGATAATGTCAGTAGACTATGGGGTGCCGCAAGGATCTGTGTTAGGCCCTCTGCTATTCTCAATATATATGCTGCCACTTGGTAATATTATAAGAAAACATGGAATTAATTTCACTGTTATGCTGATGACACTCAATTATATATTTCATCACGACCAGATGAAAACGCTAAATTACCTAAACTGACAGCATGTGTTGAAGATATTAAATACAGGATGACGTGTGATTTTCTGCTATTAAATGCAGATAAAACAGAGGTATTACTTATTGGTCAAAACTGCCCACAAAACCTCTCACAATACAACTTTAACTTGGAAGGACGTCCTGTCACTTTATCCACTACAGTAAAAGACCTGGGTGTTATATTAGACCGCAACTTGTCTTTCGAAAATCATATTTCATATGTTACAAGAGCGGCATTTTTCCACCTTAGAAACATTGCTAAGCTACGTAACATGCTATCTATTTCTGATGCAGAAAAGTTAGTTCATGCATTCATGACCTCGAGACTAGATAACTGTAATGCTTTATTAGCTGGTTGTCCTGCATCCTCAATAAACAAGCTACAGTTAGTCCAAAACGCAGCTGCTAGAGTTCTTACTAGGTCAAGAAAATATGATCATATAACACCAATTTTATCATCTCTACACTGGTTACTTAAAAGTTTCGTATCAATTACAAAGTATTGCTACTGACCTATAAAGCCCTAAATGGTTTAGCTCCAGTGTATCTAACGGATCTTCTATCGCCCTACAATCCATCGCGCTCTTTAAGATCACTAAACTCGAGGCTTCTGGTCGTTCCTAGGATATCTAAGTCCACTAAAGGAGGGAGGGCATTTTCACATTTAGCTCCTAAACTCTGGAATAGTCTTCCTGATATTGTTCTAGGTTCAGACTCGCTGTCCCAGTTTAAAACTAGATTAAAGACGCATCTCTTTAGCCAAGGATTCACATTATAATTACCTTTTATACTACAGTTAAATCGGATCAAAAGCATTCATATTCTGAACAGCAGCTATTCTAATTATTTCCCATATGCTTTTCTGTTATTATCTCGGGACACTAGTCCCGAGGTAAATAGTTTGTCAGCTCCAGTTTGTATCCAGCCTCTCATGGAGACTTTAGATGCCCCAACACCTGTGATGAGACGACTGACGCCTGTGAAGAGACGACTCAACGCCAGCGCTGTTATGGCCTAAATTAATACATGATTGATGAACTTTTCTAACATTTTTCAATGTACATTTATGAAATGCACTTTCTGTAAAGCTGCTTTGAAACAATGTGTATAGTGAAAAGCGCTTACAAATATATTTGAATTGAATATTTGAATTGAATTGAATTGAAGAGTAATGCACTTTTAAGCACTTTTTATTTTAATATATCTCTTTGCATAATTATTTTCTACTTAAAAAAAACCTATAATTTCGTTATTACTATAACCAAACTAATGACTCATCCGCGCTAGTTTCTATATTGTTTGCATGTAAGGGGAAAAAATAGAGTTGTGCACTTTTAAGCACTTTTTATTTTAATATATCTCTTTACATATATATTGTAGATATAAATACAAGCGTTTTTGTGTGGGTTTTTTTTTTTTTTCAAAACACTTTTACCACAATGTATGATTTCTATAGCACATTTTGAGGTTTGCATCGAGCATAAACAGCACCATGTGGATTTTCTGACATAGTGAACTTGCTCGGTAGCTTACCTGGTACAACACTGCACTTGCAACATGGCAGCTAGCATGGAGCGATCAGGTCACTATTCACAAGTCACTATTAAGAGCTCAATTACTCACAGTTATGCAGTTAACATGATGTTGTTGCATCAGCAAATGCCCTTTTTTGTATGTGTTCTTTATTTTTGTCAACACAATTGTTTAGGCCGGGTTTAGTGTAAGTGTGGAACGTTATTTTCAATTGGGCTAGAGCATACATTTTTAGCGCTACACACCGAACTTTGAATTTCTGAACTACAGTATTACATACAACAATCAACGTAGAGCAGAGTGTATTTCTGCATTTTTTTGAAAGGTTACCTTTCATATAAACATTTAATTAACTTCACTAAACAACACAACCATTTAAATTTTTTTAAGCCAGAGCTAAAATGGTCCCGCATAACCGACCTAGGCAGTTTTTTGTATCCATACTCTTAAATGCTTTCCATCCATTTTGCTTTGTCTTTTAACACTCAAGTGCTTATTTACAAATCACGCATACTGTTAAAAGTTAAAGCACATATTGTGATGAACACATTCTGACCCTAAACTAAACATGCACCAGCGATTACTCGATTCCCCAGCAGGGTTTTAACCTCACATGTTCCAATAGTCAGGCTGCTCTAGGAGCAAAGGTCATCACCCTCAAAGTGATGAACATGTGTCAGCAGTGTATTATTTATGTGATAAGGGCTTTCGTTCTGCTAGCGTGCTCAAACGCACATGCACACACACACAAATTGGCACGGGTTCAGGTGGCCTATGCCCCCAAGTCCTCGTGCAGTTTATTGAGTCCCATGGTGAGTTGATACTCTGCTAGTGTTTGGTCATCAGTCACCGCCCACATTGTGTCCACCAAGCGTCTGTGTCTCATCTCTAGCTGGACACACACTCCACCCACAGACCGTGTGTTTTTGTGAACGCGTGAGTTTTTGTATGTCCGTATGTGTTTACACACTGCAAAAAAAGGTAGTTTAATCTACAATAATACTTTTTTGTACCATCCAAAAAAAAAGTGTCGCAAAAGCACCCATTTAGTTTGTCATATTAAGTGTAAAATCAGTTGAGAACCATAATAATAAGTCTTGTTTCTCTGTTAAGCCAACAGTGATTGTGATTTACCTCAGCATTTCAAAGCCGAAGGAAAGTGGAATGGCATATCTTTGTGTTCTCAAGGATGAATATCCCAAGGCTGGGCCTATCTGAAATGTGCAGTGGCCAGCATGTTTGAAAAAATAAATGCAGGCGCAGAGCTCAGTTGAAAGTCTCTGTTCTTCCAAATCAACATATGTATCACGTTGCCTAGTGCATTCATGTACAAAAAAGAAAAGAAAAAAAAAAAAAAAAAGTTAAAAAGTAAAGGAGCAAAACTGAGCTGCGTCTTGAAACGCTGATAAAAGTGCACCGTGTGCTAATCCACGACCCACAGAAACAGATACACTACAGGGCATTGTATGCTAATGCAGCCTCACAATGCAAATGAAACTAAACTGAGTGTATACGTGTACATGCTCAATGGGGATTATTCACTGTCCGCGGTGATAATGGGCATTTGAATAATAATCACTGAAGGTTCATATATCACGTTGTTATATATCACTTCCTCTACGCCAGTAGTCCGATGAGAACGTGTCCCCTAAGGTTTTTGTTGGCATACATTACCAGTTAGCCTCGGTTTCATTTCGATAAAGGACATTTTTAGGTATGTGTGATTCCGTAAGGTGAAATAAATAATATGAATACGGTATTAGTACATGGCACACTGTAGGTTGCTGTTTCTGATCCCTGAGCCTGTGTTTCCCATCAGGCCTACAGGAGAGAAACATACAAGCGGTGATCGAAAGCCCCTGTCAGTCAAGCCATTCCCCGGCACCCTGGAGTTGTGTGTGAGAAATGCCGATTGCATGACTGAAACGCGCACAAGGATTTTATCCGGCCAGCTGTAGAAAAAAAACGGAGACTAATTCATCTGAGCACTGTGGTCTGCTTTCCAATGTGCACCTTTGCATTCAAGATCAGTATTAAGAGGCTTTCAGTAGAGTATGTATACTGCCATTCAAATGTTTTGATAGAAGTCTCTTATGCTCAACAAAGTTGCATAAGTGATCCAAAACACAGTAAAAACAGTAATATTGTGAAATACTATTACAGTTTTAAAAAGCTGTTTTGTATTTAATATATTTTAAAATTTAATTTATTCCTGTGATGGCAAAACTGAATTTTCATCAGCAATTACTCCAGTCTTGTGTCACATGATCAATCAGAAATCATTCTAATGTCAGAGCAATAGCCTTCTATAGGCAGAGGACCAACATGTGGCGCAGCTGTGCCTCAGGCGACGTGAATTCAAGTCCCGACTCAAGCTCCTTTACCTGTCCTGTTCTGTTCTCTTTGCTCCTCATTGTGTCCTATCATCTACACTGTGATGTCTAATAAAGACATAAAATTGCCAATTAAAAAAAAAAATACTTCACAGACATATTTTGAAAATGCTGATCCCTGCTAAACGAACATTTCATATCAATAGTGAAAACATTTGTGCTGTTGAATATTGTAATATAGCTTATGATTCAGATAAAACTTTCCTTTAGACTTGGTCAAGCCGTCCATCTAGGTGAAAAAAGGAAATGTATATATATTCTGTATATATATACATTTCTGGCTGTGGAACCTTTTCTACTCCGCTGTATGCATCAGCAAACATGCTGATACAACTTAAAGGTCATGTTCTTTTCATGTTGACAGGGCCTTCTGAAACTTTGACGAGGCGGTCCCTCTGTAGGAGCGCTCCGTCTGTCCACATGCTATAAAGGAATTAAGCTTCCTATCAAACCTTTGTCAGCTCACTCATGTGCAGTGATTAGAAAACCAAGTAACTGAATGAAAATACTGGAACCAAGTCAACAGCCAAAGCAGACACGCCGTGAATGAAAACAGTACAGACATCGAGAGGAAAGCACGTTTTATATACGTCTTGGAAACATTGCGATTATCTAATTAAGAGTGAACTTGTAGACAGACTCCTTAACCTCACTCATCTCATATAGTCATATGATATCAAAAATAGCAGCACAGTATTTGAACAGTATTTCAGTATACATCTAAATAGAAACTATACTATTTGCAGGGTTTTGTTTGTTTGTTTGTTACATTATATAGGGAGGTGGGTCGCTAGATGGTGACTATTGTTGAGTTAAAATATTCGAAAGCAAAATTCTTACACATACTCCTGCTCACAAGACTAACTCTAATCTTTGTAGCAGAAAATGCAAATCTACATATGCACATTTCATTACGAACAGTTGTGGTTAAAGACATTTGATATAAAATGACCTTTTAACCCTTTTGATACCTAATAATAATGGACTAGTTTATATATTTTCATTAATATATTTGCCTTTGAGTGAGTGAGGACCGTCAAAGATCTCTCTATATATATAGTTTGTGTGTTTGCACTTGACAGTACATTTACATATATTTACAGTGCACTTATATAAAACATACTGGGTAATATAAGGTAACCACATGGGTTCAGGGTTAGTACCTAGTTTTTACTCAGTTATTGTAATTACTATACATAGTATGTTCATGGGGAACAGGACTGTAAAATAAAGTGCTACCGTTTATGTTGTCTTCATATATGCGAGCGATGAAGTGCATATGGATGCAAAACGTGTACACAAACCTGAGAAAATCTGCTATCTGTTCAGTGTGGGAATCGATACAAGAAAACAGGATCTACATAGACGTCATCATTGTCGCCATCTGTACCTAATCTTACACTGCATGATAAACAAAGGAGAGTTACTCTAATTGAAAGTGAAACGCCTGACCCTTTTCAACCCACCTTGTTTAATTTAAGCTCAGTGATAATCATGAAATGCACTTCCTTTATTAAATTAAATGTGACACTTGTGAGCTTTGCAAAATGCAATCCAGCAGGAAGGGAATTTTAACGGCATTGCCACGATGGCATTCGATGCATAATCAGGATCTTCATGCTATTTTCTTTCAGTCAAACGTGTGTTATCAATATGTTGTAGTCTGTCAGCCCTGTGGTATTCACCTGTATGTGCGTGTCTGCGCGTTTGTGTATATATCTCTGTGTGTGTGAGTGTTGTTAGACAGTTCCTCGCCTCCCTCTTGTTTTAAAAGGCACGTGTAATAGCCAGTAAAGAATGGCCTTAAGAGACTCTGGCATGTTGATGCCTGATGCACAAAGGTCATTGATTCCAGGGCCCTCAGCTTTCTCTTAACAATTCGTCGGGATTTTGGCATTTGGTGAGCACACACAGGACAGCTTCCCGACAAGCCGACCTTGACAGCGAATTGGATAAATAAACCTTCAATTTAGCCTCTCTCCTCCCAGCTCCGTGCAGCCCGGCAGCACGTCCCACCGGGAGACTTCACCTATCCATATCGCTCAGCCCGCGCCTTCTCTCCCTGAGCCCGGCATGTCTGCTCAGCCTGCCCTCACTCCAGTGACAAACATCGTCTAGCACACGCACTAACAGCCCTCTCCTGCAGCAGTCAAAGTCAATACAGCTCCCCTCAACAATTTAATGCCAATTCTGTCTTTCGCGCTGTCCGTCCCGGGCTTCGACCACCTCTTCAGCGTTCCTTCAAAATGTACGCCCTTGCGAGTGCTCGACAACCCCCTCTCTGCCTTCTCTTGAGACGGCAATAGGGGCATCGCTCCATAACGGGTAATGACATGGCATTTAATGATACTGTCCGAAGTGATCCGCGGCCCGCAGACAGGTAATGCACCGGCGGTGTAGCGCAGATAAGCATGGCTGCACTGCTGCTTGCTAGTGGTGTTGGGGCGACGGCAGCAATACTGTATCTCTCACAGGCCCTGTGCAGATACCGGGTGACATATGCATTGCTATTCTCTCCTCAGCCCTGCCACGAGCCGTAGTTAAAGAAAAAGAACCCAGCCTGATGGAAAGAACCCTTAGCAGAAAGTGTGCATGCATTTTATTATGTAAGAGATGGAGTCAGAGACATCATATCCATTTTTATTTTATTTTATAGAGTAAAGTTTGTGACCAGAAAAATTGTATTTATTTTTTTAGCAGTAAATTGGTCAAGTAAGACAATAAAGACATTTATTATAAATTATTTCTAATAATATTTCTATATATTAACGGATCCTGAAAAAAAATCCACAAAATTCACCAAAAAGGTTAAGCAACACAGCTATTTTTAACCATTTCAGCTCTGCGCCCCACATTTGGGTCCAAATTTGCATACGTCATAATTATTCGAAATATGCTGCAGAGCTGAAGTGGTTAACATTGATAATAAAAAATAAAAAATCTTGAGCACCAAATCAGCAAAAAAAGACTGTTGCAACTAGTTATCACAACTTTACATCTAGCCTTTTTTTGGGTGCAGTGACCCAAGAATCCAAGTCGATTCAACTTTTAAGCAGTGCTTGAATTGAGGGAGGCTGGGGGGATCCGGGACCCCCCATAAGAAGTAAAAAATAGACTTAGGGGGTCCTCTACATTTCATGATTTAATTATTTACAATAATTCATGCAATTGTGCAATTTTAAGGCTGCTCTTTATTTCTCTTTTAAAACTGTAAACTCTGTATCAAAAGACGGCTAAAGAGTGCATTTACTGCTTGCCTGGTGCCGCTTCGAGAAGCTAATTTTAACGGGGGAAAAATGTATACTAATAAACCCCCACTCGAGCCGGGAAAAGAAAGCTTCTTGCTGGCTATGGTGGGCTAGTTTTCTTCTAATCTTTCTACTGTAGCCTATTTATCCAACCCGATCTCATGGCAATTCGTACATATTTTAAGAGGTGGCTAATTTGTATGGATTTGTACGACCTCACTCTTTGCTAAGCCGTATGTATTTGACGAGTTGCCAAATTCGTATGAATTCGTAAGAACAAAATCCGGAGAAACAACTCAAGCAAAGCCTCCTCTGTTGTGTTGTAAATAGTTGTGTGATGTGTAAATAAATGTTGTTTACCAAATTTACCAAATGTATGTGCACTTTTGTTATTTCAGCTCACTCGAAATGTACTGAAATGTATAGAAATGCACTGATACAATGACAACACCACGTATCCGCAGGCGTAACACATTAGTAGTTTCAGGAGGGTTACCACCCCCCCACTTTTAAGGCAGCATGAAAACTTACTTTAAGTTGAAGCAACATATTATTAGTTATTCTAATGTTGAATTTAACTTGTTTAAACTAAGTGCAGCAGTACTGTTTACAGTTTGAAGGATCATGTGAAGCTGAAGTCTGGAGTTATGGCTGTTGAAAATTCAGCTTTATCACCAGGCCAAAAAAAAAAAAACACACATTTGAAAATACATTTGAAAAGAACAGAAAAGAAAGAGTACTAAAGAAAGGAGAATAATAATCTAAAAAAATGATGTATACATTTCATACAAAGGGAATACATTATAATTTACATTCACTCCTTGTCATCTGATTGTTAATTGTAGACTGTTTGCAGAAGGAATGAGGTCACGTGGAGGAGACGAGAAGAGAACTTGATTCATTCTGAAGCTAAAGCCTGTCAGCTGAAAGAGAGGAAGGAACAGACAGTGAGATAGAAAGAGAGGCACACAATGCAGAGTGATGGACAAGGGTAAAAAGAGCTGGAGGTTTTGATCATTCGCTCTTGTCATTCTTTAACCATGGCAAGAGAAGAATTGGGAGGGCAAAGAGAGCAGGGGGTAAAGAGAATAAAAAGTACAATGAAAGAGTGAGATGCAGAACTCTCAATGAAAGTTTGAAAGACAAGAGTACAGGATCGGTCTGACACCTCTCTCTATCCCCACTCTCTCTCCTTTTCTCTCAATCTCTCTCAGGGGATTTTAAATGCTTTCTGAAATTACAAATGGAATGGAAAAAAGAGATGTGGTAGTGTTAATTCTGCAGTTATACAGTGGCACACTAGCAAATTACTACTCTATGTACATACCAAGCTACAGGTTTTTAACATTTGTGAAAATTTTGCAATTGATCTTGCTTGTGTCGAGAATAAGTTTGTGAGCCCTTTGAAAATATAAGACTTTCTGCATTGATAATATGTGGTCTGATCTTAATTTACTCACATTTATATACAAACACAATCTGACGTAACTAATAACAAACAACTGTACATATTTGGAACTACAAAAACAAACTATAATGCATGTGAACTGCTCTGAAATATTAAGAACTTGGTACACTTTAGAATACAGTCCCACATTAATGAATAACTACACAGGAAATGAGTAATGCAATATTAACATTCCAGTTACTCTCATGTTAACTAACAAGAAACACTGATGAACAAACTATTAAGTAATAGCACTCAGGTGAATAAGTAAGTTCACTATTAGCTAATCAATAACTACATTTTTTCCCAGAGGACTATGCAGGTTCATAATTAATGTATAATGTATAATTCATTCTAAAGTGAAGATCCTGGTAACCCCAGTAGTAATGACTCAAGTATTACCAAATCCTTCAGAAGGAATGACTAATTATTTGGAGTAATATTATACAGTGTTCTAAAACTCAAGTAATGACTTTTGAGGTTTATGTGAGAGCGTTAGAGTGTTACTATGATCTTCAACAGTGATCCAAATGGCCAATAATTCCTTTAGAAGGATGAAGAAGCACTTAAGTCATTACTATTCAAAACCTTACAAAACAGGAACAGCACAGCGTTACCCCACATAACCCTGACCGGAAGAAGTGGAATCATCTGTGCCATAATAAAAGCTCAGAGAAATCAAGGCATCATCAATCTACGCCTTTGTTTTGAATAAGCAAACTCTAGCGCCGAAAAATGACATATTGTGGCTTTTATACTGTACATTATGCATTATTCACAATAATTGTGAACCTGTATATATATAGTAGTTCTTAGTAGTCCTCTGGGAGAAATGAAAAAATAGTAATTTATTAGCTATTTGTGAACTACCTTATTCAACTGTGTGCTATTACTAATTTCCTAATCAGAGTTTCTTACTAGAATGTTAATTATGCGTTTCTAATTTTGTCCTGTGTTATTTGTTAATGACAGTACAGTATTCTAAAGTGTTGATAGAAACATTAAGAGCTCTGAGACTCATGCTGTCCAAATGTTAACAGAAACTATCAGCAAATGCATTGCATGTGTTGTTGCTGTTCATGACAAAGCAACTTTAAATGGTGATCTGTGAGATTAGATTTCTCACCTACAACATCTCAGCTGTATAGTACACAGCTTGCTGTCACATCACTGACATTGCATCATTTAAATTAAATTAAGATTAACAGTGGCTTGTAGGCTTGTCAATAACTCTTCTGGACGACTAGTTGATTCATTTTTTTAAAAGTAATCGTGCAAGCCAGTTCAGAAAGATGAAATTGAATGAAAACCTTATGGCTATACATCTGTGGTTATAGATCTTCTTGTGCCACTGTAGGCTACTGTAAAAAGACATGTGGTGTGACATTCTTATAATTTGATAACATGGTAATATTACCTTGATATATTAATATGTTGCAGCTAAAAAATTCTTCAAGATTACAAGATCTACATTTTATAGGTTACTTGCATTGTCATAGAGCGAGCTGTGAACAGTGCAAAACCAAAAACGTTTTTAAAATTAAAATGACAGTACAAATAGTATTGTCAAATATAACAATTTAAAATAACTGTTTTCGATGTTAATATAGGATTTATTCTTGTGATGATAAAGCTGAATTTTCAGCAGCCATCACTCCAGTCTTCAGTGTCACATGATCCTTTAGAAATCTTTAAACAGATGCATATACACATGCACAGAACACTACACAACAACTACACCTGTAGTATTTATAAGAATGCTTTTGTAATGGTATGTCACAGATTGTTAACATAATGCTAACTATAATACTACCTATCATACAACTGCAAACGGATGAATGAAAGTGACTAATTAAAAAGGAAATGGATCAAGTAAACATGATGACAGGGTGAATCCTCTCTCTGTGGCCTTAACTGAAGCCTGCTGGCTGGAGAGGGACAAGCTGTTTGTGTGCTGTCTGACAGGAGGAAATGACTGTTATCATAGCAAATGAAATCAAGTCCTGACGCTCTCCTTCAGTTAACAGCAAGGGGTCATGTGGCGGTCTCAAACCCCCTCCGCACCCCGCTAGTGATATTACACTCCTAAAAATAAACGTTCTTTATCGCCATTGATGGTCCATGAAGAACCTTTAACATCCATGGAACCTTTCCATTCTACAAACGGTTCTTTATAGTGGCTAAAGTTTCTTTAGATTGTTCAAATGTTGAAAGGGTCTTTGTGGAACCAAAAATGGATCTGGAATCGCTGCAAAAACGACCTTTTGGAACCTTTTTTAAGGTCTCAGCGCAGAGTCTCAGAGTCCTTCTTTTTATTCAATCTACATTACTATAATATGGCCAGGGAAAGTGACTGAATCTTAGAGTATAAGAAGGAGTCATAAAAGTTTATTGACAATGATTGCTTGTGAATTAAGGTAAAAGTTTAATAGCTTGGGTTGAGACAATGTCCAAGATTCTCTGGGGAATGAGAATTTAAATGAGGAATAGTGCAGACATTGGCATTCACACATATTAGCTCTATGAAGCATATACTGCATTATTGATACATACATACATAAATACATACAACATCAACGTTGATACATACATACGTACAACATAATCAAAACAATACAAAATGTCTTCTGCCCTGATTGATAGTTTATACTTTTAAGCAAGTTAAAGGCCTTTTAGTATAGGCCAAGTTGTAAACATGTCCACCATCAGGCTGTGGTACACTTGTCTTTTTGCTGTGAAAGTTTTGTAAGAAATGTAAATGTAAGAAACGTGTTAGTAACATTTCAAGATGAACATTTACTAGACTGAAGCAACTTTTAGTTTACATATATGATACACCAGGCTTTGAGGAACGGTTATATGTACATATCTCAATCATCATTGTATTGCATTGCAAACTTAAACTACAAAGCTTTGAAAATAAAACCAAGCATTTAAATATCAGAGTACTAAAACATCTATTATCAGGAGATATCAGGAGTGACAAGTTGCTGATATACTGTTTTTGCAAGTAGTCTGATTTACTGTCAGAGGTCTATTTTAATTTTTGGCCATATAGATAGAATATATTTTCTTCAGAATTGTTTTTTTACAGCGTATATGGGACATAAAAAGCTTGATGTATCCAATATGATGCAAAACATAAAATGCATAAATGCAAACTTTGATTTATCTAAAGGGTCAATAAACTCGTAGATATTTCTATTTTATATATAATGTGTCAAGCTTTACAGGGTTAAAGCAGTGTGTGAGGATGCAGAGGAAGGTTTAGGCAGGATCTCAGACAGCTCTAATGACACCTTCAGCCATGAAAGCGGAACCTGGCTTTCCCTCTCCCTGACAGTGATAATGACTAGCTTTGCATAAACCTGTGTCACTCGCAGCAAAATACACCAGGCCAACTTCATCATGTAATTAAACCCTGCCTACTGTATCTCATAATAAATGCATGTTGTGCTAATAGCTACCTCTCCGCTGCACCTCATCTTTGATTTAGCCATTGCTTTACTGAAGGTATGTTTTTGTCCTGCCTTTCATTCCTTTTTTATTATTATTTAATCTCTGATTGAAGTGCTGTTTGAGTGGATACATGGGAATTAAGTGGTCTCAAAGAGAGAGAGAAGAAATCGAGAGGGAGAAAGGTGGATGAATCAATTCATTCTTACCGCCTCAGATTTGTATACGTGTTGTGCATTCGACTATTTATGTGAGTGTGTGTGTAACAACAGGTGAGTGTCTCTCTGTTGTCTTTATGGCCCTGAGGGCTGCCTGGGGGCCTGCCTGCAGTCTCTGTTCTTACACAGCTCCCAACATCAGGAAGGAGAGCAGACATAGTACACTAGCCTGCAGCAAACATGCATGCACACACACACACTAACCTGTTTTTATGAAGCTTTCTTGTGCATATAAACAAGCTCACACCCACCCCTCCTCCCACTTTAATTCACTCAGCACTTTACGACACTATAACAATACATAAAAACACAAATATACACCTCCATATTTCCCTCTCTCTCTCTCGTTCTAGCTACGCTGTTCTGCCGGTATCTTAGCAGGGGCTCTCTTCACTCTTGATTCTCTGATTTTATTTGCATGGCATAAGTAAATACATCAAGATGGCTTAGTAATGCGTACAGCAAGGCCATAGCCCCACAAATCACCTGCAGCGCTGGCCTACGCCATCACTCACTCGCCCCGCACTTTACAACACAATTACCCGCCGCCTGACACAAATGAGCTGGGCCCAGCAACCTGCAGCAAGCTAATTACAGCCCAGCATGGCCCGCCTCCCATTAAAACAATGACAGCCTTTGTGCCACTGCCATCACCAACAAACCGCCACTGCCCACAGAGCTGATGCAGATCTCATCTTCTGATCTTCAATCAGAACTGAAATCAGACACATCCTGACCGTTTCGTTTTGCACACGACTGTGTCTTATGCTAATGCATGAGAGCACATGTGTGACACTAACACAAAGCATTTCGGTACGAGTCCGACTGCGACGAAATTGCAAAGGCTGTCACTGTAAAGGCCAATTGCAACACTGAGATCACGCATGATAGTCGACAATCTTGAGACAGTTATACTGTGAAATTTAATTGTATGTGTGTGTAGCATTCAGAGATTCATTTTGAGCCACAATGTCATTCAAAGCCCGTAAATGAAGAAGAAAAAACCAGGAAAGATGGTGGTAATTTTCTGCCATAACATTATCCACAAAGTTTACGGACATTTCCTTTTAACACAATGCAGGGCGTACTAAGAATAATGTGGAAAATCAATGTGGCAAATTCATATTAACACAGTACAAAGCATATATATATTTCATATTTACATTGTTTTAGCACACCAGGGGGTATTCCAGAAAGCAGGATATGTGACAAACGCAAGCAGATAAACTCAACATTCGGTTCCACAAACAGAGTAACTTTCAGGGTATGTAAGTAGCCATAGCAACTCACTCTCTGAACATAACCTGCTCTGGAGCAGCTCATGAGCCAGGGTTAGTTTGATTAAGGGGTATTCAGATGTGTTTTATATAATTAATATAGCCTAGTTATTAATGGGTCAGTGACGTATAAGGATTTTCAACAAATCCTTAAAATACAAAAAATAATAATATCTATTGCAATTGTTCAAACATTAAGAAATGTTATGTACACATAAATTCATATTAAAATTTCAAATTAAGTGTTTTGTTCACCTTGATTAATTGGCTGTGGCATTAAAAAATGTCATGTGGGGCAACCGTGATTTATCTTAAAATTAATTATTTTACAAGTTCTCTGTAATTAAAGTGCTTATAAACATTGCATGTCTTTTGAGTTTTTGTAAAAGATGATCTCACATTTTTGTTTTTTAATTTCAGAGTTGCCTTCTTAAATGTAGTTTACAGACTTATTTTTTCTTGAAAATTGCATAAAACTGATTGGCTAGAATAAAAAAAAAAAAAAAAACATTCACTTAAGCAATCTGTATCAGTAATTCCTAGCCTGACGTGGTCATACTCAATTTTAGTCAGAATATGAGTCTGATACTGCTCCGCTGGGCTTTGATTATGGGGCGTGTTTCAACCGAACCAGGAAAGACCTCAATTGGATAGACCCACAACCAATCAGAGCAACAGAGCGATGCGTAACGTTAGTTGTAAAATGTCAACAGAACTCAACTGCACTGTGTTGTCAAGTCCGTGTTTTTCCCGCAGGTTGAAGCGTCCCCAATTATGTGATACATAGACCCAGGAATGCAAATTTTAGCAGGCAACCGTGCCAAAATAACGTATTTCGGCAACCAAACGAAAAAAATTTCCGGAGAACCCACCGGAAAGCTATTGGGATTGTTTTGGGCTATAGTTTTGAGTAGCAATTGCGCGACATTGCAAAAAAACGTGGCAACCCTGTCTGCACGCACGTTGGATTAAGTAACGTTACAAGAAAAGGATGAGTGTAAACGATCTTTGCCAGTGTTGTAAAAAAAGTATTTAAGATTACACAGAGTACTTACCAACACGATCATCATTTCTGAAAGAAATAGTGAAGGTGAATGCATATATGAACAAGTTCTCCGTTTAGGATAAGAGCAAATTCAACCCAAGTGCCTTTGATGACATGGATGATTACGTTACTGTTGATCATCTGTCCATCATCATCTAAAGCCTGCCCTGACAATTTCATTGGTCCGAACAGTTTCTGTACGGGCATAATTACTCCTCTATGGAGCGAGTCCAGACCGAATTACCCAAGCAAAAAAAAATTGTGGGCGGGGCTAAATTCGGCTGGCATCCAGGCTAAGTAATTCTTATTTCAACCACATAAATTAGATATTTCATTTTTTATTTATATGGGTCGCACCACATGATTAGTGGTCGCTCCAAATGACACAAAGATCTTGAATATTATTAAAATATATATTTTAAAGAAACCAATAAACAATAATAAAAAATAAAAAAAATCACAATTGTTTTTATGAACATAAACAAAACAAACAAAACAAACAAAACAAAAAAAATAAAAAATAAAAAAATATATATATATTACTCGAGCACAAAACCAGTCATATTTGTAGCAATAGCCAACAATACTAATACTATAATTATGGGTAAAAATTATACATTTTTCTTTTATGCCAAAATTAGGATATTAAGTAAAAATCATGTTTCATTTTGTACATTTCCAACTATAAATATATCAAACATGTATTATAATTAGTAAAATGCATTGCTAAGGACTTTATTTGGACAACTTTAAAGGTGAATGTTTTTGCACCCTCAAATTCCAGATTTTCAAATAGTTGTATCTCAGACAAATATTGCCATATCCTAAAAAAAACTTACATCAATGGAAAGCTTATTGATGCAGCTTTTAGATCATGTGTGAATAAAATTGTCTCTTATGACTGGTTTGTGGTCCAGGGTCACATCTGTGGCCTTGTTGTGAACAAACGTTTAATTAAACTTGACAATGATCATCAAGCTGCTGATGGGTATTTGTAACGTCTGTGTGAAAGTGCAGCACATGGAATAAACTGCAGGCATTTCTTTAAACCCAGCTATTTCTGAATTTTGCCCAATCATGGCTGCTCAATTTAGAGTAGTGGGAGGTTGGCTCAAGTTTACTTTGGACCAATAATAAATGACAGCAGATGATCATGTTAACGAAAAAAAACGTTTCCACCAGGTAATGAAAAACACATAAAAGCAACTCCATGTGGCTTTATTTATAGTTTTCATTTTAAAAAAATGTAACACACCTTCCTATTCTCCTGGCAAGATACTGTGCTCTTGCTGCAGGGTCAGAGTTAAACACGCTGCCTATATGGCAAGCATTTTTTTCTTTGCTTGGCAATGGCTTATGGTAAAATAGATGTAAATAGTTATAAATAAATCAATAAATAAAGAATAAATGACTAATAAATTCATAATTACTACAATAAAATGAATGCTCTAAATGTTTATTTTTATTTTTTTCTCATAGTGTGAAATAAACCGTCTGAAATGTTTGTAAATTACCCAAATTGGATAAAAATCTATTCCAAATAACTGTATGTATTTAATTTATAATCAAAAAATATATATTTGTAGAAATAACTTAATTTTCTTTTTTTTCTTTTTTTGAGGTCGCACCACATGATATCCAAATTTGGTAACTGCATACCAGCTGTTAAAAAGTTTTTTTTCCCCCATATTTCAAAGAGAGTTACAAACCTGCTTACTGCTTCAATGGGTCCTTGGCAAAATGTAATACCATGCAACGTCCTATCTTTAGTTGGATTTCAACATAAAGTTCAAAAATTTGTAGTTTCTTGATGGACGCACCACATGATATTTCATAAAATGGAAATCATCGGACAATTTATTTTTTGTATATTATGAATTTTTTTTTTTTTAAATGCTTTGCAATTTTGTGCAGGAATACAAAACACTTTGGAAATCATGGCAAATAGTGTAGAAAATAAATTTGAATACATTTAGAATTTAATTTCAAAGATTAAGTTTTAAGATTAAGATTAAGAAGTTATGACCGGACGGTCACACCACATGATATTTTGACACTTTAAATAACAGAAAAATTACAAATACTAATGTTCTTACATGGGAGAGGTACTACATGGTATCTTTTTATGCATTTAAACCAGTTTTTACTGAAAAAAATGCAATCAGACAGAAAATGTAGGCATCACTGACCCAAATATAACCAAATCTGTTTCAGTTATATAATATTATATATTAATTCTAAAGAATTGGAATTAAAAATATAACAAGGTAATGTTTAAATGTAAATTAAATTCAAATATTTTTATTATTTATTTTATTGTCATCTTACATTCAATTAATTAGCATCAACAATATAATCCTTATGATCAGTGAATAAAGATTACTTATTAAAAAAAAGACATTGAAAAAAATTATTGCATAACCACCAAATAGGTGACAATGTACTCTAAGTAGGTTATGTAGACTGCCAAAAACCAAAACCAAAAAAGAAGATCAAGTAGAATGGCGCGCTCTTTCTTAGCAAAATTAATTTGTCGCTCTGTTGAGAATGTCTTGTGTGTTAACCGGGAACATACTCTGAGTTGTCTGAACTTACTCCCGGACTCATTTTTTGGAACCAGCTTGCCTTGAGTAAGTAAGGTTTGGGTTAATCAACCGAGAGTTTAAGACATATGTGACTGTAAGTTGACCTTGCTTTCTGAAATACCCCCAGGTTGACTAGGAGCATGGAATTGTCTAGCCCTGACATCCTCATAAATATGAGGAAACACAAAGGCCAAATTCCCCTAATCATAATCACAATAAGTAAAACCAAAGAATATAGTTCTGTTTTGCAGAAAAAGATTGTTGAGCTTCACAAAATAGAAAGTGAATGTAGGAAAATAGCTAAAGCATTGAAAATGTCCACCATCAGGGCAATAATTAAGACGTTCCAATCAACTAAAATATGTTTTACGAATTTGTCTGGATGAGGAAATTTGTCTAGGGCTGGAAATCAATTCCAAAAAGAATATATTTCTCGATTTCAAGGCATTGGGAATCGAGAGTAGAATTCTAAAGTTTGGAATCGATTGCATTGAGGGGAATCGACTGGTCTTTAAGAGCCCTTTTAAGTTCAACAGTTAAGCATTAAAAATCGATAGTTCACCCAAAAATGTTAATTTGTTGTTTATCGGCTTACTCCTAGGGCATCTAAGATATTGGTGTCTTTGTTTCTTCAGTAGAACACAAATTAAGATTTTTAACCGTTGCAGTCTGCCGTGTAATGCATGTGAATGGGAACACATGAGAGTATGAGAACTATGAGTAAAAAAAAATATGCACATACAAATTCATATTAAACCCTGTGGCTTGTGACACATTGATGTCTTAAGACACGAAACAGTCGGTTTGTACGGGAAACCGAACAGTATTTATATAATTTTTTACCACTAATACACCATTACACCATTACCACTAATACGTCCATACAGTGAAAGTCAATGGGTTCCAAATGTTGTTTTGGACCCCATTGACTTTTGTTGTATCAAATACAGGTACAGTCTTACAGTTTTGGAATGGTGAGTAAATGATGTAAGAGTTTAGTTTTTAAGGTGAATTATCTCTTTAAGATCACGGCAGAATGGGGTTGTGTTGTTCATTCAGCCTGAGGGGGCGCTGTGGTGCACTTCATCGTAGTCAGCAGGGCGTAGCTTGAGATGTGCCTGTGAAACTGCTTTTAATTAACATTAATGATGCCAAGGGCCTCAGTCACAGGATGATCAACCCTACGTACCACAAGTATACCACAAGAGTGGCTGACGATAGGAAAAGTGGTGACAAAAAAATTGAGAGAGAGAGAGAGAGAGAGAGAGAGAGAGAGAGAGAGAGAGAGAGACAACAGCCCCCTTTACCTCCCTCATTGGCGGAATACAATATGCAATGATAGCGGATATTCCGGGCTCCTAATTACCAAATGTTTACAGTGCACCGCCTCTATCGCTACCCTTAGGCCTCTGTTCCCTGAACCTGAGAATTCAACAAAGGAGGTAGAAAAAGTGAGAAAGAGAAGAAGAAGAAAAAAAACATGTCAGGCATTTTACTTTGTTCCACGAGCACAGAGGAGAAGAGCACAGCCGTGCTGGGTGCCCACGATGGGCTCTTACAAATCTCCAGGGAGACACTGTTCAGACACACAGAACTGGACCTCTGGCTAACTTGTTCCTAATGTGCATAAACTGAATTAATACAACTGTCTTTGCTTATCTTTTATTTAATTACCATCATGGCCTTATGAGGATGTTCTGTATCAGTGAGTGTTTCCCAAACCTGTGCTGGAATACCACCTGCACATTTTGTATGTTTCCCTCATTTATGATTCAACTCATCAGCTCATTAGTACAGACTGCAAGACCTTAAATGGGTGTGTCAGATATAGGGAGACATACAAAATGTAAGGGCTAGTGGTACTCCAGGACAGGTTTGAGAACCACTATTCTGTATTATTGGCATTTATGATTTACAATAAAATCTGAAATTTCCAGTTTATCGCACAAAACACACCGACACAGCTTTTAATTTCTCATTTTGAGAGGCTAAAATGAACAAGCTTGCGCCAAACAACTACTACTGTCAGTCTCAAGCCCCACCTGCATGGAAGGTAGAGCTTGTTTTTGTTCTTTCATGTTGAAGCTAGGATCAGGGAGAAGGAAAAGGTCAAATACTTCTACGTTTGGGTTTGTTTATGTGTCATACATTTCACAGCTATTTGTTTGTTCTTGGCATCCATGGCTGTCAGAAGTAATGGGGGGAAAAAGAGTGCCTGAAACGAGACCCATCTCAAGTCTTTAGCATTTTTTTAGTGGCAATAAAAAGAGCAAACCCTCTTGAGTTTGAAACAGAATAAAAGAAGCAGAAATATTTCCTCTCCCTACCCCCTCTTTTGTCTGTAATGGTAAATTAAATCCATATTTTATGTCACTGCTGACATATATACGTTGTGCCTTAAACAATATGAACTATGTGTTAGGCTATAAATTGCTTATAGCACTGGATTTCTTATTGTGACACTTCAATCCTGGAATTTTATAGAATTTTTTTTTTTTGGTCACATTTTCTCCAGTGCCAGCAAACGTGGAAGACGATTGTCATAAAACATCCATGATCGGAAAGACGAGCTGTGTTCCAGTGAACTGGAGAGCTGTGACATACAGTTAACTAGCACAGATGACGACTTCCATGGTGGACAATTTCGTAATTTGGGGAGTTTGTATTAGAATCCTTCATAAAATTATATTTTACAAGCATGTAACAAATAAAATCGATAATTAAATTGATAAACTGTACATCTGCACAAAAAACAAAACAAAAAACAAAGCCTGTACATACTGTGAGATGAAAATTTAGGGTGAGTAAGTCTCTTATGCACACCAAGGCATTTAATTGATCAAAAGTAAACGTAACAGTAAAACAGCAATAATGTGAAAGTTAATTTCATTCTAGTACATTTTAAAACGTAATTTATTCCTTTGATGCAAAGCTGAAATTTCAACATTCCCTCTCCCAGTCATTACTGCAGTCTTCAGTGTCAAATGATCACTCTAAAATGTTGATATGATGATCAAGAAATAGATTTCCATTTCACATAAATGCTGTTCTTTTGGACTTTCTATTGATTAAATCTTGAACAAATCCAACCATTTGTAACATTGATAATAAGAAATAGGGGAGGGCGGGGCACAACCTAATGCAAGGTTAATGGGAATGCGCATGGTTTAAAACTTTCCACACATGCCAGGATGATGAAACTTTGTGTATTTAATAGTTGCCATTTGAATGTTATTTAGATTTAAAAAAATCTTTGGAACATATGACTGAACATTTATTGAACAAAAGCAAAAGTACATTTCTTAATCAAGTTTATTTTATCTCAGTTTTTTTGTGTTTATTTAAAACTAGTGTTTTGGAGAAAAGCCTTTATTTCATAATGTGATTTTCCCCCAAACTTTCCATTATTCAATGAAAGGTTCGATTTTTGGTAATTTAAGGATAAACAATGTAGATTTATTTTTACAGCCATCTTTGATCATATTTACCAGGAGTGTCAATAATTCTGGCCATACAGTATATACTTCTTAATGTATTAAAAATGTGCATACATAAAAAAAAGTATAAAGGATATAAAATGTTTATATATATATATATATATATATATATATATATATATATATATATATATATATATATATATACAGTATTGTTCAAAATAATAGCATTACAATATGACTAACCAGAATAATCAAGGTTTTTAGTATATTTTTATTGCTACGTGGCAAACAAGTTACCAGGTTCAGTAGATTCTCAGAAAACAAATGAGACCCAGCATTCATGATATGCACGCTCTTAAGGCTGTGCAATTGGGGTATTAGTTGAATTAGTTGAAAGGGGTGTGTTCAAAAAAATAGCAGTGTGGCATTCAATCACTGAGGTCATCAATTTTGTGAAGAAACAGGTGTGAATCAGGTGGCCCCTATTTAAGGATGAAGCCAACACTTGTTGAACATGCATTTGAAAGCTGAGGAAAATGGGTCGTTCAAGACATTGTTCAGAAGAACAGCGTACTTTGATTAAAAAGTTGATTGGAGAGGGGAAAACCTATATAGAGGTGCTAAAAATGTTGTAGGCTAAAAATGTTGTAGGCTGTTCAGCTAAAATGATCTCCAATGCCTTAAAATGGAGAGCAAAACCAGAGAGACGTGGAAGAAAACGGAAGACAACCATCAAAATGGATAGAAGAATAACCAGAATGGCAAAGGCTCAGCCAATGATCACCTCCAGGATGATCAAAGACAGTCTGGAGTTACCTGTAAGTACTGTGACAGTTAGAAGACATCTGTGTGAAGCTAATCTATTTTCAAGAATCCCCCGCAAAGTCCCTCTGTTAAAAAAAAAGGCATGTGCAGAAGAGGTTACAATTTGCCAAAGAACACATCAACTGGCCTAAAGAGAAATGGAGGAACAATTTGTGGCCTGATGAGAGTAAAATTGTTCTTTTTGGGTCCAAGGGCCACAGGCAGTTTGTGAGACGACCCCAAACTCTGAATTCAAGCCACAGTACACAGTGAAGACAGTGAAGCATGGAGGTGCAAGCATCATGATAAGGGCATGTTTCTCCTACTATGGTGTTGGGCCTATTTATCGCATACCAGGGATCATGGATCAGTTTGCATATGTTAAAATACTTGAAGAGGTCATGTTGCCCTATGCTGAAGAGGACATGCCAATGGTTGTTTCAACAAGACAATGACCCAAAACACACTAGTAAACGGGCAAAGTCTTGGTTCCAAACCAACAAAATTAATGTTATGGAGTGGCCAGCCCAATCTCCAGACCTTAATCCAATTGAGAACTTGTGGGGTGATATCAAAAATGCTGTTCCTGAAGCAAAACCAAGAAATGTGAATGAATTGTGGAATGTTGTTAAAGAATCATGGAGTGGAATAACAGCTGAGAGGTGCCACAAGTTGGTTGACTCCATGCCACACAGATGTCAAGCAGTTTTAAAAAACTGTGGTCATACAACTACATATTAGTTTAGTGATTCACAGGATTGCTAAATCCCAGAAAAAAAAAATGTTTGTACAAAATAGTTTTGAGTTTGTACAGTCAAAGGTAGACACTGCTATTTTTTTGAACACACCCCTTTCAACTAATTGCCCAATTGCACAGCCTTAAGAGCGTGCATATCATGAATGCTGGGTCTTGTTTGTTTTCTGAGAATCTACTGAACCTACTGGTAACTTGTTTGCCACGTAGCAATAAAAATATACTAAAAACCTTGATTATTCTGGTTAGTCACATTGTACTGCTATTATTTTGAACAATACTGTATATATATATATATATATATATATATATATATATATATATATATATATATATATATATATATAAACATTTTATATCCTTTATACCTTTTTAAATGTAAACATAACTTACGATGTTAGTGCCACGTTCTATTGTTTGAGCTAGAGGAATTCTATTAGGACAAGTAGACTATCATGTGTGGTCTTTATGGAGTCCAAGACTGGAGGGTCGGTGTTCTCAGAACACAGCCGTGATACAGCACAGGCAATGCGATTAGTCACGGGTTAAACCTTAACATATGCTGAATCCTGCATGATCACAGATAACCGCACACACAAACGGAGGAAGACTGAGTGTGAGTAGCAGCTCTCTGTCTCTCTGCAATGTGGCCATCAGTAGCTCGCAATCGTGGAGGAGGAGAACGGCTGCGTGCCATTCCACCATTAATGTGTCTGACATATAAATCAGAATAACGAACAGCTCACCCTCGACAAACACTTTCTCATTACTCTCGCTCACTCTTTCTCTTCTCTGCTTTCTTGCTCACACACTCATACACAACATGTTTCCTCTCAGCCGTGATTGAGAACTTCCTGTCTCCGCCACAGCCCCTCTCTCTCTTGTTCTGTCCAAAGGCCGCCCCTTTTCTCCCAGGCTCATGAAAATTCAAATCCCTGTTACACGATGTCAACATTTACAACATCAAAAATGCCACAGAAGCAGCATGTTCATTTCCAGTCAGCACCTGATCATAAAGACTGAATTGGCCTCAAATCCCAGAATGCCTCTGTGTCTGCGGCCCCGGCTCCTGCTCCACTGGGGCTGTGTCTCATAGCAACCTGGTGTGTTTCCCTTCAAACAGGAACCCGCAGACAGACTGCTGTTGTTTTGCTCTACTCTGTCATTACTTCTCATTGACTAAATGATGGATATAGCAGCCTAGCATGACAGCGGCAGTGATGGGAGCCAAAGCCTTTAGGGTAAGGTGGATCACGCCAGGGCTTTACCCACCATAGACTCCAATATTTGACAACTGTTTTTACAAAAGAAATCTTAGTCAAATAACAGTCATATCAAGTGAAGCAAACCACTTGATTTTTTGTCAAATTTTTCCTTTTTTAAATTGAAAACATTACATGACTCATGTCATTCCAAGCCAAATGTGACGAGAAAAGAAACATTAAGAGCCTTTTTTTGTCATACAGGTACACAATTAAGGACAATTAAGGATTTTTCTTTTAAAATGCTCTCTGTCCATGTTCAAGTGTTTTCCAAATGTTTCTACACTGAAACATCGGAAAATGCCTAAATCATTTTACTGTGCAAAACATAATAAAAGCTCACTGAGATGATACAGAGAGACCAGACAAAGTTCTCACGCAATTTTTCTGGCGCAGTCATTTTATTAGCAAAATTTCCAACCTCTTAGCGGTCCATTCAGGTCATTCACAATCGCCATTCCACTTATGGGCTAAAACACCATTGCCCTCGTGTTTTTGATGCAGTACAGCAATTGCGTCATTTTAGCAGCAATGTAATATGAAGATTGTACAAAATAACATTTATCTTTCACAACAAAGAGTAAGTGAATGGCACATACCTGGCACATGCTGGCATATAATCATAGATTTATAGACTATATAGGTACAGCATGCATAAATATGCACCCAAGTTTTCGAATACCGCTATTCTCAAAGTCCAACTACAGCACTGTTGCTGCCTTACATTTTTAAGTACAATCAACTTTGTTTATGTTTAAGTCATTGCAACTTAAATTACATTAAACTGACTTATTAAAATGGTTGAATCTTTGAAATCCTTGAAATTACTTAACTTATTTTGACGAGTTAAAGCAATGTAAAAACAAATGTTGTCATAACTTATTGATCATATAATTTTTTTACAGTGAACATGAAAATGCCGTTTTCAAATGTATCCCCTTAGAGAGCGTTTTCAAAAAGCTCAGGTTTCGCAGGACAAAAAAAACAGTCTCGATTCAAAGTTCAAAACTATCTGGATTAATGTAGACGTAACCAATGTGAATGCATGATTGTGTGCATATTTTAAAGGGCAAGACTTCACATCTCGTTCACAGCTTGTGTACACCAGAACACGCAAATGAAAACTGAAACATGATATCTGTGTGTTTTGAGGATCATATCTATTGCAGACATGTGACATAACAGTTTTTCATCATCATGAAATATTATCATCTGCATGCGTTTTAAAGCCTTTTTGCTATCAACTTAAAAACCCACACATGCTCCTGTCATATGCGCACATGTCAGCACATCCGTGAGTAGTCATTAAACTAGTTCTCTTGCATATGTTATTGCGATTAAACTGCCAAATTCTCACAAGATAATGTCAGAAACACACAAAGTTCAGATGAAATCGGTTGGTTGTGCCTGTGCACGTATGCAGTTACAGAAATCTCGTGTGTATATTAGATCCATCTGTCGTTACTAAAGTGAAAGCGGTTTATTACAGTATGTATTGGTCTATCTGCTGTTAATATGAACCGAACAACAGAAAATCACCTACTGTTCTTGACTGACTGAACTTTAGTAGCTTTAATAAGAACACATCTCTTACTTGAATGCTGCTGTTAATGCTCTGGTGAGGAGATAAACATGGTGGACTGTGTACGTCTCCCTGGGGGCTGGGTCTACGCTAAAACGGCAGTGTCCATCAACACTTGCGAGAGGGGTCGTTGCAGTGTGACATCACAGCTTGTGCTGAGACACTGCTTATGATTTATGGGGATTAAAAAAAAAAATTAGCGGGTGGATTTTTACCATTATAGGGTGGTTGTGTACATACACTGCCAACACAAATTTATGTTCAAATAGGTCCCCTTTAAATTAAAAATTGTTTTTGTTCAAATGCATTACTTTACAATAAATTTGAGTTATTTTAATGTTTGTATTTCTATTGCTTTATTCCAAATCTCTTTAAATCCTGTAATTATTGAATGCCTTTAAACAAAGGCCATTACTACCATCCCCCCTAATGTTCAAGACTGGTTACGGCCTTGGATTACATAGCCCAAGGAAAAGCACTGTAGGCCAATGATGGGAGAGACACGCATCTGGAGACTGAGGCGGTGTGCATGAGGCGATAGGTGCTGATGAGACTGGCATTTAAATACAAGCATGTGTTGACACGCACACACACACACACACACCTTCTCCTCAATATTAAACAAGACAATGAAGTAGAGGAGTGAAAAAAGGGTGACGTACTATAGTTTGTTGTGACATCCTCTCCATAAGCCCCCAGTTCTTCTTTCAAACTGTGCCAAACTTTTGAAGAGACGCTCTCTATCTTTCTCTCTCTCTCTCTTTTTGCCTATGTCTCTCACTCAGTTTATAAATTCCCCCCTCCCGCCGTCATGGAATACACCCACACACACCCCTCCGCACGGCTCCACAGATCTTGGCACATCCCCTTCTTTCTGACAGGCAAATCAAACCAATGTGAGTGATAGAGAGCAGAGCGGTGTGTGTGCGTGTGTATGAGGGATAACAATCAAAAGAATGAGAGAGTACAGGTGTTTGGGTTTACGAGACAAGCACAGTTGCCTGGGTCTTTGACAGCTGTTGATGTTATCACAGACACTTATTGGCTGCGAGTTTGAAAGGCAGCCGGGGTGATTGGGCGAGAGACACAGGGAGTGAGTGAGAGAGAGAGTCAGAAACTAGAAGTTGGAAGAGGGGGAGCAACGGGCCTCCCCTTTGAAACCTCCCTGTGCTAGATAACATTTGGCTGAACTTTTCGATGTGAACCTCCTCCTGACATGAAGCAATCTGAGAAAGAGAACGAGAGAGAGAGAGAGAGAGAGAGAGAGAGAGAAAGAGAGAGAGAGAGAGAGAGAGACAAGAGAGAGAGAGAGAGAGAAGAGAGAGAGAGAGGGATGAAGATGAGTAGAAAAAAAAATATTGACTGGAGCGTTTCACATCTATTAGAAGTAGCAGCAGAGGGGGTCTGGTCTAGAGGGGTCGTGGGGGAACGTCTCACCAAGCTGACAGGCGTCACGTTAATCAGGAGGAAATGCGTTCGGTTGAGTCCTACCACACACTTAACCAGAGGTCGCTGCACAAAACAATGAACGGAACAAAAAACACTAGTGTACAGCAGTCAAACTAGAGTGGCCATTAGCGGCAATCTGACCAGCTTCATAGAAGAACTTCCTGTTCCATTTTTCCTTCACTTTGACATGCAATCAGACCAAAACAACACAGATGTAATGTGCATGGAAAGGATGTGCAACAGCCTCATGTGACAGTTCAAGGCCTTTCATTCTACAGCAACATTCTCACATGAGCAGATTGTCCCATTACAACTTTAAAAACAAAGATCAATGAATTGAGCATCATTTATGATAAGGGTATGAACATGATGTCCAACTAAATACAAACTGTACACTATACCGAAGGTCTTCAACCCTCCTCCCAGGGACCCACTGTCCTGCAGAGTTCAACCCTTATCAAACACATCACCTGAAGCATCTAATCAAGCTCTATAGGATGGCTTGAAAATGCAGGTTTGCTGAAGCAGGCTGGACTTTGCAGGACAGAGGATCCCCAGGAGCAGGGTTCATGAGCAGCAAATCAGTATATTAGAATGATGCTGTGTTCAAGCCATGTTGTAAATACTGTAACGATTCTATACTGTAAAAAGTCTTCACGTGATTGTGGAACTTGTAATTACAATGCGTAAACTCGTAATTTTCGGAGAGCTATGAGTTGTTCCACCTGACCACTGCAGATTTAAGAGGTGTTCAACTTGAAGCAGCGCTGTGCAGATCGATCGGTGTATGACATCAAAGAGCCACAAGAGCAATTTGAAAGCAGACGGAGCTTTATTAACGGTGACACTGAAGACTGGAGTAATGATGCTGAAAATTCAGAGCTTTGCCATCACAGGAATAAATTACATTTTTAATGTATAGATTTTATTGAAAACATTGAATATTCTTTAAAAATATATATTATAATAATCTGACCAATAATCTAACAGTATAAGAAATTTCTTGCTTTGCCTGTTTGCATTAAAACATAATATAGTTATTGTTTCAATAGCCCCTTTCACACTAGTCTTTACCGGTATATTAATTACAGGTAAGAGACCATGTGTGAACAGGACCTTTTCAAAAATACCGGTAAAGAATGAATGAATGCAGAATGAAGATTAACAGTATGTACATGTACAAAATAAGGATGCCCTGACGTAAGAAGTCTGCTTTGGGCCAATCAAGTTCTTATGAAGATGACGTGATTACTGTTCACAGTACGCTTTTTAATCGTTTTTCAATGTAATTATTGCGCCAGTGCATCTTTTTAAACGTGTTGTGCTCGAGCACAGCTTTCTTTTTTATTCATCAGTATTGCAGCTCTGAAGAAAGAAAGAAAGAAAGAAAGAAAGAAAGAAAGAAAGAAAGAAAGAAAGAAAGAAAGAAAGAAAGAAAGAAAGAAAGAAAGAAAGAAAGAAAGAAAGAAAGAAAGAAAGAAAGAAAGAAAGAAAGAAAGAAAGTTTTACAAATATTCCTCTGGGGGGGAAAAGATCATCCACTTATATGAATTTATGAATCTATATGCTCACATACTCTTACTATTGTCAGAAGGCTCACTTTCCATCGAGGCCGTTTTTTTACAGGGGGAAATGTTTTGATTTCTAAAAGTACACTTTCAAAACATAATGAATGCTTATCTGATCAAGGGAAAAAGCTTCTTCAAGATATGTCCCCTTTAATGGACATATTTAAATTATTTCTACTGAGCCTGATCCTGATCCCTCTCATTCCTCAGGCAACCATAAAGGGAACTCAAAGAAACCAACATGCCAGCCAAAAGTAGGCAGTGAGACCGCAGGATTTCCCTCTAAATCTATTTTTCCTTTCCGTTCAAGACAAAACATAGATCCTGGCTGCGATTTGATAAAACTGGAAAGGATGGTATGTTACACATAATCTTTTTTTTCTTCTCCTGTTCCCTTTTGCTTTTATTCTGTTCATGTTCATTTTGCTCTGTGTAAATGTTCTCAAATGATCTGTATGGTAATGGGTCAGGCTCATCCCAACACCACATATAAAAATGTCAGACTCCGCAGGAGTTAAAAAAAAGTGTTAGAAAAAATATAGAAGTCTAAGAAAATTAGTCCCCGTCTTACTCTCGCTCTATTTTCTTCCACAAAATATTAATTTCCACCTCAGATGGTAGTGATTGATACTCAGCATGGTGAACTAAGAGCTGAAATTATATTTGGTAATAATTCATGTTCGGCGGTCTGCTATGAGCTCTGTGTGGCCCCCCTGTCTAATTCAGCTTTAGGAAGCCAATATGAATTTCATGTTTAACCAAGTTCTACTTGATTTCTACAGGGAACACTCTCCTACCATACACTTTTGCTCAGTACAAAATCATATTCTAAGGCCTTTTAAGGTTACTATGTAATTTGTCATAATGACATAAATGATTCATAAACTGAGCACCTCATCTCAGCTTGTTCGTTCATTAGAGTTTTGCTTCCCATAACAACATCCACATATTTGGGCCTTACACAAATTGTATTGTTTGTGTCTGTGTGTGTTTACGTGGCACTTTTTTTTTTACATATGCATATTTTAAATGAGCGACATATCAAAGCTCCACCAAGGGAAAGAGAATAGGAAGTGGTCATTAAGGAAAAGAGCAATACATGTTTCTCACTTATTTATTTTTTTCTTTCTTGTTTTTTTCTCTCCTAATACAACAGATGACAAATTGCGTCCCCCAGGTTGCTCTTGTTATTCCACAATTACAGCAGGTACGAGTGTAAGGGGTGTGTTCCCCCACAGGCTTTATTACTGCCGCTGAACAAATGATGTTTGGACTGACATTCTACAAGACAGACTCAATATGGACAGGATACATAAAAAAAGAAAGGAAAACTTGCAACATGCAATACCGTTTAAAAGTTTGGGGTTGTAAAGATGTCTTTGTTTATTTTAAAGAAGGCTCTTATGCTCAAACATATATTACTGCAGTTTCAAATATCTATGCTCTATGATATTATATTGTAAATGTTATATTTTCTTGTGACGCCAAATCTGAAATTTCAGCAGCCATTACTCCAGTCTTAAAGGGATAGTTCACCCAAAAATGGGACTGTGACTAATTTGTGACTGTGCCCAAAATAGACAGGTTGGTCTGTTCAAACTTCTCAAAGAAGTTGGAAAATGCCAATAAAATCAACAAAAGAAAAAAAGTCAAAACAACTAAAATGGATATGTGAGCATGTCAGAGGGCATTTGCCCTGCTTCTTTTCAGAAAGGCTAGAATACTCAACAGAAAAATGAAGCACACACTCCAGGGTTAAAGTATGAAAAATTAAATTGCCGTCAACATTTACTCACACTCATGTCATTCCAAACCCACAAGACTTTAATATTTCTTTGAAACACAAATTAAGATATATTTAATGAAACCTGAGAGTTTTCTGTCCCTCAAATGAAAGTCCAAAACTTTGTAAAATCGATATAAATCAAACGGTTTAATCCAAGTCTTCTGAAGAGAGACGATCACTTTATATAAAGGAAAAGGTTTAATTTAGGCTTTTATTCACATATAAACATTGATCAAAAGCACATAAATAGAACACATCAAATATGGTAAGCGGAAGCTCAGACATACTTGCTTGACACGAGAGATCATTTGAACTTCCATTTTTTATATCTATGTGCATTGATCAATGTTTATTTGTTAATTTACTTTGAATTTTGAATGGGAGCTACACAGGGTTGGAACAACATTGCGGCAGAAAACACAAATGAAGAGTCAAGAGTCAAATATATTACCCAAATAAAGCTGGCTTTTCTTTATCACTGATTAGAAGATGGAAGTTAACACCACAAAGTGTTGGTGGCTTAAAAGGGAGAGCACCGGAGACAAGGAGGGACTTACGGGTGGGTGATTTTGAGCTTATTGGGTGTCAGTCAAATCTCCTCTTGTGAATCTGCCTCAAATAAAAACAATAAAGAGCAGCCCAGAGGATACACACTCATCAACAAGTGGTTTCAATCACGTTAGCCTGTGATGCTTGAGGAATGGTGGGAGTTGGAACGGGATGTGTCCCATTGGCCATAAAAAGTGAGCCTGAATTTGGCTCTATTTGAAACACAGGAAGATTTATCTGCAGATTTGTCGAAGCATGAGTTCACACACAGTAACAGTAACGGCCTGAGAGGATGACCGTCACCCCAGCCGGGGAGGTGTGTTTGGAGCTGGAAGTTTAAACCTGTGTTATTGTTGGCAAGAGTCATGGGATGAGAACATAAGCACCAAAACTGTCCGAACTATAAAAAATAAACTTTAAAAAAATAAACCTTCTGCAACTTTAGTTATTTTGATTGAATAGGTGTCTGTTTTTTTTTTTGGGGGTCAGTACATGGATTCTGTGTTTCTGTTCACTTGTCTGTCTACAGCCATCTAATTTGTCCTCCTAACTTCTCCAGGATCTTTTCCACCTGACTAACTCCAGCAGATGAACGCATTGCCGTCTTATTAACTGAATCTGAATGAGCTCCGAATGCACTGCATCTGCAAAAATTAATTATGCACTTTATGATTTTAATAATATGTAATGAAAAGAACAGAAGGAAGGATGAGAAGGGGGGAAAAAAACAGGTTCTGTCTTTTATCATGAAACCCTTTCCAAAATTAGAAGTGCTATGTGGAGAAGCTTCCCTTTCGCTTTGAGGTAAGGAGGTTATTTTGACTTAAGGAAAGAAAGGGGAAGGACAGGAGGAAAGGAATTAAAAAGGGATGAGCGAGCCCCAAACCACCGGCTCGTTTTGGTAATTAGCTATAGCCACCTCAGCGTTTTTTAATGAAACATTTCTGAAGTACGCGATAGGAAGTTCCTCGTCTCACAAACTCTCTCTCTATTGTGGTTCAGGACAACAACTGTCCCATCCGAACACACACAGCATATGCGTGAAGAAGAAACAGTGTGTGTGTGTGTGTGTGTGTGCATATGCACATTAACTTGCGAGTGCGTCTTCCTTCTTAAACAGCCCGCTAATCACACAAATTATTGCATCTAATTACCGCACAGGCTCTAATTAATTCCTCCAGTATCACATCATTTAGTACGCATTCACACCACAGCACCTGTTTTCGGCAAATCCACACCGTTAATTTGCTTATAAAACAAACAGCATTAGCATAAAATGTTTAATAATGGGTTTAACCATTTGGCTGTCCCGTGTCTCGGCAGCAACGAGAGGTCAGCCGATAGCGAGGCTGCCGGATCTCCCACCCCATTGTTCTGGCTCCTACCCAATCGCACTCCAGTTCATATTAATAAAACGAGATCACTCACCACTAATTAATACAAGCATGCACTGCTAATTACTGCTCTGTACAACAAGCCAGTTGATGAACCCCCTTTAGAAAGAAGGAGAGGACGAAAGAGGACGAGAAGGGACAGGAAGGCAAGTACACCGTAAGAAGATTGTAGAAAAGGAAAGAGCAAAATGGGTCAAAGACAGGGAGAGAAGGATCAAGATGATAGATGGATAATCACGATGGACTGATAAAATGTGCTGGTGATGTAATGCAGTGGTGACACTTTAAATCTTTGAAATGACTCTCAAACCTGATCTAGGGATATAGATGTTTACCTCTGTGAGTATGGTCCTGCAAACCCTACTCATAATTTCAAAAGTCCTTTATCATTGTGCTGCCTTTTTTTTTTTTTTGGTTCCCATTAGGAAAAAAGCTTATAAATAATACAAAGTGATGTTTTACTGGCAATGGAATATTGTAATATTTTGTCTAAATATGAATAACAGGTTGTCCAAACAAGCTAAACCAATATGGATTGTTGATTGATGGACATGGTTCATTACTAATCGCTTGTAATTCAGATGTGTTTATTTTATGAAATTCACAAACTGACAAAAGCCAAACAACTGCACACAATATTTAGCTAAACCAATTTTTTTTTCACCAACACTGCATAGTTTATACCAAACTGTGTGGTTAAAGTGTGTGGAAAAGATAGTTGTCGATGGTACAGTGGCACTAAAGAGTATTTTGACTTTTAAAACAGTTAAAAGTTAGAACAAATATTACATGTATTAGACAAAATATTAATCCAAATGGCATCAAACTGCTGTTAGAGTTTGCATCCAAACTAACCTGACTTTTATATTTATACTTTTTTATATTTATACTATTCAAATACTTTTAAGGCTGGTGTGTGTTTAGACATACGGACAGTGCACTTAAAAGCATGTTTGAGCACATGTGTATTGTGAAGTTGTTCTGAACTGAGAGCTCTTGAATGACTGTAAATATCCCATTACACTAATGCTTGTTTCTTTGTACACTCTTCCCCCTACTGGTGTGAAGATATAATTATGGTGCTGTCATCAGTTTACATGTTACTGCTCAGCTCACACCACTCAGCTCTGTATTCAAATCTGATCAAACCTTAATCATATCTGATGGGTTTCCATTCCAACCCAAAAAATTGTAAAGCAAGAATAATAATAATAATAATAATAATAATAATATATATATAGTGTGAATTGAATGTGAAGAGAAATGCCATTGTATCTGATGTCTCTCAAACAAACAAAAAAACATGTATATAACACATAATGCCTTATTTCCAATACATCATTTGTCATATAAGGGCTACCATTGAACAAACTAATGTTGTTGTATAGGTGCCTGAGCACACTAAGAGAGACTCTAGCGTGCTCGTATACACACACTCTAATATACAAGCCACAAATCAACCAGGCCTATATAAACAGTACTGGGACACTTATGACACAGAACAGAGAGATTTCTATCTGAATGTATGTTGGAGCTCCTCATATTTTAGCCAAACGTAGACAGAGATAAACAGATTGATGTCTTACCATCACAAAATACGAGCACGATAAAGAGGCCTGGCAAGGATCGGGGAAAGGTGCGGATTTTTTTGACATCCGTCATGAAGAATTAATTATGCTTAATTATTCATGAGACCTTCCAAAAGTTGAACATTAATTTTTTATATCATGGCCCATTATTTGTGTGGAATCAAATGAAATTGTCATTGTAAGACAGAGAGTAACATGCAAGTTTGTGCACTCGTGACTGAGAGAGAAACAATCCATTGTTCCTGGCCGACGCTCTCTAATATATAAGATAGATCGGGGTGCGTTTACACAACAAGCTACATTAAAAGAGAACACGGATCCGCCTTATCAATTCAACTCGCCTTTTACACTGAGTATCGCTTGCGCAAGCAAGGTAACATTCAAGACACACATTATTAAAAAAGCCGCCCCCTTTTTTCCCTGTTAGAAACACACACACACACACTTCAACCCTACCCAGGGCTAAATAATTACCCCACTTCTCAGGGTGATTGCTCATTCTGGCTTTAAAGTACATGCTATAGGCTCTCTCTCATTAGAAGCCTCCAGTCCACCAGTGTGCAGGCCCATGTGAGAAATTATCAATTAAAAGCCTTGCATCATTTGCATAGGAGGAAGAGGAGATTTATGGGAGCGTGAGGCGCACGCAGGGGCCGCGTCTCCCCGCGCAATCCGGTGCCGCTCAGATTGTTTGTGACCAATCTTAAATTCTGGAGCTCCAACCAAGATGAACGGCCGTGTTACTGTTAACGTCAAGGAGTCGGAGGCCCGCGCTGAGATTTATTAGGAATATTATCACAAACATGTCTCAAGTTTTCCCTTTTAATATGTGCCAAGCTCCTCCGAGGAATGTTTCCAACGCTGCAATTACACTCCTCAGCAGCCACATTCCCATGCCTGGCATATAATATATTAATAAACATCCACCCTGCTTTTTTAATATATGTACGAGTGCGTGCGTACGTGCGTTTGAAGGGGTTAGAGAATAAGCACCAGAGGATGTACTTATAAATCATCTTTGTGTTTATTGTTGTTCTCTTTTCTCCTTTATTTTTTGTTGCGTTTCCCCTCGTCCTTCCTGTGTTAGGATGAAAAAGGCTGAGTGATCACAGATGTCTCCTGACAGAGTGGGGGGAAAAAAAGTTGCATAAGTAATATGTTTGATTTGGAGAAACAACATTTTCATCATTAAAATTGTTCCCCTTAAGCCATGGCATTGGCCTTTTCTAATAGAGTGTTGCCCTGCTAAATTGCATCGACCTCTGAGTGTTCGTGAGCGAGAGCACCTTGCTTTCTGTTGTTGTGTGTTTAGTAATCTTAAATTAGAAACCAAAAGTTGACGGAGGCAGAGAATTACTGCAACCTCCTCTAGTATTCGTACATGGTCTTCATCCCTTTGGGTTCTTGTGAGACTTCAGGATATGCCTGGCCTTCATCTCCTCTGTCAAATTCAAGAGTCCTGTACTTCAGTGAATGTCTTTGATATTTGTGCCATAATTAAACTAGACTCGTCTGTCAAATCAATATGTGATGTCCAGGGTCCAGTCCTGTAACGCATCACTGTCATTTGTGTTTTATTACAAAATGCTAGAGGCATATCCGTTACTGTTGTGCTTTTATTTTATTTAGTTTTTTAGAAATTCTACAATAATAGAATCTATTTTTAAAAAATTAAGCTAAAACATTTTGGATTTAAATGATTGAAATAAATGGCATATATAATTAAGTTATATAGTAAAATAAAAATAAAACATTTATATAATGAGAAAATATCAATTTAATTTCAAATACAGACAATCAAATGACTCTGAAAAAAATGAATACTGTAAAAAATAGTGCTTCCCCATTTTACAGTATCAGTTATAGATGTTACATGCACGCAAACAAAATCTGTTAAAATAGGGCACACTGAATGTACTGTATTAATTTCACCAAATTTTCTGTATATATTTTTTATAGGTGTTTTACTAGTATTTTGAATTTTGAATTCATTGCGTTATGTTTTAGGGTTAACTGAAATGTCCATAAAATTACTGGATAATGTCCTAGTAATTTTCAGCCAGTACATTATTTATAATTTTAATAATTTAATAATTTTATTTGAATGTGTCATTGTTACAGTGTAATTATATATTTAAGTACTGAGTATTATTAATTAACAACATGTACTTACTATTGGGTTAGGAAAGGATTAGTTGCATGTAAATTATGCAACATTTACTGTTATTACTACGGTAAGTACATGTAACATATGTAACAAGGACACTGTAAAATAAAGCTTTACCGAATTTTAGCAAACTTACTGTAGTAGTAACAGTAAAATATCCATAATTGCAAGCAATATTTATAGTAAAGTACAAGTTGTTAATTAATTTTACTCAAGTATGTGCAATCACAATGTAACAACATCACCTTAAAATAAAGTGTACATTTGTAATATTGTCAAATGAAAAGCAAGAACTCATATTTAATGAATTCCAACATTCATTCTGTGTCAGTAAACTTACTGCTGTTGTTTTCATGTTTGCTAAAAAAAGATGTTATGTAAAAAAACAATTATCACAAATGACATGCAGTATGTGCACAAAACGCTTTTGCTGCCTTAGTTATGTTGACAGAAAGATGTTTTTTTCATCACACTGACTGGAGTCACACATCTATCATGTATATCAGTAGTTTTGAGTAAAGCGTGTTTGTTGTTTATGATTCGGATCCCTTGAGACAACACTAACCGATCGCTATGAAAAACCTCAGACTGCTAACGGGATTGACATACATTAATAATGAGAGACTTTATCATAAACAAGACTTAAAAATACCGGGAGCAGATTGCGTGATAAAACATGTCTGTCCGTGTTTGCTTGTCTGGTGCGTGAAAGCGAGAACGATCTATGAACGATCCATATCTACGGACGACATCCATGAGCCAGAACAGCGCTTTTTTAGCCCGAGCCGGGCTGCTTGAGGCAGTCTAGATATGAAAAGCAGGCTGAATATGGATCGGCCTCCCAGAGGCTAAGTGGAATGGCTTGTTTAATATCCCCCAATTAGAGTACAATTTGAGAGATCAGCCGCTGACTAGCCCAGGCCGTCCTCACCTCTACAGAGGGGCTGTCACCTACTGTCACATACAGATACTGCAAATGTATGCGCTCAATTACGGAGCTCAGGCAGAGCCAGGCACAGGGCCGGGCTAAATATAAAATGGCAGCTCTGCGGCCCCCCGGAAAAGGGTCGAGGTGGGAAATAGCGTACGAGGGTATGGTAATACCCAGAGTAGCGCCTCAGAGGGGAACGTGTGATCTCTGCCTTTAGATTTATATAGGTTTACAAGACTTAAATAAAGAGTTCTCTCCAGGGGAACGGCGAGGAGGAGGAAAGAGAGGAAGTGAGCCTGGGCTGCTCTCCCTCTCTCCTGTGGAACGTGTGGTGATAGGGCCCCGCTGTGACCTGTAGTGGTGTAACGATGTGGTGGCTTCCCTGCATTGGTGATTACAGGGGGATCTGGTGCCTGCGTTCACAGCTCAGCCAAAGGCAAGCAGGTCTAATTGCTCTCAGAGGGGGTGAGGGAGAGAAGGAGTCTGCAGAAGCAAGCCGCAGATGTGCCGGCCCTCCGTACGCCATCAAAATCCAGACACGAGCGAGGAGAGAGGAAAGGAGAATGGCGCAAACCTCTTCTCTTCCATCCTGCGAGAACAGCCAAAGGAAAGAGGAAAGCAGAACGAGATGGAAGGAGAGGGAAAGAGATAGATTGTGAGAAAGGGCTCCTTTATTAAAGCTAGTGCTAATTGAGATAGGAGCCAAATAATGGAGGATGACACTTTAATGAAGACATGCTATGTGCCGCTACTTCCTCTCACTCCCTCGCTTCCTGCCAAAGAAGAAAAGAGAGAGAGCGCGCGAAAGAGTGGGAGAGGAAACAAGCGTGCACATTTCTGCTGGTATATTACAAGAAAGAAAGACATAATGTGGAGGTATCCTCGCTGAGCAGTAATGCGTTTTTGGAGCCGTGTCAAAAACACTGAGGGTAGATGTTATTGTTCCCCTGTGTTAAAACCCAATTACGCAAACCGGAGTGTGATTGCATTCACCGGCGCCGCATCTACCTACAGCTCCACTCGCTGTGAAAAAAATAAAATAAGATGGTGTTCACAGAACTTTGGAAAAAAAGGAAGCCGACTGTTCTCATGGCTTTATTTGAGTTGGATTCATCAGATTAATGATTTCACGTAAATGTTTTGATTTTAAGCGGAGAGGGTGTCATTTCAATAACAAATTTGCCATCATTGTTTGAATCAACTATTCAGAATCATTTGAAATGTTATTTCTGTATAAATGTATACAACTCCCTTAATTTGAGTGAAGTTGTTCAATATTATGCATTCAGTTTCAGGCTTTCGATAAAACTTTACATTGAGAGCAAAGTACTTTTGTCGTAAACGAATAAAAAACTAAATCAAATAAAAACACCTATCATACACACCTGGTACATGAATCAACAAGGGTAACAATCAACTGAATAAGATGAGATAAGTAGAAGAACAACCACATTTGTCACAAAAGGACAACAGAAATATACGTATGCAGCTGATACACAAACCATGTGTTTTCAGTTTAAGCCTAAGCCTATATATATATATATTTGTGTTCTTAGAAAACTAGAAAGCTTTTTTAGAAATTATGAATAGTCACACTTTACTACATGTAATTATTATGGTAATAAGGGTAAATTATGCATAATTATAACTAACCCTAAACCAAACCAAACCATAAGGCTTCAATAATTACATAAAGTTAATGCATATTAATCTGTACTTATTTGAGTAAGTACAATGTAACCGAATCACCTTAAATAAAGTTTAACTTATATAAAAAGTTCAGTGTGTAAAACAAATAGACATGGCATGTTTTGCCATTAATGATTGGTTTTAGATTAAAAGTTAAAAGACTAATATTCATTATAGTCTCAGATAATAGGTCATGAAAAAAGCATGTATAATAATTATCTTCTTTTTTATGCTGTTTAGTTCTGCATTGAGCATGAGCAAATATTCATTAGAGTCATTTTATAACTTCAAATCAACCAACCTTTGACCTTCAAGTCCATTGACGTAGGCTAATTATCAACCATTCAAAACACTAAATGGAATCAATCATTAAAAGAATGTCATATTGCAGGTTAGTTAACATACTTGTAATGATGACGTTTTCTTCAAATAAGTATGACAGGTAAAAACATGAATTTTTAGACATGTTTCAGGGACCAATAACATTTATTTCATATTTAGAGAAGTTTCTTATGTGTGCTGTTTAACACTAATCATTTTTTTATAACAAAACTCCATGTCTACTTGTAAAATCTTTTTTTTCATAAAGGGCCAGAGAAAACATGCAAGATTAACTGCCCAAGTGCAAACTGCAAACTTTATTTCATGAAGTTAATGAAAGTGCAAAAGTACAAAATAAATATGCAAATCAAATGAGAGGAAAACCGTTATGATGACATAATGAAATATTAAAATGTTTTTTTATGAAAACGAAACAACATTGTATTCTATTATTCTGCATCGCATGGCATCAAATGATTGCATAAAAAGTTGAAAGCTGTTAATAACATGTTTTATTTTCAGCTTAATATTTTTGATATTTAGCCCTTCTGCACTCAACTTCTCCACCAGTAAGTGCACAGAAGGGTTTGAGACTCGTGACAAAAGCCATTACTGATCTCACTCTGTCTCTATCTCACTGAGATGAATGGCCTTTTGCATCCTCTCACACCTACCATTGCGACAACTGTGCCTATCAAGCTAAAAACAACCTGAGTGTATGAGTTTCTATGTGAGGCCACTTCTGAGGGTTTCTAACCCAGGGTCGCTCTGTCATGGATAGGTGCTGAGAGAGCACTTCAACCTGTATAATGAGCCGTTCAAACACACTTCATTATATAACATTCAAATGAGACAACACAGTCAGTTTGGTTATTTGACTGTAATAAACCTGCACTTTCAGTTTGTTTTTTTCCTAACTAATCTCGGATTCTTTCTTTTAAAACATTACCATTTTGTTTTAAACATTATTAAAACATAACTTTTTTATCATATTTATGAGGTAAAGCACAAATTTGATTGTTAAGTATTTTTAACCTTTTTTTTTTTTTTTTGCAAAACGCAGACTAGCTTTGTTAAGCGCTAGCAAAAGAGACAGCACTGCTTCAGTAAATGTGTAATGAATCTAATCATCTTAGTAATCACTGCTTAATATGAACAATACGTCCTTGTTACAAAGTAACAAAGCTTTATTAAGAATTACTTTAGCTGTTGTCCTGGATTTGACCTTTGTTGATTAAAATTAGATTGAACACAATCAGGCATACAAGTGTTACAAAAGCACCACAGTAATTGGCAATTAAGACTTTCTTGAGGAGCAGGTGTGCGGCGTACAACAACGAGTAAATCCAGCCGGCGTTGTGTATGATGCTGTTGTTAATTCCCTGAGCTGTGCTGCTGTGTGTTTGAAGCGCACGGGGAGGATCTCTGGTCATTATAGGCTGAGGTGTTGTCTTGGCATTTGGGAATTCTGCTGAAGTAGTCGATTTAGCTCGGAGTGACCCCAGAACATCATCATATCCTGGTCTCTCTCTCCGCTTTTAGTTTATTCACAGGTCGTCTTTATTTATTGTTTGTTTATACTTGTCTTAGTTTCATTTGAATACATTTTTTGTTGTGATTATTTTCATACCACCACCATCATAAAGGATATTTTTGCTGTTCGGTTGTCATTTTTCTTAATTGTTCAGTAGCGCCATCCAGCGGAATATGATCCGTCTCTGTTTTTCCTTCAACATCGTTCTCTCTCTCCTCGCTCTTTCACTCTTTCCTCCAAATTTCAGTGTTATAGTGTGTGATAGTAAAAAATGAGCCGTCTTTAACAGGGGGAGCTAAGGTTCTTTTGATTGAAGTGAGTGATTTTCACAAGCGCACCTGCGTAAAATTGATGATGATGCTGTTGAAATCATTTATTACAACTTTACTAAGATGAATATGAGCTGTGTTTTCTCATCATGCAAATGCAGGCGGATAATAAGGCCTCTCTTTCTCCGGAGACAGAACGCGGGGGAACTTTTCCATCTTTCCCTCCATTTTTTCCCCCTCCTCATAGTTTCTGGTTTTGCTCCAATGAAAAAGATATCATTTCTTTCTCTCTGCAAAGTGCGGCGAGCGCTCTGTCATCTTCGACCACTGCATTAGGTGATAGGCAGACAAAAGGAGAATGCATTATCGTCGGTGAGGATCAGATTGGGAGCGCCGCAGCTGAGGCCTATCAATCATCTGTCATGAGGACTCAGGAAAAGCACGCTTCGGATTCCACATCGACTGATCCTGATCGTTGCGAGCAAGCTCGTGTGCTGTACTTTGAATGACCCAACCTGTAAACATCATCCAACAAAAACAGCACCTGTCACTTTCTTCAGGCACCGAGGCACAAAAAAGCATTCGCTGCGGGAAATGTGCACATTCAACAAAAGCGCAACTTGGTATTCGGATCACTTTAGAGTTCAATTCGTTCTGTATTACAGCTCCAACTCAATGGGTGGTGATTATAGTGTCATTGTCTCTTCGTTTGTTTGTTTGTTTATTCATTTTCTTTATGAGACTTGCTCATTCCTCAGCTTCAAGTTAATTTAGATGCCCTGCTGAGGTGCTCCTATTCCACTTCCAATATTAAAGGCACACCTCATCATGTTGAGCTGCCCTTACTGCAAAAAGGAGAAAAACGAACGAAAGAGACAGAGAGAGAGAGCGAGAGAGAGAACGGATACTCGTCAGCTGAGGTTAGCGTGAGCGCTTCGGCCAGGAAAACAAATGAATTTGATTACAAATGCACTACAGAAAAAAAAGAAAAAAAATCATTAGTCCATGCGGGTGGAACCGCACAGATTTGGAATACAAAAAGGACATTAAAATGGCCTCAGCAAGACAACCAATCTGAAAATGTAAATGTGTGTGAGAGACAGTTACAGACTGTAAGTAATTACCTGAGAGAAGAGAAGCAAGCAAAAAGGTTTACATTAAAGTACTGAGTAGGTTATTACACCATAGCAGAGGTTGAAGCTGGGCTTTCTGATAATGTTTTATACTTGGCTCCTTTCTTTAGCAATGAAAACAAAACATTTTTTTAGCAAAATATTCAAAAAGGATATCCTATTTAGGGCATAAAATGTGCTAATTAAATTTGTGTCTGTTTTATATGTTTGTTTCAGATGTTTTAATCTTTTTTTTCGCAACTTAGTTAAGGAAAAATAATATACATAAGTTGTACTGTATGTCTTTTTTATTTTTATTTTTATATATTTGTTGTTTTAAGACCAAGTGGCAAGCTGTTCACGAGTGGCTCGTCTTTGACTCAATAAACAATGTAACTGTATTGTGAGGACTGCAGGACATACACAATTTTGTACTGTATTGATCTGTTCGTCTAAAATAAATTTTTGCTGAAAAGGATGAGGATGAAAAAGGAAGGGAGGAGGTGGTTTAATTATAGGATTTAGTTTGAATAAGCAATGAATATTCAAAATCCAAATGTTATTATAGCCACACACACACACACACAAACACACTGATCATATTGTCTACCTTTTGCTCCAACCCTGAAGGTGTGCTGTGGTATCTGGCACCAATATATTAGCAGCAGATCCTTTAAGTCCTGTAAGTTGTGAGGTTGGGCCTCCATGGATAAGACTTGTTTGTTCAGCACATCCCACAGATGCTTGATCGGATTGAGATCTGGGGAATTTGGAGGACAAGTCAACACCTCAAACCATTCCTGAACCATTTTTGCTTGTGGCAGGGTGAATTATCCTGGTAAAAGAGCCACAGCCACCAGGGAATACCATTTCCATGAAAGGGTGTACATGGTACGTGTCAAAATAACATCCACATGGATGGCAGGACCCAAGGTTTCTCGGCAGAACATTGCCCAAAGCATTACACAGCCTCTGACTTGCCTTCTTCCCAAAGTGAATCCTGGTGCCATGTGTTCCCCAGGTAAGTGCACACACACACCCGGCCACCCATGTGATGTAAAACAAAAAGTGATTCATCAGACCAGACCACCTTCTTCCATTGCTTCATGGTCCAGATCTGATGCTTACGTGCCTACTGTTGGCATGGGCACCCTGACTGGTCTGTGGCTATGCAGCCCCATACAAATTGTGATGAACTATGTATTCTGACACCTTTCTATCAGAACCACCATTAACTTCTTGAGCAATATGAACTACAGTAAATTGTCTGTTTTATCTGAACACATGGTACCGGCCTTTGCTCCCCACGTGCATCAATGAGCCTTTGCTGCCAATGACCCTGTTCACTATACAGTTCTTTACTTGGACCACTTTAGATAGATACTGACCACTGCAGACCGGGAGCCCCCCACATGAGTTGCAGTTTTGCTCTGCTCGTCAAGCCATCACAATTTGGCCCTTGTAAAACTTGTTTAACCCTTAAATGCATTACTGTTTCGCCAAACATTCTTACAAATTCGGGTCGTTAGTGATATTAGAACAACAATTACAGAAGAATAACATAAAACATATTTTGTTACCTTTTGGAGCTTGGGAGGATTCAGTTTGAGCAGATGTTTTATACCATCACCACTGTACTCGTCAGAGCTCATTTCCCAATACATTTAGCATCTGGCTCGTATTCGCGATCTCACGCATTTTCTCCAAACTCATTTTCAACGTCTTCAAAATCAATATTTCGATCACTGACAGCTTCTTGACCACATCCATCATCAAGTGACAGTGACACTAATATTTGATCGTGTTCAGTTCTTGCTCTCTGCAGTAAATCACTGAGCCATTTCATGTTTTGCAGATTATAATTATTATTGATTCGTTTTCTGTCTGAGGTAACTATGAGTGAAACCTCACTTCATCGTTGTGTATAAGATATTGCCACCTTATGGAATAAAGGTGAATTGCACTTATTTCGTCATTTTAGACTCATTTATTATTGTGCAAAAAATATATATACTACAATCTTACACACCTCGGGTCGTTAGCGACCCTATACAATTTTGACAAAAAACTAGTGGAAAAACAGGCATTCAATTATAATTACTTTTTTTTATTATTGAAAATGGATTAAGGAATACTAAGAAAGTCTAACTTTAAAAAATACTATTGGGTACATTGGGAACGTGAGTATCGCACAGATCAAAGCAAAAACATACACGGAACACACATTTTAAAGTAAAATAAAGGGCTGTAGCATTGTTTGTGCATAGTTAGTATGTGAACTCAGCATGTTTCCTAAATATCTGCCAAAATATGGTATTTTTATGCTTTAGTACAGACAAAAACGTACATACAGCACCTTTAAAAGTCACTTGTCACCGCCTAACAATGTAATGGATACAATAGTTATTTGAACGTTTTTAATTTTGAAGTTACTTCAAAAAGGTGGATTTGCTATTTTGATCGGTACTATAGACATAAGTGTTATAAAAACTTTAATCTTTCATCTAGGTTATTCTGTGATATTAATATCTGTGAAATAACAATACTTTGTGAAGCTGTTTATACCTATAACATGACAGCTGCTCTATTTGGGTCAGCAGAAAAATTGTTTTCATTTAGAAATAATAATCACTGTTTTTAACAAATAGTTGTACAGCTGTACTAAATGATTACGTTTGGGATTAGGTTTTGGTTTAGCCAAGGCAAGGCACAGTGGCAATTTAAAGTGCTTTACATATAAATGGAATTAAAATATTCATAAGAAAATAGGAGGGTCAGGTTCATGATTTTACTATTTATATTTGTCAGGTAACTGTGCGTTTTAACTGTACCCTTACAGACACTTTTTTTTTGGGGCATGTTTTTATGCATAATTTAAAGTTATTACTATAGTAACTACATGCAACCTGTAAAAAGGACACTTTAAAATAAATTGTTAGCATTTTCTTTTTTTTATTATTATTGTCACTGTTTGTCCCAAATATATAACCAACATCTAACTATCCAATAAGTTAATCAGAATCAATTACAGTGCATAAAAGATGCATCAAGTCACTGAAAAAAATAAAGCCCTTAAATCTATTGTTCCTAAGCTGATGATATACTTTTTAAAATGAACACTAGACTGAGGAGCCATGCAGAGCAGTGGAGCGGTCTACGACATGGAGCAGTAATTCACTGAAAGGGGGTTGAGCACTTGTAATCCTTAATATTACCAGGACAAGATCCTCTTCATCTGTGAGCCAATCACCCTTGTGCTCTGACAGCTTATTGTGCATTTTTCTCTCTCAGTGAAGAGACGCACAGTTTCAACTCATCCGTCTCCCACAGCATGGGGTTAAGACTAATCATACATGGTGTAGTGCTTAGTCACAGTCCGGTATCCTCCCATGAACTGTTCAGCACATAACTTTGTGAGTGCAGATAAAGTGTATGCATTACGCACAGCATGCTATATAACACATAATGGCATTTAAAAAAGCACAACAATGCACCATTAAAGCATCATAATAGTAGCCCATATGACCTGTATGATCTAAGCCTCCTGAAGTCAAAAGATAATTTTGTTTGAGAAAATGTATTACTGTTTTAGCCAGTAATGTGGGTAAGAGCTCGACATATAAAGTTTGCACTTCTACTGCACTCTACATTCTAGAATTTTCAGTGAACCTTAACCTAAGGCCCAATATAGTGACACACAATATGCTTACATTAACAGTTTATAGCAATTCAAATGTACTAACAGACATGAATATTAAAATAAAATAAAAAAACGTTGCATATTTTCCCATAACTTAACTCATACATAACTTAACTCAAGGAAATGGTTTGTGTAACCCGTCTTGTCTTTCTGCGTTGTGTTCTGGGTTGTTCTCAAGTGGACACAGAGCCAGAGGCATGAGCTGTCACAATGTAGTTTATTATCTGCGGTCCTGCGGTCATAAACAATATGACAATGAGTGTTGCGTGACATCAGGTTAGCATCTCAGTCAAATCCAGTATTGCTCTGACTGAGGTTAGCCTTGCGCGGCGCAAGTCCCGGTCTGATGACGTCACACGCACGCACTGCACTAACCCGACGCGCAGGTAGAATGAACCCAAAACGAAACTCCCAGTAATACAAAAAGAAATATTTTTTGGTGGAATTCATAAGTATACAAATAAACCTGCTACATTTGACTACCAGGAAATGTAACTGTGTGGATACTCAGATCGGGTAATGGCTCCGATTCTACCATTTTTGCAAGATCGGGTATCGGTAGGGTGGCCATTTACATAACATGATGATACAGTGATTCTGAAATAGCTTACTCTATTCATTGCCAGACAATCTCATCTACGATATTATGATGTAGACCTATGTGTAACAGAAGAGGCAAAAAAATTATATATATATATATATATATATATATATATATATATATATATATATATATATATATATATATATATATATATATATATATATATGGTCCTTCTCAAAAAATTTGCATATTGTGATAAAAGTTCATTATTTTCCCTAATGTAATGATAAAAATTAAAATTTCATATATTTTAGATTCATTGCACACCAACTGAAATATGTTAGGTCTTTTATTGTTTTAATACTGATGATTTTGGCATACAGCTCATGAAAACTCAAAATTCTCAAAAATTAGCATATCATGAAAAGGTTATCTAAACGAGCTATTAACCTAATCATCTGAATCAACTAATTAACTCTAAACACCTGCAAAAGATTCCTGAGGCTTTTAAAAACTCCCAGCCTGGTTCATTACTCAAAACCGCAATCATGGGTAAGACTGCCAACCTGACTGCTGTCCAGAAGGCCATCATTGACACCCTCAAGCGAGAGGGTAAGACACAGAAATACATTTCTGAACGAATAGGCTGTTCCCAGAGTGCTGTATCAAGCCACCTCAGTGGGAAGTCTGTGGGAAGGAAAAAGTGTGGCAAAAATGACAACGAGAAGAGGTGAACGGACCCTGAGGAAGATTGTGAAGAAGGACCGATTCCAGACCTTGGGGGACCTGCGGAAGCAGTGGACTGAGTCTGGAGTAGAAACATCCAGAGCCACCGTGCACAGGCGTGTGCAGGAAATGGGCTACAGGTGCCGCATTCCCCAGGTAAAGACACTTTTGAACCAGAAACAGCGGCAGAAGCGCCTGACCTGGGCTACAGAGAAGCAGCACTGGACTGTTGCTCAAATTTTCATGTCATTCGGAAATCAAGGTGCCAGAGTCTGGAGGAAGACTGGGGAGAAGGAAATGCCAAAATGCCTGAAGACCAGTGTCAAGAACCCACAGTCAGTGATGGTCTGGGCTGTCATGTCAGCTGCTAGCGTTGGTCCACTGTGTTTTATCAAGGGCAGGGTCAATGCAGCTAGCTATCAGGAGATTTAGACCCAACACTCTGGATGAGCTTAAGGCCGCTATCGAAGCATCCTGGGCCTCCATAACACCTCAGCAGTGCCACAGGCTGATTGCCTCCATGCCACGCCGCATTGAAGCAGTCATTTCTGCAAAAGGATTCCCTGAACATAATTATTTGAAGGTTGACTTTTTTTGTGTTAAAAACACTTTTCTTTTATGAAATATGCTAATTTTTTGAGATAGGAATTTTGGGTTTTCATGAGCTGTATGCCAAAATCATCAGTATTAAAACAATAAAAGACCTAAAATATTTCAGGTGGTTTGCAATGAATCTAAAATATATGGAAGTTTAATTTTTATCATTACATTATGGAAAATGCCTGAAAACATAACATTTCTGGACTTCTGGAAATAACAGAAATACATAAATAATCAAATTAAGAATGCAAAAAATAAATAAATATACATTTAAGTTCCTCTGCAGCAGCTCAGGCAGCTCTTTGTTAAGAACTGAAATGTATATTTATTTATTTTTCGCTTTCATTATTTGTTTATTTATGTATTTCTGTTATACATTATGACTGGTGATGCTTGACTGCATGAATTTAGCTTTTTCAATGACTTTGTTACATTGACCAAAAGGAAGATATACCTGCGGCTCGTCAGTTCCTTTTATGTTTTTCCGTGATGGCATGTCGGTCAAGTGGTGGCTTTCCTTTGACTACTAATGTCCAATTCACTGCGACACACTGTGCTTTTTGACATAAATTCATGCTCTTTTGTCCATTCCGGATTAAATAAGGTCTGATGTTTCGGCATGTAACGTGATGATGACGTACCCAGCACGTTGTGCTTGTTTACGTTTTTAACCAAGGGGGTAATCCAGGGGCAGCCATTGCTAACCAAGCCATCACCTGCTGTTAGCATTCCATTTGACTCCCATTAATTTTGGCGTCACTTTGACAGTGAATAACTTTACATCTGCTGCGTTTATAGACTCCATTTGTTTATTTTTTTTCTTTATTTCTAATGAAACACAACAATGTATAAAAGGCTCCATTATCTTGTATCTTACACTATCGCCTCGTAGAAGCCGTTTTTGTAAAAATAGGCTAACGATTGTGTCATAACCATGCGACTCTCTGTCGCACAGTAGAGAAATTATAGATAGACCCGTATAGACAGGAGGAGAAGATCGCAGGCAATCTTTTACTGTCTATGAGGCAATCAGGGGACGTGGAGGCATAAAGTCCGATAAAGTCGAGAAGCATGGGGAGAAGAGAGCCAAAAGCAACGAAACAAAATATTTAAAAAACGTGATTCAGATTTCACTTCCCACAACTACTAGAGGACTTACAACTGTCAGACAGGTTGCTCATGTCACATCTACGTCGTCAAGCTCAGTCTGAGGCTGCGCAGTACGCTCAGCCATCAGGAAGTGAGTGCTTCTAACTGACTTCGGTTTTCACTGCGAGTTAAAGAAGAATATTTAAGTCATTCAATTCATGAGAACGCTTCCCTCCACTGTGGCTGTCAGTCATTCTCCATTCAGCTTTCAAACTGCGTGTTGCGTTCGGTTACGACAGTCAACATGATAAAACTCTCTCCAAGATGATTCAATGTTCCCATTATCTAGGAACATTATGTGTTCTCTTGATCTGTAGATAGAAGGTATATGGTTTTGTTAGATCACACAACACTTGAGTAGAGAGCGCTATAATTGTTCTTCACACTCACAGTAACTGAAATGTACAACTGTTAAAAGAAAAGGCTCAAAAAACTATTTATTACATTACACATTTCTCTCCCTTTGTGTTTTGAACTTCAATGTGGGCGGAGTGCGGCTGTGCTGTGACTCCATGTTGCTTCAAGCGCTTCCGGCACACGGGATGCACATACATTTGTGCCGCTCTGTATTGGAGCCGTTCATATTACAATACTTTTGCGCAATGAAAGATTGTTTATAGCCTTTCTTGTTCTGTCCTATCTATCATATGTTGCTGCCACTTAAAAACCTGTGCTAAACATTTAATTTTATAGTAGATATATCTATAAATATATTTACTTGCTTTTCATGAATACATGACAAATTCATGGATGAAGGAGTTAGCCTGCCTCATGTTTATTTTGAATGTCTAATAGTAAAACAATTAATGCACTGGTGCACAATTATTTAATAATAATAATTTGTGTCTGTTTGTAATTTTATTTTACAAAGTTAAGAAAGTAATGTTTAAGTCAAGCCTGATGCTGTTCACAAAAGAATTCTACCCGACCTAAAAAGCATCAGCATCCATCTAAAAATCTATATGAGCGGGAGCATATTAAAACGCGATATCAACTCATAAAACAACTAATCAACTACAGTGTCTAAGTCTCCTCACCTTCCATTGTCAATTGAGCTCGCTCCCATTGCGTGTCCTTAAACTGGCAACCCGTGTGCAAGCACCGAGTCTGAGGAGGGGGCGGGGCAAACTATATTTTGAATTTGAACGGCAGTATCCATTTCAAACACTAGCAGTCATTCTACACATGCACACTACACATTCTTGCATACTATAACTTTAACTTACTATTAAATATGACTTTTATATGTGGCATTAATATCTGCTTTATAAGTACTAATAAGAGTTAATAATGAGAATTGGACCCTAAACTAAAGTGTTAACATTCAATTTGACATCCTTGCTGAATAAAGGTACTTAGTAATTTCTTTTTAAAAAATACAAAAAATTACTGACACTGTGATTACTGTCAATCTATTATTGATAGGGGCTTGTTAAGTGCAATCTATCAGTGTTGGATTTAGAAAACATCTAAAGAGAGGAGAAACATAAAAAGTTCAGGGGTTTTCCATCCCTTCACCCAACTTCCCCTCTTTCACGCTCTTCTCTGAGATATTTAATTTACCAGTGTACGATGGTCTCTCGCTCGCTCTCTCTTATTTTACACTTTTTACACATCTTCTTATCAGGATAATAAAAGGATCTTTAAAGTGTCTGTACAGGCTACACTTTCATATGCTTCTGGTTATTGCATTGCAAATTTAGCGCCCCTCCGGAGTCCAGTAAATCCTTCAACAAATGTCTTCGAAAAAGTGTGTCTGGAGGTGACGAGACGCAGGCCTGGGAGGGATGAGGAGAAAATAGACTACAGCGCTGGAAAATGACTTTTTCTCTTTTCTCGCTCTGCTTCTTTCCTTCTTTTTCTTCTTCTCTCTAAGACACTCTCTCTCTCATTGGCTCTCATAGATCATTAGAAGGTTTTAATTAAAGGTTGGAGGATTAGGCCAGTTAGCCACAGTCGTTTGTATTTCTTTTTTCTGTACTCTCTATTTCTCTTTTCTTCTTATCTATGCTCCAGGTTGTGCTGCTATTTAAGGACCTGATTGAGGAAGAGGATGTGTGTGAAGCTCATATCTGTGCGTGTGTGTGCGACTCAGGTAAAGTTCTTGGCACTGTGTGGAGTAAGCGGCCCTCGATATTAAGGCAGAGCTGTGATCAAAGACATCCACCCACGAGGCATCAGATCTAAAGGAGCTGGTTCCCTCTGGGTGAGGCTGACTGCAGGGAAGACCCTCACTCCGGTAGTTAAGAGCTGAACGAAAGCTGCCATCAGATCAGCATACGCCCGCAGGGGGTCTCACCTCAATCGCTTCCTACTGTGTTCACCTGGAGTCAGGTGAAGCCACAGAACTACATTTAAAATGCAGATCTTGTACCTAGCATACAAATAGTCATATTTACATAATATTAGCTTTTTCCATTGTTCATAACATACAGAACTTTCTATGGTTGGGCATGTAACATTAATACACATATACATACTTAAGAGACCACTTAACATTGAGAACTCAATATTCAAGTTCACTTGTACATTTGCGTCGTTTTGTGTATATTTTGTGTAATTTTTAATATTATTTTTATTTTGTGTCTGAGCTGAATAACACACTGGCAAAAAGCTTTAGTGTTCATTCAGCGCTTCAGTTTCACCACGTGCAGCTCAAACAGCACAATTAATAATAACTATTAATGGGACTATCATATCACATAACATTAATGAGAACACTATTTTAATAAATCATTGTGAATTCATTGGGCTTAGTTGACATGTTCAGCATGTTGTTCCATGAAAAGCATGTGCAAACGTCCTGAAGAGCACACTCTCTCTCTCTCTCTCTCTCTCAGGTGGTGTTGGTGACACGTTGTATTAGAAGTTATATTTTATTATTAAATAAGTAATTAATCGATCAATCACATCAACTTTATATACCCTCACATCATATGTTTTTCACTCAAAATATTAGTTTTCCCCTTTATTGTTGTGGAGTCATGAGCCAACATAACTATGTTTTGTCTCCTCCTATTCCTTTTTATATTGTAACAGAATGGGAGAGATATGTTTCTTAACTTCAGTTCATGTTTGTAGTATTATTTTACTCACCTGTATGATTATTTTTGTCATTTTACATTTTCATTTTGTTATATTTTTGTCTTGTGTGGAAATGAGAGCACATAGTGACGAGTCTAGGCCTACATCAATTTTATAGAAAACAGGCAATTCACTTCCTCCTTGTTTATGTCAGGTTTGTTTTCTGTTTTATACTATTTTCTTGTTTAATGTGATTTTTAGGATTTGTCCCTGTTAGCGTGTCCGCCTCCCACGCTGGAGACCCCGGTTCGTATCCCGAGCGGGTAGAGTAGGAGCAGTTATCAGAGATGGAAACTTGAGTCTACGACTTGGACTCGAGATTCACTTAAATCGGAAAAAAAATTACTTGCGACTTGACTTGGACTCGCAAACAAATGACCTGAGACTTGACTTGGACTTGACATTGACTTGAAGACATAGACTTGTGGAAAAAATGCAAGTCTTTTGGCACGGCTTTCCCGATTGCATTCTCTATTTTTACTTCCCCACATGACAGCACAAAACACCACCTTTTACTATTCATTAATTCACAAATATGTGCTGCAGCACAATAACACAAAACATTTCTAAACACACCAAGCCCGCAAGCACGTGACGCATCTGAAGGCACGCAAATTCATCACCCATTAGAAAACTGCTGTTAAATAAATTACTAACAATTAGTAACAATATAGCCAAGCCTTACCCTACAAAACGTTGTCATCTAATTTGAAAAGTAATCAATTAATCCAAAGGGAAGCTGAGGTGTTGCACAGCAGCAGAGGCTTGCTTGCGGTCCAATTTTAAGAAGTACACATTTCCATGTCCTTTACATGTTTTTCCCCAAAATAGGCTATTTGCTAACATATGCATATAATCCAGATTGTACCAAGTTAATTTGCATCTGGATTGCACCAACATTTTTATACGCAATTTATGACCCTGTCCGACTCATTTCCACAAAAACGAGACACGCAGATGGAAATGTTCTTCTTTGTGTCGTTTACTCTAACGCTTGTCTATACACAGGTTTTGTTACCGCCGGCGCTCACTGGAAGACTACATTATCCCCTAAAACCCCTAAAACGGAGCATTCAGAGCAGAAGGCTAAAATCAAGGTAGGAAAAATGCCCTTTCAAACCAGCATTCTAAAATTATAAGTGCACCCCAGGAAACATCATAAAACGCAGTTCATAACCCCTTTAAAATAGAAGTAATCTGTAATGATAGTCCAAAACACTGTTACTTATAACTGTATGATCTAGCTGGAATATATATATATATATATATATATATATATATATATATATATATATATATATATATATATATATATATATATATAAATAGAACAAAGAATTGACTTGGACCCTAAAGACTTGAGACTTGAAACTTGACTTGGACCTCAAAGACTTGAGACTTGACTTGGACCACAGGGAATTGAGACTTGACTCGGACCACAGGGACTTGTGAACATGTCCCTGTGAACATGTCCCTGGGGCGGCAGTGGCTCAGTGGTTCATGTAGATTGTCTACAAACCGGAAGGTTGGTGGTTCGATCCCGGTTCCACCTGACCAAGTGTCGAGGTGTCCATGAGCAAGACACCTAACCCCAGCTGCTCCCGACGAGCTGGATGGCGCCTTGCATGGTTGACACCGCCCGGTGTATGAGTGAGTGTGTGAATGGGTGAATGTGAGGCAAGATGTAAAGCGCTTTGGATGGCCATTGGTCTGTTAAAAGCGCTATATAAATGCAGTCCATTTACCATTTACCATGTCTGGCAGTGTAACGTAGGCCAATAAGACCTGAGCATGTAGACCTCACTCCCCTGGCCTCAGGAGGGGCGCTAGTGACTGATGCTAGAGGCTGAAGTCTTTAGCATCTTTGTTAGCTTGCCCCCAAACACACGCCAGAGACCCTGGTTTGAATCCTGCTTGGAGCGGGTCGAGTAAGACCAGTTACACAAGCACGAGCAATACTTTTCTGGCTGCAATTCACTTAACAGCCACTTATGTCGCTGATAACAAGAGTTTCTGAATTCTACATATAGCCTCTTTAACTAGTTTTATTTCATTGACAATAACAACATTGATTATAATTCTTCTTAATATTCTCTATAAATATTATTCATATTAATAATAATAATAATATTAATAGCAATAATAATAATAATAAAGTAGAAGTAATTTATTATTATTATTACTATTATTACTATTATTATTATTATTATTATTATTATTATTAAGAAGCAGCAGAAAAAAGTAAAACAAAAAGTATGACTGAATTGACCAGGCTAAGTTAGAAGTACTTTTTTAGGGTCGGATCAGGTAGAAATAGCTCTTTAAGAAAAAAAGCACATCATTTCTGAGAAAAGTTTCTGAGATTGAGAAAATACACTTTCAAACTTTCAAGAGCTGATTCAAAAACACCTCTTTAGCTCTACCTCTCTCTCTGTCTCGGTCTCAATGTGCTGTGAGCGCCGTCAGAATGCAGGTGCGAATGACAGTGCAGTATGGCAACGTTTGATGGCCTTGACAGCCTGTCAGAGGGAAATCATTGCCACATGGCTCTCTTTCTCTCTTGCTCTGTCTCTCTCTCTCTCTCTCTCTCTCGCTCTGACTGGTTGAAGGGTTGACCCTTTCAGCTGGCCCTGCTGGTCACGTCATCACTGTCTCTCTCTTGCTCTCACTCTGACAGAAGACATGAGCCACTGGACACGCCAGGGACTGGACAGGTGAGACCCACTGAAAACACAAAAAGAACACACACAACTCACACAACCTGCTCATAAAGACAGACAGACAGACACACACACACACACAAACGCAGCTTTTGGCTTTCAGACTTTAAACCCTCAATGTATTGTTGAAAATGTACTTCTACAATATGTTTGGACTTTATGAGATGAGAAATGTAAAAATTATAAAATGTTCCTCAGATTAAAAAACACCCACTATATTATTAAACATTATCCCTACCTATCATTATATTGCTTCTGTTTGAATCCAATATAACCCTCAATGACCCAGAATAGAATAAATAATGAACTGAAATAATTAACTGAAATAATGAAATAAAATGTAAACAAAATTAAATCAAATGAATCCAATTAGCAGAAGAGGTTCTCTGAATTATGCACCCCAATCAGACACAAACATGTTAACTAGGCCTGTCGCAATAATCAATATATCGATATATCGCACAATATATGTACATGACCTCAATAATTTTTTGTGATGCAATATATCACCCATTATGTTTACATGATAATAAACGTCACCAACATTTTACTCGATTGTGCTGTCATCTTGTATGTTTTCTGTGATGGAGGTGAAAGTGATCCTCGGGCAGTTTCTTCATACACAGAGCGGTTATCGACAGGTGAAAAAAGGCACCATTTGAGGCGTTACAGTCTTTTCCTGACAACTACAGACAGTTTGGAAGACTAAGCCCAAATGGACTCGATTTCAAAGCCGCAATGCCCTGTTCCGGTGCACATATAAATGTCAATGCAGAATGACAAGTGTTCAAAGCCGTTTCACAAGGGAAAATGTTTACTATTTATTAAAAAAAAAATTATTTAGGATAATATATTTTTCACCCTTAATTTCCATGATCTAAATAATTAAAAGGTTGTCATTTGAAAGTGTGTAGATCTACTTGCATTATTATGCTGTCATATTAGGATTTTATATTCAGTGGCATAAAATAGTCTTAAAATGACAATAATATAGTTTATCGCAATTATTTCTGGGACGATATCGCAAAACAAAAAGTAGTTATCGTGACAGGCCTAATGTTAAAATTCATGTTTTGTATCTGGGGTGTCTGAGACACTAAACTAATATTTAGGCAGATTAAGTGTGATCAAATTGAAACTTTGTTTATAACCAATAAAGTAAAGTGATGTAGCATTCAGCCTAAAACGTATTCGAGCTATTAAAATAGTCTAAGGGTGAGAACAGAGTATGAGGCAACAGAGCAACACTCTCAAACACACAAAGCAACACGTCCCGCCCCCTGTGTCTGTCTGAGCAGCTGGGAGGGATGAGCAGTGAAATGGCAGAGTTGACTGACAGCTGGAGCAGAACATCCTCTGGCTGCATGAAGCTGACAGACAGACAGGTGAAGCACAGACAGAACCGCTGTCTACAGCACTGAGAGACAAAGCAGGGAAAACAGAGTGTGTTTTAGGGAGTTCCGTTTGGACATGGAGCAACAGGAGATGAGATGTGTCTGTCTCTGATAGAGATGATGGAATTGCCACTTGCTGTGACAAAATGAGAGGATTAACGTCATGTATTGCTCATGTGTTTAATGTGCATGTGTGCGTGTTCAGAAACAAGACACTCTTCCTAGCAATGCCTCGGGCCTCCCACAGTGAAAGGAACATCTACTGTCAACTTATTTTTCACCATGGTAAAAGCACAAGAAAAGGTGCTTGATAGAGCTTATACACCTCTTTCAAATAAATTACACATGCTTTTCTGAGTGCTTAATATCATTCTTTACAGAGTTTTGTGCATTTTAGTTTATTTACAGGAGAGACAACTGTATTTTACAACTGAATTTACTCCGGAACAACTATATTGAAATTAAATACAGAACCAAGCAGCTGTATTGTTAAATATATAATTAAAAGTATGAAACAATGCACCTCTGTCAACAACAAAACATTTCTGATGATAATGTACTGCTATCATTTTGGCCAAACATAGTCCGGAAAAAAGAATACGGAAACAAACGAGCTAAATAGTTGCAAATGTGAGACAACATCATGTACATTTATAATTTTACATGTATCAATTCAAATGTATCATACCTTTTTCCAATGTTGTTCTAGAAAAGCTGGTAATTCTGCAAGTATATGATCAGAAACTCCAAGACAGCAATAAATTCATGAAACATTGTGAAAAAGTATGTTTTGATGTGAAAGTATTGATATGAAATGTATGGCAAAACATTATTTACTGGTTTGCCATTATTGGTATTTTTTAAATGTTTTTTTTATTTTATTTTTATTTACTTACCCTCAAGTCGTTTCAAACCTGTATAATGTTCTTTCTACTGAGGAACATAAAAATACTGTGAAAATACTGTGGGGGAAAATATCCATACAATATCCAGTCCATAAGTCAATGGTCACCAAAACTGTTTGGTTACCAGCATTCTTTAAAATATCTTCTTTTATGTTACACGAAAGAAAATACGTGTTTGGAACGACAAGAGGTTATGTAAATCAAGTCAGAATTTTCATCTTTGGGTGAACTGTTCCTTTGAATGACAGGAAGATTTGGCAAACATAGGTCATGGAAAATGTTTGCAAGCCATTAAAATACATGTGCATGATCATTAAATCTAAAATACAGATCACACGACAGATCAAGTGACTGTTCAGTCAGCTGGCCCTAAACTCTCTCACACTCGCAAACCATCTTTATTGATCAGCCCTGAGCACACTGATGTAGTTATGATTATTTAAATCATTACAAATTCAGGTGTGACTTCTGCAGTCTGTACAAAACAATATTCTAGAGGATTCACTCTAGCACTGTAATGTTGTTTGACAAAAAAAAATAAATAATCCACTTCAATCTCCAAAAATAGCTAAAATCACCTGACAAACCCACTTCATTGTCTAGCTCACCCAGGCAGACAGTTCCTCTCCCTGATAAACACGCTCATCAAACAACCCTATCAAAGCAAAGCATGCAAGGAAGAATTATACACCGCTCTCATAATCCGGAGGTCACAGCGGCATTGAACTTGATTGAAATGAATGAGAGAATTAGCCTGCAGTAACTGTGATCCCTGCCTTTGAAGCACCTTAGTCCTATTGGCAGCTTCACAATCAGAGCTACAGCTGTCCGTCTGTCAAAGTGCCTGGAGCTGCTGCGTACTGGCTGAGGGCGGACAGACAGGAGGTTGGATCTGCGCAATATTTCTGAACAGATGACAGAGGTGAATTATTCACATTGTTATGGAGGCCCCCACTCCTCCTTCATGAATCTCCCTCTCCTGATGGAAACAATGGAAGATCAGAGATAGTACCAGGATGTTACATGTGGATAGTATAATCCCACGATATTAGACATTGACACAGTCATTGACTTCTTGAGGTAATTTTAGGTGGTATTAATGGAGCTTGACTGCAGAGCAAATGGAACATTTCATTTTTGGAAAACAGGTGAAGCAGCAGAGACAGGGTTAAGTTCCTGCCTCATGTACTCGCGGCCAGAGGCTGTTTGTTTCTTTTTAAAATGGGCGACGCGCCATATGTGGAGGTCATTAGTCTTGACAAAAAAAGAAATACTGTCCTTCACTTATTATAAAGGACAATGTGTCAATGAGGAAATTAACTTTTTCCCTGTCACACTTTTTGTGTCCAAAGGACCTTGACTTTTTCCTCTGTTGCATTTTCCAATAAATAGGACAGCTTTTGTTTGTAATATAGGAAAAACAAGTCTCCACTACAGCTGGCCACTAGACTAATCAGTGAGAACAATGCAAAGGGCATGTCTGATAAAGTATATTTAAAAGCCATATAAAAAAAAGAATGTAATACAAAATATGCATGTTAGATTGTATTATATAAATATACATAGTAAACAAATCTAATTATATAAAAAATATAATTATAAAAGGAATACTTTTTTATTTTATTTTTAAATATGTAACAATGCCCGTATATCCCTCAGTTTTTTAAAGAAAAGAAAATAGCTCTGTCATTCATCCTTCTGTCTGGATGGATGGATTGATATATAGATGGGTGGATGAAGAGGGACAGACATGTAGATAGAGACTCTCTATTAGAGAGATAGACATACAAATATCAAGATATATACAGTTCAGGCATAACATTGTGACTCACGTGCCCACTGTGGGTGCTTTCTGCGGTGGGCACACTGACTGGACTGTAGCTATGCAGCCCCATAAGCAACAAACTGTGATACCAGTTCCTGAATTATACTTTTTCAATACCAAATTTATTTTTCTTTTTTAACAAGATTACATTACCTCAAAAATACCTCATTACCCTTTGGTTTTTCACAGACTCAAATAGGATAGCCTACTGGGAGGCGGAATATATGCCTCTCGCGCTCAAGCAAACATAAAAACTTGCCGCAAAGCACTGGCAAAAGTAGCCTAATGTTTATAAATGTAGAAATAGTAAGGAGACAATGACTGAATGCTACCCCAGATAGTCATGCAGTGTGAAAAAAGCAGTGATCCGACGAGTTTGATCCGATGAGTGCAGTCTGAACTCTGCATTAGGTATCGAAATTTGTTCACTTGCTGCCTAATTTATCCCACCCACTAACAGGTGCTGTGATGAAGAGATAATCAGTGTTATTCACTTTACCTGTCATAATGTTATGTCTGATCAGTGTATAGAGACAGACAGACAGACAGACAGAGAGAGACAAACACTGAGGGGAAAAAAAACAATTGTAAAAGCCCAACTTTACATTTCAGAGATGTTTACTTGGTTTTGCTTTCAGTAAGGATGTGACTGCTGACAAAACAAACCTACACATTTCCCACACATCTCCCCACAGTAATCTTGCCAGCGACTCATCAGCGCATCAAATGTTCCTTAGCTCTCTTTTCTCCACTCATTCTTAGCAACAATTACCAGCGGCTGATAGACGCTGGCCCCCTCCAAAAAGCGGCCCTCACTGTAGATTGCCAATTTGGACGTTTGTTTCTCGTCTCCTTTTCTTTTACTCATTGTTCTCCTCTCAGGCCAGGCTACTGTCAGGGGGCTCGCAGGAGGCTGTGGTGCCGGGGCCCGGGCCCTACAAGAACGAAAGGGTGTCAAAACATATGGACCAGACCATTTATCATGTAATCTGGAGAGCGAATGGACGGGGCACTATCAGCAATCTGCTATTGATCCGTTGCAGCAGGCCTGCTATTGTTCATCTGAGGAGCAGGACTGGCACACAGCATTAATGAAAGAAACTAAACAATGCATAGCAATCAGAGACACAGATTCACAGGCTTGGCAAGAGATGGGGAGAGTAACAGGAAGAAAAAGACAAGAGGGAAAAGTTTGAAAAGAGAAAGTTTGGGGTTATCTGGGTGACTGTGTGTGAGCGTGTGCATTATGAGAGAGGCGGTTAGAAATTCGATTGCAATCTTTCGTCAAGCAGCAGCCATGACTAAGAGTCGACCTGAGGAGCCGACCCTGATCCAGCCCAACATTTTTAAAGACCAGCTGCACTTAGATGGAGACACCCTCATGCACCATTACTTCAAACCGCATCTGTGTTTAGCCTTAATTAAACACTTTTATTACACCACGTGTTGTCCTTGGCACATTCAGCATCCAAAATTTCTAAGAAGATTGATTTGTATACCAGGCAAATCAAAATTAAAATGACAAAAATGTGTGATAACTGATAACCACACACACACAAAAAGAAATAAATATTTTGACCAAAGTAGAAAAAAATGCACTCCACTAAAACATGGCTGCACACCAAGCAGCAACCTCCAGCGGTCTCTCTTGAAGCCAATACAGAAGTGACTTAAACTGCAGTTCATCGACTGGCCACTAGGGACAGGCTCCAGAAGGGAGCAGAATCTCATTGAGCCCCATGTTAACATGCCCAACTTTACAGCAGAAACAAACATGTGTACAGCCTGGTACAAATTCTAGTTTTGGTCAACTGTGAGGGGGGTGAATTTTTTTTATAACTACATTATATAAAGCCTTTTAAGGGCGTGGCCACTTTGAATGACAGGTGGGTAACAATTTATCTGCTGTCTGTTAGTCATCGCATCACCTAAGCTCCGCCCACGTCCCGCCTGTTTTGCCCATTTTGCTGTATTGCCCATTTTCTGTTATCCGGGAGTGACGCACGATGACCTACTTTACACTTCAAAACAGCTCTTCAGAATCCTATGGGTGACGTCACGGACACTACTTCCATATTTTTATACAGTTTATGCTGCACACATGTAGTGATTTAGCTTCACAATAATAATTTAGCTTCACATTGCTTTTCACAAGTTTTGTTTCGCCTGCTTGTTTGTTTTCTACATTCAGTTTAAAAGCCCAAATTTTGTATATATATATATATATATATATATATATATATATATATATATATATATATATATATATATATATATATATATATATATATATTCCATTTTGTTTTATCAAAAATACAGCAAAACAGTAATAATGTTAAATAGTTAAAAATGTTTTCTAGTATAATATGATGAATGTAAACTGTAATTTACTGCTGAGATGTCAAAGCTGAATTTTCTGCATCATTAGTCTTCAGTGTCACATGATCTTTCAGAAATCTCCTAATATGGTGATTTGGTTCTTAAGATTTTTTTCTTATTATGATGTAGAAAACAGTTACCATAATATACACAAAGAATATTGTCCGATATATCGATATCAGAATTGTTTTACTCCCTAATATAATAATATTGGTCAAGCTCTACACTCTACTAAGAAAAACTAAAAACGAACTGCTACTAAAAGCGGTTAAACTGCAGCTTGCCAAGATACAAGCTAATCATGACAAGCTACAGTTTTAAAATAGCTTTCCCAACAAGGGAGCAAATTATTAACCTGCTTTATCCATCATTTCCACCAATAATGTGAAACTGACATTTTAGACTTTGTCACAGCCCAGACAACAGATTTATCTCTTGTATCCATATTCCAGCACCACTGAACCTTGCAGCATTTCAGCAGAGGGCAAAGGAGACAGACAAATTTCTTTTGAATGTTATTCTCCTCTACGAGTGAACTGTGAAATCACAAAGTCCTCTTTATCTCAGCGTGTTGTCCTGTTGTGTTTTAAGGCTGTGGTTTGTCACAAATATGAAGGCAGATATACTGATCAGAGAGAGATGCAGTGGAGGCTGAGGTGTCAGACTAACTGTCTATTGATGATAGAGGAGAGGCATTTTCTTTCTCTCTTCCCTCGTAAAGCTGTGCGATTGCCCATAGCATCACCATCTGTTGGTGACTGTAGGGTGAAACAGTAAACACTCTGCCGTGTGTGTGTGAGTGTGTGTGTGTGTGTGTGTGTGTGTGTGTGTGTGTGTGTGTGTGTGTGTGTGTGTGTAGGAGGGAGATAAAAATGGGAGCGATTCCAAACCTTTTACCCCTTCTCCTCTGTGACGAGTGACTGAAGCAGAAGCTTGCATGTAATGGACTCAATATTTATCAATTAATCCATCTGCATGTTCAAACCGAGTTCTCTGTGAGCATTCCAACATAGCCCTGTGCCTTAATAAGACTTATCAAAATAAAAAAATTTAAACAGCCGCTGCTGCAGTTTCTCTCTCTTTTGCTCTCTGCCACTCATCTGTCCTTCTCTTTCTCTAATCCGCTTCATTTTATCGCTGCTATTTGGACAGCACTGGCAGAGTGACATTTGAGTGAGTGTGACCCATAGGGTGCCTGGAGGTGTGTTTCTATGTGTGTGTAGTAGAGAAGCAGGAGCCAGTAGATAAAGCACTCGTGTAGCGACCGTGTCATGTAATTCCCCTTTAATACAGTCGAGGTTGATTCCAGCAAGTCTAGATCCACACAGGTCTCCTGAGACCTGATGTCAGTATCCAGCAGGAGCTCAGTACAGACACTGCCACTGAGATACACACCTCTGCAACTCTGACTGCGTGTCATTCTGTGGGTGGATGTGTGAGCGAGAGAGAGAGAGCATGTGCACAAAAACATGCAGAAAAACAATCATGTATTTCATATGAAATCATAGAATCACTTCAAATTTAGAAGCTGACAACACACACAGATGGCCCACAGTCTGATAAATACTTCTCACAACAACAGCAAGCACCTGACAAAAAACACAAGCTACAATCTGATTTGCTTGCTTCAGAAAACGTCCAGGTTTTTAAAGTCTGCCTGGAAAAGATTACATGAAAGCAGGTAGCTACAATGTGCAGTGACTTTTGTTTGAGGCAATTAAGCAAATAAACCAAGAAGTCTATGAGCAGAGTCTTATAGGGCTGCACAACAAATTCATAGATGGCACAAATTCAGCTCAGCACTTTTCCAAACAACCGCTTTTGATCCTTGAAGCGTTCACAACACAATGTTGATTCTGCAGTAATTTAAAAGCTAGGTCTATATATGGGACGCTAATTAACTGGTTAACCATTTACCAACAAATGACGGCAAAAAAAATGTTGTCAACGCGGAGTGAGCGGTCGTGCGTGTTAAGAGCACGAGACCCTATTTCGTTTGGCGGTGTGCACATCAAATTTTGTAACTTTGCACGCAGCTGCGCAACAAAAGATTCACGAGTTTGAGGCGAATCTGGCCGAGAATGTCTTATCACGTTTGCGCGTCTAAATCAGTTGCTTATATTTACAAAATGAGCCAACAATAACAGAAAAAAAGCCCTTTTAATTAAAATAAAGATCAGTGTTTAATAAAAATGTTCACAAAACTAATTGAAAATGTTTAGAGAAATTCAAAATTGTTTTTTACTTGCATTGTGCTTTTGTAAAATAAAGAAAACAAGATGTGCTTTCTGTCGTCTGGGTTTTCTTTCCGTGAACTTGTTTGAGGAGTGCCACGCCTCACAAAAACGAACCAAACTTAGCAGCACAGTTGCACTGTTTTTTCTTTCTCTTTGTTAATCTTTAAGTCAAATATATTTTGCGTATGTATTCCTTTTTATATAGGCCTATAGACTGAGTTTATGAAAACAAATGTTTATTCATTTATTTATTTTTTATGTAACTATTTTCCTTAAATCATGTCACGGTACCAAAATTCCAGTAGTCGGTACCAATATATAAAAATTTGACAGTATTCTGTACCAATTTCAGTACCACAGCAAAATGTTTTTATTTGTATTTTATTTAACTTTTTTTTTTATTCAAGTTTATTATTTAAGTAAATAATATATAAACATTTAAAGGCTGTATGCAAGTTTAAAGGCTGTTTTTCAAGTGAAAAATAAGCAATGATCTAGGCAAAGTTATTATTATTAGTGGAGGCGTATTATTACATATACGCAGCTAAATCTACTGTACAACAGTATCCTAATAGATTCTGTCAATTTCTTCATTTTAAATCAAGCTTTTATTTTGACGGGTTGCCGTGAAGACCTTTGAGTGTCTGTGTTCATGATATGACAGTTTTCTCAAGTGAAACGGTGAATGCTCATGAAGTGACGGTTTATGCGTTTGTGACCTCATATAGTGAGACTACAGAGATAGCGAGTGAGTGTCACCAGTGTACGCGTGCGCGCCCGCGCATCGGCGCCCGTCATTCACACAGGAACGCAGATCATGCAGGAGTAATATTTAAATAGTATTTTGCAGTTTAAAATTCACAGACACTAGTATATATATATTCGACTACAGTCTGGAGCCCTGCGCTTAGATAAACGGCGTTACTACAGAAATGCTGGTATCATCACATTTTTTAAATTTCAAATTAGATCGGTACTGCAGAGTACCGATTCACATTAAATCAATCTGTACCAAATTTGGGGACCTGAGAACACATCTGGTGATATAGACTAGTGTCTATGAATATTAAACTGCAAAAGATGAATACGCATTATGTGTCTCTGAATGGTGCAGACGAGTCACAAACACACACACACACACACACACACACTGACTTGCGCATGACAGTCGCATGTTTCCACCTCTGCTGTCTCATATCAATGCATGAATGAATGTAATCTCCAGAGTAGCTCTGAGAGTCATATTCATGCTGACCTCATGAGCATTTCATTTGAGAAAAACAACCGTCATAAACGCACAGAAACTGAAAGTTCTTCACGGCAACCCGTCAAAATAAAAGTTTGGTTTAACTTCACAAATATATCACTGCTGTACAGTAGAATTTAGACATGTCTCAATGTAATAATACTAACACTAATATAATAATACATTATCAAAACTTTATTTTTTAAATTAATAAATTAAAATAGTTCTTCCATGTTTCAATTTTAACAGTATAAAGTTATGCAGTACTTTGTTTGACAAAAAAGTTTAATTAAATTAAAATATACATTAAATTAATGTTTTAAGTCTTCATTTAATTACCAGAATATAAAACACAGAATTTGTGGGAAACCTTTTCATAGAAATGAAATTACAACGAAAAAAATAAAATATAATAATAATAATAATAATAATAATATGGTTGTTTTTATTAATCTAATTAATTAAGTAGCTAGTAGCCTACTGGTAAATATTACAGTATACAAACTTCAGAGAAGATAAAGAGAATGGCTGACAGCGACCAAGGAAGCTCTGGCATAATGTCAATAACTCTTATATAAATGACTTACAGTTTCTTTACAGTTATTAATGTAAACAGCCCCTAAAATAACGAAAAGGTACCGTTGGGTACCGATACCATTAAAATGTAAACGGAAGGGACCATCCCTAAACTGTTCCCAACTTTGTGAGAAATTCCTTTCCAAGAAATTGTCCGAATGTCATGGTATGTTGAAGCATTAAGAGTTCCTTTCACTGGAACTAAGGGGCCAAGCATAACCCCTAAAAAAAAAAAACACACCCCCCACTTGCATTGCACTTGGAGATGTAAGGCTTGGATGTGGCTGCTTGGCCATGGAAACCCATTCCATGAAGCTCTCTACGCACGGTTCTTGAGCTAATCTGAAGGCCACAGGAAGTTTGGAGGTCTATAGCTATTGATTCTACAGAAAGTTGGTGACTTCTGCACACTGGGCACCTCAGAATGCGCTGACCCCGCTCGGTGATTTTATGTGCCCTACCTCTTCGTGGCTGAGTTGTTGAGGTGATTTTCTTCCACTTTGTTATAATACAGTTGACCGTGGAATATTTAGTAGTGAGGAAATTTCACGAATGGATTTATTACACAGGTGGCAACCTATCACGTTACCACACTTGAATTTACTGAGATCCAAAGAACGATCTATTTTTTCACAAATGTTTGTAGAAGCAGTCTGCATGCCTAGGTGCTTTATTTTATACACCTTTTATACACCTGAATTCAATGATTTGGAGGGGTGTCCCAATACTTTTTTTCAATATAATGCATGTATGCATGTGTGTGTATGTGCGTGTGTGTGTGTGTGCGTGTGTGTGTGTGTGTGTGTGTTTTATTTTTATTTTTTTTATCCCCATACTCTATGATATTCTGTGTATCATGGACTGCTGTTCATATGTGAGTCATTGTGGCAGTGATGTTTATTCTGACAAAATAGAGACTGTGTTCCAGGCTTTATGTCCACATGAGCTTGCTCAAGCTCATAAACAACATGCACATATTTGTGTGTGTGTGTGTGTGTGTGTGTGTGTGTGTGTGTGTGTATGCTCTTTGCTTTTACGTGCTCATTACAGTGGTGGGGATATCATACATTAATAATCACTACTGACAGTCTTCAACAGCGGGGCAGTCCCATAAGTCCAGAGATATTACATCTGCTGGCCTCATTTATCTTCCTGCAGCCCTTACAGTTCCTCTGTGTCCACTTCAATGCCAGCCCAGCACACGCTTAATTATGAGCACATCATAAACAGCGGCGACACACCCGGGGGCTTGGAAGGCATCTACCCTCACCCCACCCAGGCCCTAAACGGCCCCCTGGCTCTCTTGCATACTGAGGTGCCCAGAGAGAAGATCTGCAATTTGATGGCAAAAGACAATAAGAGTGTTCAGACCCCAAATGTTGTGCATCCATATTTTGAATGATTGTTTGCTTTGTTTTCATCTACAATTTCATTCCACAAGCTTGACTTCCAAAGACATTGTTTACATTGTTTTAAATAAAAGCTTTAAACTGTAGGTGTCAAATTGTTTGTCACAAGGCTACACACCATGAGAAAAGTAATAAGGCACAACTAGCATTTTTTTAGAAATAGGATTTCTGAAATATTTCTGTACACAGTGTTAGCAGAGATAAAAATTGCAGTTAGCCACTGTGGACATTAGACATTTTAAACGTAAATTCAACTACGACTCCAGCAGTAATTGCAAACTTCCTGCTGAGAGTTTGATGGTTTTCAACAGCTTTTTGAACTGACACCAGATCAGGTTCCCTTCATTTGCCAATGTTGATAGAGTAATCTGACACGTGCAGTTAAATTTGGCCAGTTGGGTACTAATATCACAGTCAACACTGGGAGGCTTGATGGTTGGTGTATCAATCTAAAGCCGTCTATGTGACTTCGTCCCACCAACCACTTTGAATATTTAGGTAGCTTTAAAGCATGAGTCTCAAACTTGCGGCCTGCGGGCGATGATATTTTGTGGCCCCTACTTGACATCAAAGTTTAGTGTTAGGGCGGCCCGCGCATTGTTCTGAAACGCACCTTTTTGCTGAGTCGTTGCAAGTGCCGAGCTTACCACGCATTAATTTTCAGAAATGCAAGCTGCCCCACTTTGTGTGTGTGTGTATTTGGCCCTCCCTCGTAGGGCTGGACGATATATCGAATATTAGCGATACTATCGCAATAATTTTGACGACGGTGTAAAATTTGAAAATATCGTGAATATCGAATATTTCAAATTCAACATGCAAACTTTCCCAAATAACATTACCAGATAACGCAGATGTCTGCTTCCACCATTCACTAAACATCGGAAGCAGAAGAGTTAAATATATACGCACAGCGTAGGAAAAAGAAAGCAACAGAAACATGCGCGCATGAGAGAAATAACAGCGCAGCGCGGGACGTGCTCGCGCTGCCGGACTCTGACCGGAAGCACGCGCACACGCCTTTCAGACAACATGCGATCGGGATTCAGTTCCTTCATGGATTATTGGGTTTCAATGGTCAAACAGATGTAAAAATGCACGTGCTGGCAAGTATTCAGGTAAACACAGTAATGTATGTCTTTAGTGAACGTACCACTGATCTATATAATTTAGATCAGTGGAACGTACACAGAGTTGAGTGAGAAATCGTTTGTTACAATGAATTTGGTCCGTCGAGGTCTTAAAGGGCCGGACCTCATATTCTGTGTGATTTAATGTTTATCAAACAACAACGACAATTAGAAAACCACCCCATGCTTGGCTAAACAACTTTAATATATTTATTAAGAATCAGTGTAGCCTATGGTTAATTTATAGAATTAAGACTGAGCAGTTTATGTATACATACATACATACATACATACATATATATATATATATATATATATATATATATATATATATATATATATATATATATTAAATTTAAAAGCAATTGCAAACATATCGAGATATATATCGAAAATCGTCAAAATTTTGAAAATATCGAGATATATATATTTTTTGGATATCGCCCAGCCCTACTCCCTCGTCAGTATAATTGGTTGAAACCGCGTGATTGACAGGAGCAGAATGTGAGGCTGATCAGAGAGTCGAAACGAATGTGGTATAACGGCGCTCGTCAATGTCAAAATGATTGAGATAGCCAATCAAATCAAAGTAAGCAGAGTTTACGTTCTCTTTTGGCTCGTGCAAAGTCTTGACATACAGACAAGCGTGTCAATCTATCGCTTAATGCCATTGCGGAGAGAGATTCTTTCCGGTGAAATCATAAAACAAAATGCACACAAACGTGTCCATGCTCTTAATATACAATCATTGATGAACATCTTTTAATGAAGAAAATAAAAAAATATAAAAAACTATGAGGGAGGATTAGGAACCGTGTCAAAATGCAGATTAGGAATGTTTTCAAGACTTCTACCACCAGACTCAAATATTAACAGCGGACCTATGTTTTTATTCACTAATGCAAAGAATCTCAAGACTAATCATATATTTGATGCAAATTAATGCAAATATTGTTTGCAAATTGTCCCAAAAGGATTATTTCCCAACTAGAATTAGACCTAGAATTTTGTTCACTGTTCTGTTTCTTTATGCTTTATAAAAATAAAAAAATGGGTCCTCCCCCCAAATGTTCAAGACATAGTTACAGTCTTGCTTTGAATTAGTCTATTATTTTAAATAAATTAATTATTTCATTATTACATAATGATTTAACTTCTATAGGCTATATTTTTAAAAATAGAGTCAGCTCTTCAGATATGCAAGCTTTTTTTGTGGAATATTGATGCGGCCTGACTCTACCTATAACGGCCCCTAGGTAAGTTGAGTTTGAGACCCCTGCTTTAAAGGAACACTCCACTTTTTTTAAAATAGGCTAATTTTCCAAGTCCCTTAGAGTTAAACAGTTGAGTTTTACCATTTTTGAATCCATTCAGCCGATCTTTGTATCTGGCGGTAGCACTTTTAACATAGCTTAGCATCAGGGATGGAAATTAGCACCCGCAACCAGCCAAATGCGGGTGATTTTGTGTTGTGGCGGGTAAACTCGTGTCACCTACGGGCCACCGTGGCGGGTAAATAAAAATAGCATACTGTTTCACGGCAGTACGGTGTCAATCGATTCTTAGATGCATCACGATGCGGACATGGACAATTCTGAATCTATTCACAAATGTAAAAAAAAATTGATTTTCTAAACGTTGATACCGTGATGTTGACGGAAAGCAGAAGGCACAACTCGGCACGGGGAGTGCAGCGTCTGTTAAATTGATTTGGTTCAAATGAGTCATTATGTCACGAATCGGACATTAGTGTGTGAATCCGGTCTGTTAGAACGTCGCAGAAGATTTGACAACACAGAAAACACTTCCTAACTGGACAGAATTTTTTCCTGTTTATTGAAAATATGGATAATGTCAGCTGCTCAGAAAAGAGTCAACGTTTTTTGAGCGCAATTCACACGCAGCGGTAATTCAAGAAAAAAGTTGTCCGAATGCGCCACGTGCAATATGGATTCGGTCTTTCGGCCGTTTGATTTTGATTAATATGAGAATTTGACAAAGAGCTAAAACAGTGGTGCTTATTGAAGACAGAAAGTGCGTGCGAGGAGCACTGCTCGTCTCACCGTCACTCAGTTATGCGCCCTATCACAAGCGCAGCCATCATCTATCATTCATAAATAACAATAACTCATCAAATAAGAAAAAATAAATGGTAACACTTTATTCAGATGGTCCATTTTGAATATTATGTTGACTATAAGTAACTTAGCATCTACATGTCTTCTAACTCTCATTAGAGAAGCCTAGACTGTCTGCTTAATATCTGCTAACTCTTTATAATGTTGATCCCTAACAGACACTCTACTGACTATTAGTAACAGTGCAACTACATGCCAACTTACTCCAACCATAAGCCTTCCAGTCTACTAATACTCTACTAACACTCCAATGAGAGTTAGACATGTAGGTGCAATGCTACTTATAGTCAACAGAATGTGTTAAAGGGACCATCAAAATAAAGTGAAACCAAATAACTAACTAAAACTAAAGCATGATAAAAACTGCCTAGAATGACAGTTGTATAGCTTGTAGTATTAATTTCCACATGCAGTTACACATTGTTGGTTAAAAACAAGAAAGTGGCTGGTAAAAACATTGAGTGGCTGGTAGATGTTGAAATCCACCAGCCACAGTGTGGTGGAAAAAAAAGTTAATTTCCATCCCTGCTTAGCATACATCACTGAATCGGATTAGACCATTAGCATTGCACTCAAAAATGATGACCAAAGACTTGTAATATTTTTCCCATTTAAAACTTGACTCTTCTATAGTGACATTGTGTAGTAAGACCAACCGACAATGAAAAGTTGTGATTTTTTAGACCGATATGAGTAGGAACTCTTCTCTCATTCCTGCGTAATGATCAGGAACATTACGCAGGAACATTATATGTTTTCTAAAAAATCACAACTTTTCATTTTCCGTTGGTCTTACTACACAATGTCACTATAGAAGAGTCAAGTTTACAAATGGGAAAAAATATTGAAAGTCTTTGGTCATAATTAGTGCAATGCTATGAGTCTAATCAGTGATTTCAAACCTGTCTGGAGGACCACCAGCCCTGCACATTTTGTGTGTCTCCTCATCTATCACACCTGCTTCAACTCATCAGCTCATTACTAGAGACTGCAAGACCTGAAATGGGTGTGTCTGATATAGGGAGACATACAAAATGTGCAGGGCTGGTGGTCCTCCAGGACAGGTTTGAAAACCACTGGTCTAATCCGATTCAATGATGTATGCTAAGCTATGCTATAAGTGCTACCACCAGATACAAAGATCGGCTGAATGGATTCAAAACCGGTAAAACTCAACTATTTTACTCTAAGGGACTTGGAATTGGCCTATTTTCAAAAAAAGTGGAGTGTTCCTTTAAAGGCTTCCGCACAGCCCCAGTCGATGAAAAATGGTCTTCTCTGATATTATAAGTCATTCTAAGAAAAATTTAATTATATATATGGAATGCTGGACACTTCACTCTGATTTTAAATGACGAAATAACCTTAAAATTAGAGGTCCACCGTTTCATTGGTTTTGCCGATTAATCAGCACCGATAGCTGATTGGTGGAACAATCAATTATCTGCAAAAATCCATACCAATAGTTTTTCCGGGTTGCGTCCATTGCCGGAGTGGCTGAGAAGGGTCTGCTGGCATTATATAGTACGAGATAAAACTTGTGCTGTTTATATTATCACGCGAGTGCTGACACATCAGATATGCATTTAAAACACTGACAGCGAAATGGTACGAATACAGAACACTTCAGTACATGTGGACAAATCATTATAAAGTAATTCATTTGTTGACTAGATGCTGCATTAGCAGGGAAAGAACAGCAGTATATGTACTTTGTCATCGAGACTGAGAGGATGCTAACATTAGCAGTACCTTAAGCAGTTAAAACGATGTATATTTCTAGTGATGTGAGAAAGCAAACTGTTACAAACAGAGGTGACACAGATAACAGAGCCAGGTGAAAGCAGAGTTTATTTGCAGAACCAGAAAGTGAGCAGATGAGGTGAGAGTCAGAATGGATGTTCAGGTGAATGCTAGATATGGAGGTGATACGATACGCTTTCTTGATTGTAGAAAAACGGGGCACTGGATCAAAGGAGACGAGGACCAGGAGACAGGACGAGACGAGGAGACACTCCGGAGACGAAGGAGATCAGTTAAGTAGGCAGGTAAGTCTGAGGAAGCAAGCATGAGTAGTAGCATGTGCAAACGATACCGGACAGTGACTGAATGTGAGCGTGGGGCTTAAGTGCAGGTGGTGATTGCTGTGATAATGACGTGCAGGTGTGTGTGCCAGAACCAGCAGGTGTAGTCGCTCCATGTGGAGGATTCCGACTTGTACTCCAATGGGACCCACGGAGCGACTAACCTGCCTCCGACTGAGTGGTCTTACGGTTACCGACTGGATTCGGTAGGTCGTCGGAGTAGCAGTCGTGCGGAGCTTGAGCTGGTGGCAGAGGGTTCCAGAGATGAAGTTCCTGGCTGACCCAGAATCGAGGAGGGCAGTAACTGGAAGGAAAAGTCCAGCAGTAAGGTTTACAGTTGTGGTGAATTGCTTCATTCTATGGAGAGAAGGAATGACCACACTCACCACTGGTCGAGGAGGACGGACTGGGCATTCAGAGATTCTGGGTCAGCCACCTCTGCCGCTGTCAGTCGGGCATTCTCCAGTTGCATGGGTTCGGGGTTGGGTTCTGGAGGGCTGACACTGGTCGGCGGAGGAGTGACGCGAATGACGGCTGGCCCTGGTGTTCTTCGATACACGACTGCATACGAGTGGCGAAGCGGATGGAGAGTTGAATGAAGCGTTCTAGCCTGATGGTATCCTCGTATGCAGCGAGATGCAGCTGCACCTGAGGATCCAGACCCTGTCGGTAGCTCGTAATCAGGGACTGCTCGTTCCATCCACTAGCCGCAGCGAGGGTTCGAAACTGTAGAGCATACTCATTAACTGTGGAGGTACCTTGTTTCAGATGATAAAGCTGTTCACCGATCGACGAATCCCATGCTAATTTCCCAAAACATCCTTGATGTGCGACATGAAACCGGACAGGGTCTGGATCACTGGACTGTCATTGGACCACATGGATTCCGCCTAACGGAGCGCTTTACCGGAAAAATTGAGATGTGATGAATGCCACTTTGGCGCGATCGTTGGGGTACATGCGCGGCTGCATCTCCTGGACCTGCGAACATTGAAGCAGGAATCCGTTGCAATCCTCCGCCGAACCAGAGAAGGGCGGAGGATATGATATGATACGCTTTCTTGATTGTAGAGTAACGGGACACTGGATTGAAGAAGACGAGGACCAGGAGACAGGACGAGACGAGGAGACACTCATGAGACGAAGGAGATCAGGTAAGGAGGCAAGTAAGTCCGAGGAAACAAGCATGAGTAGTAGCATGTGCAAACGATACCGGACAGTGACTGAGTGTGAGCGTGGGGCTTAAGTGCAGGTGGTGATTGCTGTGATAATGACGTGCAGGTGTGTGTGCTCAGTACTCCAGTGATTGGGATCGTTGTGGTTGTGAGAGGGTGGAGCCTGGCGTGCTTGTAACACAAACTGTATCTTTATGCAGCTGACAGAAATATAAACAAATCAGAAAAGCATTCGATTTCAATACATATTTTGTTATTTTGATTAGAATCATCAAGTGTTCTAAAAAAGCAGACTGTTTGGATTTATATGAAATGATACCACTTATTATAATGCAATAATATTCAATTTGTAACATTAAGTAAGGTTAATAAATGCTGCATTAATCATAGTTAGTTTTATCTGTTATCCATAGTTAATGCACTATGAACTAACATAAATGATCAAGGTACAATTGTATTGCTCAAATATTAATACATGCTGTAAAAATGTATATTGCATAAGGCATTTAGTTAATGTAAGCTAGCTAAATAAGCTAATACATCCTTGTTAACAAATGGGACTTGCAGTCTGTTACCTATGACTAGGGTTGCCACCCGTCCCTTAAAATACGGAATCGTCCCGTATTTACAAGCAAAATAACGCGTCCCGTATCAAAGCAATACGGGACGCGATTCTTCCGTATTTTACATAGGCCCACACGTAGTTCAATAAACAAAAACGGATTTTGCAGTGTGTAGAATACTGATTGCAAATATAAAGATATCCATTTGATGATAAGTAGTACAGGAACTAATTTGTGCGTGATTGCTTTAGCGGCTTTGTTGCCATAGCGGCGGAGTCTAGAGAAGATGCGCTGTGCCTGTAAACTTGCGTGGTTTTTAAAAACATGTCAAGCTTGCGTCGCGTCCACCGTTTGAACGCAAGAGAATCTCCAGATATAGAACTAAATATCAAAATGTATCAATGGTTTGTTCAGTAACTCATGATGAACCTCAGGCCAACTGCACACTTTATGAGAAGCATTTCTGTTGCTCAGACTGTCTCTTAAAGCGCAAGCGCTGACAGACCGGTCTATGTGACACACGCATCCGTGCTTCTAAAGGTAGGCCTATTGTTTTGTTTTTTTTATGGATAATGTATTTAATATAATATTCCATACATTTTTCAGACAGGTTAATTAATAAATTATAGCCTAATAAATGTTATTATTAATATAATTTATAATCTAACTAGGCTATAATTATCATAATAAATAGTCCTGTCATATAAAGTTTGACATTTAAAAAAATATTTAGATAAAAACGGGACAAATAATTACATGATAATATAGTCATAATTTAAGTAAATTAATACAAAAAATAAACATTTTTGAAATTCAAAAGAGGGATGCGTTGGGGTTGGGGTTGGTGTGGGTCGTAAATGGGTGTCCCTTATTTTGGCACACTGAAGGTGGCAACCCTACCTATGACATTTTTATAGGCCTACACATTTCTAGGTTATAGCTTAAAAAAACATTTATTTATAATATTTTAATGTTTATTTTTTTATTTTTTTCTGTTGGAAGTTCTCATTTTAACCCTTTCACACGTACGTTCTAAATATACAGACTGGCAGCCTGGCGTGAGTTTTTTATAAAATGACGTGTTCTAATTTCCATGGTAACACATCAAACTTGACACGTGATGTTTTATTTTGTATTTTTTTAATACAAAATACTTCCTGACTAAATTAAATACATGCAAGTGAACTCCTTATGGTTTAAATAATAAAAATAAAAACAATGTGTTTATTATATGTTTATATGTTAAAAATAAATTAAATTATATGTTTGTTGATCGATAAGTTATCATGGGCTGTGGGCGGGGCGCCGCCATTATATGTTTGTTTTAAACACTGACAGGGAGTCGGAGCCTGCGGCATTTACAACACAAGATCATCCACTTCTCCTGATATATGTGACATTACATGAGGGAACAGGGTAGAAAATTATTGTGTTAGTTGATCTGTAAAGTTATCACGGGCTGTGGCGTCCGAGCCGCCATTGTGTTTAGAACATTGACGGAGCCTGCTGGACAAGATCATCCACTTCTCCTGATATAGGGTGAATTTCAAGGTGGTTTGGACACTTTTTGGCATTGCGATGACTTGGGAAAAGTGTCCCAATCACCCTGAATTCACCCTATGTGACATTACGTGAGGGAACAGTGTAGAAAATGATTCTTGTGTTAGTTAGTTGATCGGTAAAGTTAACACGATGTGGGCGTTTGTGCCGCTGTGAACATTATATGTTTACAACACTGACAGGGAGTCGGAGCCTGCTGGATTTACAACACAAGATCATCCACTTCTCCTGATATATGTGACACTACGTGAGGGAACAGGGTAGAAAATGGTTGTGTTAGTTTATCGGTAATGTTATCACGGGCCATTATATGTTTTCAACACTGATCTCTTGCTATATATATATATATATATATATATATATATATATATATATATATATATATATATATATATATATATATATATATATTCAAATTACATTACACAACCACAAAAATATCAGCAAAAATTAAATATAGATTGTAATTGCATATATATATATATATATATATATATATATATATATATGCAATTACAATCTATATTTAATTTTTGCTGATATTTTTGTGGTTGTGTAATGTAATTTGAAGTGTATGAAACCTAAAATAAACATTAAAAGACACTGAGCTCAGTCAGTCTCTCACTCACTCACTCAGTCTTTGGCTCTGCGCCAGTCAGCGCGCTAAAGCAGATTTTAAATTTGAATTTGGCAGTTGATCTCTGAGCATTCTAATCAAACCCGTGTGATCGTACGCACCAGGGACCAGCCTAGATTGATCCCACAGGTTTGATCGTACGTGTCAAAGGGTTAATATATTCATATTTTCATGCAATTTAGCACAGTTTCATGGTTCAGTAATGTTTTTTTTTATTTCTTGTAATAAAGTTCAGCACTGTTTTACTTACTGTTATGTTTTTGTTGTTGTTGTTGTTTTCCCCAGTATCCATTTTAAAAACTATTGGTCAATTAATCAGTTATCGGCAAGCGCAGCCCAACCTTGTTATCGGTATCGGTAAAATCCACTATCGGTCGACCTCTACTTCCATACACAACATGGTTGAGTACATAAGTACATATTTTGTAAGTTCATAGTGCGTAATTGCGACGCAACTTTCATTGACACTCAAAGGGCGCTCTCTTGCGAGAGTGCATGCAGAAAGTCCAAAACAACTCTATATAATATAATTTAAGACGATCAAGGAAATCTCTTATCTGGACAAAAGCATCCAGCTATCACTGTAGCTGAATAAAAAGCTACTTTTAACTAGCTTACTAAACTAACTTTTTGACTGATGAAACAGTTTTTTATAACTATAAAGTATATTAAAAATGCAGTGATAATTGTCATAGACTTTATTACAGTAGAGCAGCTATAACATTTATTTTCTGTGGGCATTTATATTTCTCGGGATGCAGAACAAAACGGAATTGCGTTGCACAATATGCTTTTACTACGATTGGGGGGTGACAGGTAAGGGGTTAAATTCTGAACTGACGCAATTAGTACAACAACGAACAATCCAAATAATAAATTGTTGCCAGATTCACATTCTCCTGTTTTGGAGAAAACCCCTTTTTAGCAGCACTCACTGGATATTTTAATTTGAAAATCCCACAAAATGTATCAAGAAGCAATGCAATATCATGGTGTAGAAATGTCGCTAGAGGCACGTTTTTCCTGTTTTTCCACGTTTTTTCTGTTGAAAACAATACGTAAATACATCAGATCATAAAATCTAACTTTTCCACTTCACCTCCATCATGGAACACAACACACACACAGACACAGACACATATACATAACGGTACCACCTGCATTTTCTGACCTTCAAAACTTCATTGTGTTTCACTCAAAGGATCACCAAGGTGAACTGGAATTACCCAGAACACCTTGGCTAAAACCTTGGTCTTACACATGCCCTTTGTTGGCTCTATAAGTACAGGTGAATATGTGGGTGTCCTTTAAATGTAATAGCGCATTGGTAAAAATCTGCTACACAAAGCACATTCTAAAACTATAGCTTGTCCATTAAGTATAGACTCAGCCATGCACCCACAGGTCAGGGAATCTTTTTAAAATACATCAGCCCACTGCCTCTTTCTCTTTGTCTGGGGGAGAGAGGCTGAGATGGAGAGGGGCATCTGAAGGTTGACCTGGTTGCCATTGCTCCCACTTCTCAGGTTTTCACCAGCGCTAAGGAATAAATGCAGCGCTGCGCATTATGGGTATTTGAAACTGACACCGGTGACATTGGGGATGAGATGAATAAGTATAGCAAGAATTAAAGGAAAAATAAGATGAATCAGCTGTTATTTGTCTTTCTTCCAACCAGTGTGTGTATTAAAAAAAACAGACAAGTCGTTATGCGGAACATTAAAACAAGTAAGCTGTATTTCTCACTCAATTTTTTTTTTTTATTGACACATCAACTGCTGGTACATATGGCAAATGAGTCGTTTTCTCCAAGCATGGCCCACTCCTCTGTGTAACAGAGAGGTTAATCTCAAAAGACTTTCTCTCTCTTTGTTCTTCTCACTTCTGAGAAAACAAGAAACAAAGCTTGGCTGATTCTCTCTCTCTCTCTCTCTCTCTCTCTCTCTCTCTCTCTCTCTCTCTCTCTCTCTCCCTCCCTTTTGGTTGCGCAAGGCACAAAAGACCTTAGCAATGTTTGTTATGTCTACCCCCTCCCTTTTCATTGTCAACAACTTTGTTGTTTGTGTTCTGATGTTGCCTCATCTCTTTTCATCTTCTAAAACCATGCATCAGGTAACAAAGAGGAACTATCAAAGACAAGGAGGCGTTTACAAATGTTGAGGGAGATGTATGCATGATGCGTCTGAAAGTCATCGGCACTACAGCTCTGTATTTTCCAGTGTGGAGGATTCAGAACTGTCATTCACTCGTAATTTCATAACACCCACAACACATTCAACAAGTATACAAATCAAAAGTATTCCATATCATAGATATACCACTACCGAAAAATAAAAAGATAGTAAAAAAGACTGGATCATTAATATCATGTTTTTTGAACATAGTACCATGGAGCATCACAATATTTTCACACTGTGCTTAATCCCGGGTTATCTAAACACAGCTTTCAACCCCGGGTAAAGGAACGTTTCACACTTGTAATTTAGAAGCGCGATTGGCACTGTTTTTTACAGGGGATATGAAACTCTGCTCTTTGTTAACCACGCATTGCGGTGCCAAACTTGTACAGTGTAAAACCATGCTGTTTTAGGGGCCGTTCACACAGAAAGCGCTTTGATAAGCACAAAAAAACGGATTTGGACTGACAGTCTGAACGTAGCCTTAATTTAGCGTTCATGTAAATACTACAAGCGATGCAAAACAAAATGACAAAAGTTCAGAAATTTCAACTTTATGCAAATGAGAAGCAAATTTCATGAGTGACAACCAATGGACTGTCTGTGGAGCTCGCCACCATCATGTCTATGTTGATTATTAGAACCAAGAAAATTATAATATGTCTAATTCAAATGACGTTTTAGTAATGTTTTTACAGTATGAGTGAGTTTAATTTGTTGATAAATCGATTGCTAATCTAGTTAATGATTTAATGCACCGAGGACTGCTGTGGTTAATATAACAGCACTTTCCAACAGCAGTATTTTACTTTTAATTATTTTGAAATTCCTAATTTCTAGTCAAATTAGAATGATAAATCACCCATGATTGTGTTTCTAAAGAAATGGCGCGATTGCACAGCACTGGGAAGAGACTAGTGACATTCGATGAATTGCAGTTTAAGTCACTTCCGTATTGACTTAAAGAGAAACTGGGGAAGGTTTGACGCTTGGGCGCGACGCGTGGAAAGAGTCGTTTGCTAGGTTTTTTGAAATTCCTCTAGGTGCCACTTAGTGTCACAGGATCTACATACTTCACTATAACGGCCAAGCTTCAGCCACGTCCTCCGTCAATCGTTAACCCCGAAGCTCCGTGTGAATGCAGCGTTAGACCATTAAACAGTTTTTCACCATTGCTGTGTTAAGGATTTTTTGGGCGGGGCTAAAACAGTTGGCTCGATGACGCACTGGAGCCACTGAGCATGTGGCCCCTCCCCCACATTTGCAATTTCGCATCAGTTCACCCACTAGATTGCGAGTTACTGTCAGTACCGTTAGTTACTACAGCCTACAACTTACAAAACAGCCTACAAAACAAAAAAAGACGATCTCAAGAAGAGCTGGATTAATTTTGTGAACAGCTACCTTGATGGAGTGCTGAAGATCACCACCAACACCTGCCTCTGCAGTGACTTTCACCGGATAGTTTTACAAACTTTCATCGGCGATTCATGACAATTCGCTGCAGAATGGGGTCGAACTGATTATCTCCCGCCCCGATCTTCTTCTTCCCTTCCCAGTCATCTGGTGCCATCGTGACTCGTGAGCTGTATGCAGGGGCGTAGCAAGCTTTTTAAAAGTGCGGGGGATGGATGGTTTATTTGTTGTTAGGGTCCAATTCTCACTAGTAACTAGTAGCTTATTAGCATGCATATAGGATATATATTATTACTTATACTTATGTAGCAAATATTAATGCCGTATTCTGCATGACCATACTGTACATCTCTTAATCATACAATATAGACAGGTTTGTAATCACTAAGTTCCCAAAAGTGAGGTCATTAGGGGGGTTGTGGGGCATGCTCCCCCGAGAAAATTTTGATTTCTATGATCTACAAATGTGCATTTTTTCTGAAGGCCAACAAATTAGATAACAATAGCTTGAAAACCATGTCAGTGAGCAGACATGACTGATAAAGTTTTTTTCATTTTTGTCGGTGAAGAAAGTAAACATATGTTTAACTGATATTTATGTTTTATAAATCATTTTCGTAGACATGTTAATTTACTTAAGGCTAAGTCAGTTTATTATATTCACAATATGCACACATTCATTACTAATCTTATACCCAATACAGGATGAATAAGCTGAGTTTTTTAATTGACTGAAGGCTACAAATGTAATTATATTAATTTACAGTGTGCACACATTTAAACTTTAATTGAAAATGTTGAAATTAGACAAAAGTTTATTAATTAGCCTGAATGTTTTTTTTTGTTTTGTTTTTGGTTTTGTTTTTGTTTAACATTTCTGTTAAAAAGGCAGCTGTCAAATTTTTTTAAATATGAAACTAGTATTTACGATTATTCCAATGGCACGTGAAGGCAGTATAAGAACGAGCTGACCGGTAAATCTAACAACACCAAAAGAGGCGGGGCTTAAGGCAGAACAGCCAATCATCAGCCGTCACACTCAAAGCCGGTGTCATGTTTGAGAGGGAGGGGAGAAGAGGCAGCCGCGCAGGAAAAACTGCAGAAAAAGTGAGGGTGTTGAACCCTCTCACCGGGAAAAGTGTGCGACGCCCCTGGCTGTATGTAAGTGTTGTCTTGTGTGCTTACAGCAGCTGAGCTTTCCCGCGAGTGGGCGTGGTTTCGGCGCCGACAGCGGACACTAGTGATGGGAAGTTCGGTTCTTTTCCGCGAACCAGTTCTTTCGGACAGTTCGTTTCAAAGAACCGGATCAAAAAAACGGTTCACCGGTTCTTTTACACTCAAACGTAATGACGTAATTTCGCTATGACGTAATGACGTCAAGTCTATCGCGGGTTGGATAAACAAACACTTTACACATTTAAATATATAAAGTCAGTAATCATAATATCAATCAGATAAAATATCATCATAATCTGTTAAGTTTATTACAATCAAGTTTTACATCTAAAGCATCCAAACACATACAGGCAGTGATGTGCAAACGAGGATGTTTTACAGTTATAAAATCAATAAATTAGTCTTCATCAGTGCAGAAACCATGATCCACTTACTATGTTTTGTAATTAAATAAATACGGTTCGCCAGATTTTCCCCACATTTATGTCCTCAGAGTCGTTTCACAGACGCGCGCTCATATCAGTTGATGTTCGTTCGGTTCAGAGAGACGCGTGCAGTCAGTCGTTTGACATATGCTCAGTCAGTATCAGCTCATCGGTTCTCCAATCGGACATGTCCGAACAGTTCTCGGTTCAGTGTACTGGTGATCCGAAAACCGCTGCAACCGGTTGCAACGATTCTTGACTCGAAGCGAAGCGAAATTGAGATTCGAGAACCGCGAGAGCGATTCAAAAAAGTCGCAATTGCTTACGCCTTAGCTGTAGTTTGAGGCTACATCATTTTTATATTTATAGCACCTTGTATTGAAATTAAATACACTAATCCTGAAAATAACATGGCTTTATGAAACAAATGTTTAGTTTGGTAGTTGTACAAACTAATGCTTGTTTATAATGTTTAAAAATAATTAAGTAACAAACTGCACATTTTACTGTAATGCTTTTAGACAACATTCATATAGAAAAATATATGTTTGTACAACAATTTCTGAACATTAGATAGTTTGATCTATGTACACATACAGTGTGTGCAAGTGCACTTTTATGTGTATTGTGAACACTTTAATATATTTTTATTAAAACATTGTTTATTTAATACAAACCCAATTTGTGAATGTGTCATCATTAACTATAATTACTGTAGGCCTACAGGTATTTCATAAATTATTATGATCCCTATAACACATCCCGATGCGCAACAAAACTTAACATGCTTTTCGTTCTCTCTTGAAAAATTACACGCATGCTCAGTCAGTATCAGCTCATCGGTTCTCCAATCGGACATGTCCGAAATAAACAGTTCTCGGTTCAGTGTACTGGTGATCCGATAACCGTTGCAATCTGTTGCAACCGATTCTTGACTCGAGAACGAGAACTGTGACAGGCCGTGTGCGTTCATTCGTGTGCGCTGCACGCATGCTCAGTATCATCAGCTTCTGCTCGCTGACGTGCTCATCATCATCAGTTCTCTCTTACAGTAGGTTAAGTCAGTGTATTGTTGGAGTAACTGAATAACTCTGGGATGTTGGTTTATTTTAAGTCAGAGGGACAGTCAGACAGGTCAAAAAGGGAGTCACTTTATACATTTGTGGATTAGTGCTGCGAACTTTTTCGAACGATTCAGTCCGATTTGGTGAACTGGTTCGAGCGGTTCACTAAAAGAACCGGTTCAAAAGAACGATTCGTTCGCGAACCGGACATCACTAGCGGACACACAACCCCAGCGTTTGAGAGCAGAGAACGCTGCTTATTTTTTCAAGATTTCGATAAGCTATTTTATGTACTTAGCGGATTTTTTTATGATTCAAATTTGGCTGGGTGGTTAATTACACATGCATCTGTGGTGTGAGAAACTCAGAAAACATATTTAATTTTGACTTTACAGGGACTTAAGCACTAAAGATCCGACTCAGTGCGATTGAGTGAGCAATTGCCTAGAGAAAATGAAAACAAAAACAAAGCAGGAGTGCGAGAGATCCAACCCGATCGAGTCCTAATAACAACCATTTCATGAAGAAAAAATAATTCTGTATCGATAACCTGCCATTGCTAATACAGTAACTTACATGTGGCTTTTACATTTCAGAAAAGCCACTTGGTCACAAATAATACATGGAAAAAAAATATTGCATAACAATGCCACGGCGGGCCAGACTAAAAGCCTATAACTTAACTTACCGTATATGGCTGGTGTCTGTTCTAAACAAGTGTCGTCGGCTGGGTTTTGAATTTAGGATGTTTGTCGTAATCCTAATTATCCATTCTCATTCAAACGACAAAAGTGTCTAGTTGATATGACGTCCCATTATCTTTGTCATGACGTGGTTCTTTATTAAATGCGTCATAGATAGCGGTTTAGTCATTTTAGTAATAACATAAAAGGTCGCTGGCTGCTAGTTGAATCCGTATATTGGCGCGAAGAATAACGTTACTACTGGCGTGCCGCGTGACGTAACTGAAAAGACGAATTAGCATATTCTTATTAATATTAGAATAGTGTTCTAATGCATGACAAAACAAATCACATTTAAAATAATTATTGAAGAATTGTTAAGCGTAAGAAAATGTTATTATTAATAAATATATATATTTTTTCTGACTTGGTGGTCAAGCTGTCAATCTGGCCCACCCAGATTGAAACAATTATGTCATCACACCACATCCCAAACACGAAAGACTACATCGGGATACAACTACGGGCACTGGGCATGCGCACATCAATATTGCGTCATTTAATTACTGTACTTGCATTATTGTAAGGGTAGTTTAAGGGTTGGGGTAAGTGTAGATTTGCAAATGTATTTATTGTTATTTTATTGTGCGATTTTTGCCTCACCTCCTACCATCGCTCTACCCCTTATAGCCACAACTCTTCTTCTCCGTTTTTAGTGTGTTTCTGTGGCAGAATTACAGTGCCACACACTGCTCTAGCATGTATACTACATCGTTTTGAGTCGGTTTCAGTGTTCTCGTGTGTACGTGGATATTTCTTGAAACGAGGGGGAAAAAAGATCGGATTGGGAAAGCTCTCACTTCGTGTGGACGGGGCCTAATTGGTTGATAAACAAAACTCAAATCATCATAACACACACAGGCCGAGGAGCACGCACTTTTAGCCAATCAGCAGGCAGACGTTCATTCATGACTGACAGTATATTCAGGTGATTGCTAGTGGCATAACTATACAATAAATTGTATCTAGTAAATAGTGGGAGAGTGACTCAACTCTCAAAATGTGGATTACTCCTGTGGTGGGAGATGAATCAGGCTCTTTGAATCAAAGATTAATCAGTTTTGACTTTCAATGTTGGCTGCAATACTTCACGAAAGAGCATCAGTTTGATTCATTCCTCGTGAGAGAGTCGGCACAAGATCATTATGAAAAAAAAAACTCAAACTCACACTAAACTCAAACTTACCTAGGTATCCACTGGAAATTGGCTTGGTGAAATAGGCCACAGGGGTGTCCAATCCTACTCCTTAAGGGCCAGTGTCCTGCAGAATATTGCTGCAACAAACCCCAACACACTTTAGTGGAAGCTTTGAGTAATCCTGAAGACTTTATTAGGTGGTTCAGTTGGTTTTAATTAGGATTGGAACAATCCTAGACCAGGAGTAAACCCTAACCTTATAGTATTGATAGCACATCCTGATATATTGGTTACCTTGTGATTGAGTTGACCAATGAAATCATTTACGGGCAACAGACCATTCATAAACAGATCCAGAACCTTTAAACATATTATTTGCAGCTGTGGGTTAAAAAGATTTCTGTGATTGGTGCCCCCTGGTGGTGGACCTGTTCACTGTCCCATGCATACACTCCTAGTGGTCTCACCTGTCTCCTAAAAGCCACACTGCAATAAGCATTATTTATAGTGAGAAAAAGAGAGAAAGAGCAAGAGAGATAGAGAGAGTGATCACTGTGACCTTAAAACCATCTCTTTGTCCCGTGTGAACCAAATGTGCGCACAAGATGTGTATAATCTTTGTCAATAAAGATTTTCTCTGTTGTCTGTAAAGTTTGAGATCTTGCTCCAGCTCCCTTCTTAGAATGAGAAAATGCAGTCTTGAAATTTAAATAGATAAAATTACAAATAAATAAAAATAAAACTGGATGCTTAATTTATAGTCTACAGAATTGCTCAACAATACATATTCCACATCCACACTGTGAGTGCAGACCAAATAGATCACTCTAGTCATATTATAAAAATAAAATAAAAAATCAACAAAGCCATACAACACACAGTAGAATGGGTGTGTTGTGAGAAGCCTTCAGCTGATGGACGCTCCTTTTATAGACTACCGTTCAAAAGTTTAAAACCGGTAACAGAGAGAAGCATAAAGAGGGAAGTTCGAATTATATGATTTTGATATGGCCAACACATGACCAAAGAGACGACGTTCTGATGAACAACTTGCAATGAAAAGGGAAAAGGAGAAGGATCGCGCAAACTCCCAAATTTACATTGGAAAAGCCTTTGAAAAGTGGCGAGAACTCGGGTGGCATTCATGGCGCGTTCATGACTGTTTCAGGAAGCACGGGGTGGGGGGGGTCTAGCTAGCCTCTGTTTTGTTTGACAACACTTCGAACATCAACAATTCGAAGTTACTCCACCCAGGATCACTTAGAGCACCTTTTAAAATATTACACAATATTATGTTTTTATGTATTTTTGATCAAATTAATGCAGCCTCAGTGAGCATAAGATACTTCTTTAAAAAAACATTTAAAAAAATCTTACCTACCCCAAACCTGATAATGAATCAGTTTACAATAATATTTCTGATTTGATTCCTTTGAATTTTATTTCTTAGAATTCCGTTAATAATTCCACTACTGCGTTTGAATGATTGTGATGTTACTGACCAAAGTTCAATATTTTATTTCAAGCCCATATTTACATGCAGTTTTAGCAATACTAAAATGACATGCATATTCGTATAACATTTACTGTATATCAGTTTCAATTAAATGTGTTTGTTACTTGCAGTCCTAAACCTAGACAACCTCAAGCTGTTGCTGCACAAAGTAACACAGTAGCGATCTAGTCACATATTTCCTGGCTTCCTGTGGGAAGATGGCATGGGCAAACCAAAGCATCTAAATCACAAATTTACCACATTTAGTATTTTAGTGTCTGAGTAAGACAAGTATTTTTTTTTCTGTATGGTCATGGACAGCTTATTGGATTTCACCTAAAACAAAGTTAGATTTGTAAAGTCCACTTTGCAGAGCACTAACAGGTGATTATTTTCACCTCTCTGCAGTGCTTCACTGGCCCATTGCACATCTCACTGCTCTCTTGATGGCAAAGTCAATGTATCCAAAGCCTCAGATCATCCCTAATCTCTTTGTTTCAGGGCTAAGGTCTGTAAGTAGTTTTGTTCTATCTATATGGTGTTCCTTTTCAAAGTATTGGCGGTCTCAGATTCTGCACTGAATTGTATACCACACATGATGACATTTCCACCCTCTCCTAACCTCTCGCACAAACACACCCTCATACACAAATACCATTTTAAACAGACTGTGTCCTATCACAGTGAAAGGCCAACATCCTGAATAAAATGGAGTGGCATTAATATTTATGCCCGTAAAGTGCCCACATAATCAGACAGAGAGATGTCAGATGGCATTTTTGTGGGATGGAGAGCGTGAGTGATGTATGTGCACTTACTGTGAGACCCACACACACACACACACACACACACACACACACACACACACACACACACACACACACCACCTTACACAAGCACCCATCTACTTCCACTCTAGCTCTTCTTTTTCATGGAGACACCTTTGACATTTTTACCTACACACTCGGCCATCTTCCCACATCCTCTCAGTCTCTTTCTCACTCACACACAGTCAGAAACACGCTGATCCTGAGGGATTGAGCTAGGCTCATGTCCCAGGTTGAGAGCAGCAAATATTGCGATGGAGAGAGCCAGGTGGGAGGCGGTGAGGATAAATAAAGCTCAACAATGTTTCAGAAAGTGCTCCTGCAAATATGATGCTTCAAAGCGTGTCTGTCCATAAAAGAGTGGAATAAGGGTGAAAGGTTACAAGTAATGATTTGAGCACACAGAGCTGACCTAAAAGAACGTCCAAAACTCAGGGACTCGACCTCCAAGTTTATTCTACGGTCTTTAATACAAGTCTCATAATGTTAATGTCAGATGACCAAATCCAGCTGCACTTTAAGCAACATTATACATTTCATAAATATTGTAATTATTGACTTTGATCATTTATACTATGTTGTGTCATGATACTGGAAAGTCCCCCAGTCTGCAGAAGTCATTTTATATTGGACAAGAGGAATGAAAATGAAAAAAGTATACTAAGAGTATGAATTCCCTACAATCGTATTAGGGCTACAGACTGCTACTAAAATGTTGCAAATGTGACAAAAATAATAATAATTGTGACAATTTAACCATTTCTACTAGCTGTCAGGAAACGATTTGGAAAACACTTTCCCAGTCAACAGATTTAACAACATGTAAACAAAGTTTTGATTCACAACGTTTTTGAATCAGAATTTGACTGTCATGTACTCAGTTACTTATATAACATATACTTTAGGGTCATGAAACTGGATCAGTCTATTTACTTCTTATTCATATGACAACATGTAGTAAAATATACACAATAAATATAACAACATAGATTTCTATGTAAACATGCCGCATAAGCATGCTGCATGAGCTTCTTTTAATAAAGGGCATGCTATAAAACATTCTACAAAAACTATTACCTGCTAAGCATAGGCCCTGTTTACACCTGGTATTAAAATGTGTTTTGATTGGCTCAAAGTAGACGAGGGAGATTTTCTTTTTTTATTTGTCTCTGTGGCCACTTTCGGCCACTTCTGTCCTGATTTCTTCGAGGGGTCTATGGGAGTGTGAATGTATGGCCTTTTCTAGATCTTTCAATCTAGCAGTCAAAATAAGCTAATGCAATTTACATATGAACGTGTAAAAAAACAACAAAAACATACAGAGCTCAGCAGCTCTAGTTTCTGTTCTGACAGCCGCAAGACTACACTGAATGTGATGAGTGTGTGTTAGAAATCAAGCATTTCGTGCTTGGTAAGTTGTTCGCCTTCAAACCAAACTTGGATCTTCAGCTGACAAAGTTTAAATTCCCGTCTGGCTAGTGCGCTTTCCATAATGTTTACGCATTAGGTCAGTAGGCGGAGTCGGAGAGTAGGCTGTGTTTTGTGGCTGTTCAAACATGTTTACGCTTGGAAAGCAATCCAATTGAATGTGTTTTTGACTACCTCTGGAAGTGGTCGAAAATGGACAAGCTCAAAAAGTTTTAGACCCTGTTTACACCTATATTTAACATCACCCACTTGTGATCCCATCAATGAAAATGCTATTTAACCCTTAAACACATTACTCGGATCTTTAGAGACCAGGGATTTCAATCACTACCCTCCTCCTCATTCATTTTTTTTTAAGTTAGACATTAACCTTCTTAGTATTCCTCAATCAATTCATTATAAATAATATAACAAAAATGTAACGATTTCCCATTCATGCTTTTTTTTGTATTTTTTTTTTTTGTATAGGGTCGCTAACGACCCGAGGTGTGTAACAGTGTAATTATATTTTTTCTGCACAACAATAAATATTCCACAAGGAGGCAATGTCAAGTCAAGTCAAGTCACTTTTATTTATATAGTCCCTTTTACAATGCAGATTGTTTCAAAGCTAACAGGAAAATAATTCAGCAGAATTTGATTCAGCTGTACAGCGCTCTGGAGAAAACAGTGATATCTTCCAGCTCAGTTCAATATAGTGTGTCAATGCAGGCAGATCAGTAATGTAGTTGAATATTTAGTGTCCCCAACTAAGCAAACAAAAAGCCAAAGGCAACAGAGAAAACGGTGGCAAGGAACCAAAACTCCATCAGGTGGGAGGATGGAGAAAAAAAAACAGGCATAGTTGGGGAGCCAGTTCTCCTCTGGCCAATGAACAAGAGTATATGTTTATGATTCAGGCAACATTAAAAGTCAGAAGTCAGATTAGATCGGAATATTCCGAATATTTGTCCAGTTCCATCTGGTTGAACACAGGAGATGGGCTAAAAATGTCTGATATACAGTAATGAAGTGATGTTTCACTCATAGTTACCACAGGCAGAAACAAAAGAATATGAAGTATCATCAGCAAAACTTGAAATGGCTCAGCATTTACTGCAGAGAAATTACTGAACACAAACAAATATTAGTGTCACTGTCACTTGATGATGGATCTGGTGAAGAAGCTGTCAGCGATCAAAATATTGATTTTGAAGATGTTAAAAATGATAGTTTTGAGAATATGCATGAGATGGCGAATATGAGCCAGATGCTGAATGTACTGGGAAAGGAGCTCTGACGAGGATAGTGATGATGGGATAAAACATATGCTCAAACTGAACCCCTACAAGCTCCAAAAGTTAAAAAGCAAAATAATCTTTATTTTATTCTTCTGTAATTGGTACTCTGATATCAGGAGAGTTTTATATTATTGCAACAGGTAGAGATCCATCCATGTTTGATATAGATCTGGGTCGCTAAAGACCCAAATATGTAATAATGATTGGCGAAACATTCATTCAAGCAAGGGTTAATACTAGATGTAAACAGGGCCTATAGTAAGGTCTGAATTGAAAGGTTGAATCTACTGTTAGAGAAGCTTTGTTTGGGACTGTAGTCAACAACACAGCATTTACCCTTATTTTTCAAAAGGCAGAAACATTCCAACAAAACAGTGATAATATTGCATTAATACAAACTACAGAAAATAACAACACATTGATTGTTATTAAAAGTTAAACATGCTATGCTATGCACATTTTTGAATCATCTTTGTCAAATGATTAAGTGATTTAGTTCTACATAGACTAAATCACTACAAAGTTAATTTGGTGCCTAATTTTGCTTCTAGTTATTTTCCTTGTTTAGTCTTGTTTTGAATAAGGTGGGCTTACATCTAAACTTTTACAAAACGTCACTGCAATTTTGCATAGGAAAAACAAGAAACTCAACTTGTACATCTTTCCAAAAAGTAAAAAGATATACAGAGGGAGAACAAAAAGTGCCTTTACAAAGTATCTTTCCAGTCAGTACCTGAGCTATAAGAGAACAAGCAGGCAGAGGAAGCAGGTGCCCTTCAGAACTAATGCTGGGGCTAAATAGCCACCGAAAAAAAGCCTCCGTAAATATTCTATCGCCTGGGCTGTCATTACAAAAAGCGGCCGATGATAATGAAGCATGAAGGAAATATCATTCCATATTCTTGTGACAACCTTCTCTCCCTTTCATAAGCAAACTGAAATATTTATCAGAGGAAAATGTTCAATATCATCACTTGTAATCTAGAAAAAAAGAAGAAACATAAGGGAACAAAAATGTCTAATATTAGCACGGCAAGGAGATTGAATAGCGAAATGGTAAAATGTGGTTGGTTGGTTTTTATTGCTTGTTATTAAATCTGAACCAAACAATTACTATTTTTCTTTCTCTTTTGTTAGTAGGGCTTGAGAAGAGAGGAAGAATTAAAAACGTGCCCCTGGGCTGTAAGCTTTAGCAGTAGTGATTAAAAACAGGAAACGCTGATACACAAGCTATTAGACAAAGCTATAATCAAATTCATTAATTTTACTCATTCGGAGCCTGACAAGCTTTCTTAAAGTGACATTAGCCTCATTCATGCACAAAAAACAGCAGGTGTGCAGAGAAATAAAGGGAATGCGTGACACCCCCTCCCTTTCCCTTTGAAAAGCTTCTGCTATTTAAAGTCATTCTGTATGTAATTTATTGTACCTGTTTTCATTAAACATTTATGACCGGTCAGTTTTTGGCACAACACAAAGAAAAAAATCTGCATAGAATTAGATTTCTCAGAGACATTTACAGATTTAAATGGCATGTATATCCGCTTGGAGGGTTCACGTTAAACGCACAGATACATGCAAAAGACCCAATCTAGCAACACACACGAGTGTGTCTGATTCATGCTAACACATGTGTACAGCACACGCATGACCATTACTCTAAAGAGCTGGGCAGAGGGAGGGGGCTGAATGAAACGGATGACAAATTAGAAACAGCAATGACCACAATCCATTCTCAAACACAGCACAAAATTAATTAGAGTTCTGCATGGGAAGGCCTGGGCCGGCTTCTGGGCCCTCTGTCCCCATTTGTCTCTTTCTGCAGCTCTCTCCACTCCAGAGAGCCCGAGAACATGCTGGAACAAGTCCTGGTCCTGCCCGGCTTCCCATTGCTCGCCCCAACCCCCAACTTAAGACTATGCGGAAGCACATGATTACCTCCAAATTATTTAAACGATCAAACTGATATGAACAAGAGATGGTGACTAGGCCAAGAGAGGGAGTTTGACTGCGTGTGAAATGTGTGTTCCACAAGCCTTCAACCGACAGCGACCAGCACACTGTAACTCAAACAAGCAGTCGCAAGTTATTAATATTCCTTCTATCAGTGGAACAAAAGGGCAGTGGATAAGACCAAGATACCAAGCATAGAACAACCTGGACCAGCCTCACCGATCCGGTGAGCTCACGAGCTGACTGCACTTTTCCTCCTGTTTCTGTCACTGGAGATCTGCACTTCTTTTCATAACGCACAGCCTCCACTCACCAAAACATTTGAAAGCACTGTCAAGTCTTCTCGTTAGGGCTGGGATAATGGGACATATGCAATTAAATCAAAGCTTTTTCTCTCTTTGCTGGTCTTGAAAACTTCAATGCGTTGGAACTTTAGGACAAAAGGGATCATCTAGCTTTGGACGGCTCGGTTCAACTCTCGCTGTCAGTAAGCAAGGGTTAATGCATCACGATTAGCACTCGTGGGTCTTTATCTGATATATTTTTAATTAACGGTATCCCACTCAAGCTCTTGAAGCCATCCCCCCTCCTGAAAAAAAGAGGGCAGGGGGAGTTTTGACAGGGCTAATTAATGAGCGTTTGGAAAAACGTGGAGGCAAGACGTTGGGTTCATTAGACAAGTCAGTCTGCCACACATCAAACAGGCCATAGTGGTCTGTCTGATCCCTCTTTTTATTTCCCATCTCAGAGTGGTGGATGCTGGGAAGGGACAGAGGGAGTGGGAATGAGAACAGAGAGTAAAAGAGAGAGACAGAGAGAGGGACAAAGAGTAGTGCTGGCACTTTGCAACAGGAGAGATGAATGACTTTTTACCTCAGAACACCAAGGCCTTAATGAAACCTCCAGAGGCTAAACAATGGCATCTCTGAGACAGAGAGATACACAGAGCACTGCACACATACTCACATAGATGCATGGGCATGCATGGGCTGCAAAGTCCACCGCACAATTATCCAGCACCATTCGCTACAAAAATTATGACCACACAGCGAGTGCATATGTACGCGACATATTCATCTCGAACAGAAACTGGCAGAGATGCACGCCATCTCACTCTTGGAACAGAAATGATTTTTTTTTGTGTGCATACGTACGCACCTTTATAGGCAAACACAAACACACACCTTAAAGGAGGGCAGAAATTCTTCTCTTGGATCCTATAAGAGGCCACCTATGAAAAAACAGGTCACACAAACTTCCCTAATTATTTGGCATCTCAAAATAGCTTACATGCTCTCTACCACCCAAAACCAAGTACAGACTCCTTCTCACTGCCTCAATACATCACAGTAAAGATGGAAAGATTCATCCATGAGATGCATGCATCTTATATTTCAGAAAGTTAAAGTGGTTGGTCATCATAGATTCGTCATACACTCTTAAATCGAATAATTGAAAATGCAATTGCAGTTCATACCAAAAATGGTAAATATAAAGATAACTTTAATTAATGATAACTAAATTAGCGTCCACACCTACACACAATTGTATTCATTGTTTATTATAAGCATGCCATCTGCAGCTTTAAATGCAGAGCTCTTTAAACCAGGATGGATTCTGATTGACTGGCAATGTTTTTATTCTTCATCAGCCTGAAAAAATAATTCCAAGTGATTCCAATGATATTGTTCCCCTGTGTCCTTACCGTTGGAGTTGCAGTGTGGACTTATTTCTCATAGAATGATTATTAAAACTTTATAGTATTGTTATCATCCACAAGTCATGAATGTAAGAAAACATTAAACCTCACTGGCCCTTGCAAATCAAACATCAGGTTTGCGTGTTATTTAATGTGGGACAAAAGCAGCTGGAACACCTTTAATTTGTGCTCCACAGAAGAAAATGCAGGGTTTGAATGACATGTGGGTGAGTAAACGATGACAATTTAAATTTCTGTGTGAACTATCCCTTTAATAGACGACTTATTTACAGAAATTTAGCCACCACTATATTCCAAACAAAAAAGAAAAGAACACTATTTTGATACACAAACACTTCTACCTTCACTTCCATGAAAGAGAACAACACTCTGTAAAGATGCCTGGTGGCCATCTTGCTGCCAATATTTCATTTCGTGCCCATTTTCTCCACATTTTTGTCTTGATTTCTTTGTTTTTGGCGGAGGCTAAGGGTGGGTGAAAACCCATTGGCTCGGCCTGCTTCAGCCATCTGGGGACATAACTCAAATGGGCCTCCACTATCGGCTGGCCAGCCGACTCATAAGGCCGTTATAAAGAAAGAGCCGGGGACACAAACAGAGACATCAATCTTCCCTGATCAGCAGAAGATAGAAAGCGAAAGAGAGCCCCCAAAAATGGAGAAACAAACTGAATGACAATATAGAGGGCCTGGATCAAGTGCAGAACCAGCCAAAGTCCAGGTTTGTCAACCTGTACTTTGCTGTACTTTAGTTAAACTGTGTTTTCGGTTGTGAAAGTGTGAGAATGTGTGATATGTTTATTCTATTCAGAGTATAGATCAATGTGTTCCAGTGTGATGTACAGCCAGTGGTGTAAAAGGATAGATGGATAGATGGATGGATAGATGGATGGATGGATGGATGGACGGACGGACGGACGGACGGACGGACGGACGGAGACGGACGGACGGACGGACGGACAGACAGACAGACAGACAGACAGACAGACAGACAGACAGACAGACAGACAGACAGACAGACAGACAGACAGACAGACAGACAGACAGATAGATAGATAGATAGATAGATAGATAGATAGATAGATAGATAGATAGATAGATAGATAGATAGATAGATAGATAGATAGATAGATAGATAGATAATTGATCACATCATGAAGCCATGGGCTTGAAGAAACTGCATAAAGCAAAATGATTGCTTGCTTATGTGTTTTACCAAAAGAATTAGGAAGAGATCTTTGCACCAGCAGTAGAACAGAAGCAATCTAAGCAAGGTAGTCAATCACAGTCAATGACTTATCGACATGAGCGTCATTTCAGCAGAGACGCCACATTCCTGCCGCTCCTTTCTCTTCTCTGTCCCTCTCTCTAATTCTCTCAATGAATGCATGAAGGCAAATCCAGGTTATCATTCCTTGTCTATCTCCCTTCATTCTTTTCCTCGTTTCTCCATCATTCACAATTAATGTGGGGGATGCACTCAGCTTATCCGTTCTGTCCTGCATCTGTGAATATGGAAACCCGGTTCCCTGAGACACTTGAGCGAGATATCACACGTAGGCCTATAGTATCACATCCACAAACAAATTAGTTGTTTCAGATGAGAAAAGGCTCTACAGTAGCTACCTTAATGATGCGTGTGTTTTACATATTTAGGCGGACATTTACCATAAAAAACTAGTAAAACTAGAATGGTTAAAACATATTAAAGAATGTTTAGTGTATCTGTATAAGAAAAAAAGCAAGGTCTTCAATTGTTTCTCAAAGTCAGTATCAAGATTTAACCTTCCCAAGCTTTTCGAAACAAGTTGTTTGTGCTGATTTTTTGTCTGGGAAAAAAAACATGTGTTTAATGAAATGTTATAAAACAACTTCCCTGAAGAAACAATACAATTATGCACTTTTTTTAGCGGCTTAATTGAATTAATTTACTTATGGTTGGTCCATTTAAACTGTGAACATCCAAGGTGTGATGGAAATGTTTCTCTTCTGAGAAAAAGATCCTACAGATAAAAAGAAAAAGTCCGTAAGCATAAAAGCCAGAGATTTCATGATGAACTTAATTTTCCTAAACTCTTTAAATACCAAATTGTACAAATCCACTATTTTACAACTCTATATACTTGTGTCTTCAATAGTCTTATTTGTGTCTATTTTTAGGAGAAATATCTAAGATGAAGATGATACACAACTGAGAATTACATCAAGTCTCCATGAGCTATGAAAGAGCAACTTTTGAGCATATCACTTTCACAATGAAAGAAAAGGCTGCTTTTAATTCACGTGATGAGAACTTGATGACTCCTTAAGTTTACTCAAAGAAAAAGATATATATATATATATAGCATGTCATGACAAAATAAGCAAGGACATCAATTCGAAAGCGTGTGGGAGAAAACTGCAGTTAGCCGCTAGCTGCCTAGACGTTTCAAGATCAGGTCTTTATATTTGCAGATGTACACTCTAAGCCTTAATCAGAGAAAGTTTCTCACTGGGTGCCGTGTGCCTGCCACAACAAAGTGCTATTAACAGGCATTCTTGGTGAGGTGAATGTGTAGTACGAGATGATTGACAAACGGAGGTCTACAAGGCAATGGAGAGCTTGCCGCGACTTCAACCATTTATGATACGCCAGCAGACATCAAACAGCATGCCTGGCTTTTATTGACAACCAAGATGCAGGATGTCAAATGTTTACCATTACTTTCAAGTGCTACATCAGAAGCTTTTCTTCTAGCTGTTTTTCAACCACTGAAGCCATTTTTCCATTTTTCCCTCTTTCACTCTTTTTCTCTCGCCCACTCCCCCTTTCCTCTGATGAAAAGGCTGATTAAAGTTATGTAAGTGTCACCTGCCTGCCAGGTCTCTGTTTTCACTAGAGCAAGGACGTCAAATTAAGCACATCTAAATGCTATTTGAATGACTGAAGAAATCGAAAGAGAAAAGTGGGTGACTGAGGAAGACGAAGAAAATCACATTTTCTTCACAACAAATTCTTCTTTCCGCTCCTTTTGGTTAAATTGAGCATTCCTTGATGATTTTAATAGGTTCTGATTAACTGCCATCACAAAACCTAGAAAGCGTCGATCCAAATAATCCTCTAAGCAGGGACAAATGCTGTGAAATGTTTTACAGGCCTTTCACTTGAATACGAATAATGGTACATGTGTTATTCTTTGTTGGAACTTGATCAATGGTGTGAGAGAGAAATGTGGATATATTTGAGTGTCTGTAAAAAGTTGGAGCACACATGCTTATCAAGCACTATGCTGACAAAGTCAAAGCATATACGCTGATATAGTAGCCTAGGCTACGTTTTAAAAGCTTGTATGTGAATGTTAGTTGACACATCAACACATGAAATGGCGTTTGTCCTATAATGTGTCACTTCTACGTTGAAACGCTGCTGATCTGGTTTGATTCTGGTGGGCAACGGGAACAAGACTGGAAACAAAGACTTACATTCTGCGAATCAAACATTGTGCTGTGAGACGCTCTCAGGCATCATGGAAGACCGAGGCTGAGAGAGATGATAAACAGCGCCATCTGTTGGTACTTTATGATATTGACTGGAACAAAGGTATTGTGGCTTTTTTATTTTACACATTAAGCCGGCCATGACATTAATACTAACTTGTTATTGTGTATTTCTACTTATTGACATTGCAATCAATAATTATAAGCAGCTAAATACACACACTCACAAATACATTATTATTTTTAGCCTACGGTTTACTCTGGTAATGTTTCTGGGCATGGATCAAGAACAGCACTCTGTAGGGTTAAAGACTGAAATGTGTGTCTGCATTAAATGTTATCAAATCATGTATCAGTGATGTAAACTCAAAAGCAATGCATACAGCTATCGTCAAGAATTTAACAATGTTATTTTGATTGTAGGTTTTTTATTTTATTTTATTTTTACTGGAAATGACTGATTTGTTTGCACTGCAGTACAAGTTGAATATAGGTTAGGGGAGAGCAGGGAGTGATTAAAAAAAAAATCTATCAACATCCTAAACTCGACCCTCATTTATTTTTAAACATGTTAAATGATTCAAAAAAAGAAAGGTAACTATGCAAAGGGGGAAACTATTTGACAAAACCATAAACATAAGACGGTGTATATGTGTGCGTTTATTTTAGGTAGTATTCAGTGTGTACTTGAAATCCTAAAAGTACATTTCAGGAAAATTTTAAGAAATTAAAATTAAATGAAAGCGGTCAGTGTACTGTACTGTAAGGGAATGCACTGTAAAAGTAACCTTAACATAAGACTTTGTAAAAAGGTGTTAGTTTTAGTATTGACTTAATAATATTGTCATTTCAAATACATTTTATCAATACTTTTATTATAATGTGTTCTCTCTTTTCTGGGCATTTGTTGGGCAAACACACACACACACACACACACACACACACACACACACACACACACACACACACACACACACATGTGCAGTCCAAATGATGGCATATCAACTCTACAAACGTATGTACAATGCAGAGATAAAAACATGGAAATTAAAACTACATTTAAACAACAAGCAATGTTTTTAGAACACAGGATATGTATTTGGATGCACTTCATATTTAGCCAATATTTATATTTGCCATGTTTACATATCAGCATACATATTTTACTTTCATGAATAAAATAAAACAATGCAATTAAAAACTAATTTCATATTCTGTTTTTCATCTGCATGTGATAAATCTGATAACCGTACCTATATCTTGTTTGCAAGTTGTTGTTGTTTTTTTGTACTATTAAACAAATTACCTATAAAATTCTCATTGTCAGAAAAAAATACGAATATACACAAGCAGCATCAGTACAAATCCAACAATGCTACAAGCCTGTCCACTCATCCCAATTAAAACCAATGTTTAGGTGCCCTTAAAAAAATATTTATATATATATTTTTTCCATTACAAATGAAGTCTCACCAAAAAGATAAAAAATTAAATGGTGAAACTGCCTTTTTTTCAGAAACCAGTCATTACTAATCTGGAACCTAATTACTAGCAGGGCAGATTTTCCTCTCTGATTTTCTCCAGCCAATTAATTTATATTATTTTCAGGATGACATTCAGTCCTGTGCCCCTTTTGTCTTTCTTTTGCTGCTCACACCCACACACTCCTATCATTCAGCCTCCAGTATCATATAACACACACACACTTCTCATATGCTGGTGTTAGGCACTGACCAACACCTTAGAATAATACCTCATAGTTATGCCTCCACAAAGTGATTTTTTTTCCCTATAAATCTGTACGGCTCACCCACACATAACAAATTCATTAAAATGCTGCACAGACAATCGTACTGTTTCTCCAGAGCTCCAGCATTAATGGTAGGACCGCAGCCTTGCGTCACCATATTTTCTCCATATCTTCTCATCTCTGCACTGCTAATGCCTGCTAGTCCTCATGGATAACCAGTTAAGCAATGTCGGTAATTAAGTGCTAATTAAACTTAAAGCCTGTAGTTAGGCAGTGCCCTACATATTGCCTTTGCTATAGTGTAATTACACACAGTGCTATTTTAAAGCCCGCTAGAGACTGGCTGAATTGAAGTGGTATATACACCACAGTGGCGGTAAGGAGTGAGGGTCAGGATGTGTGGTCAGGAATGCAGCCTCAGGGGTCAAAGGTTAGAATAAGGTTGGCCTCAAATAAGCCTCTGAGGTTTATAGTCCTTTAAGGCCCTGCATGGATTCATCTCTGCCTATGATGTATCGGCTTTCATCAGCGCTTTGTCAGACTAACAGTGATCAATGAAATAATGCTGAAATAGTGCTCATTTTCAAAGGCAAAGAATGTAGTCCCTATGAAGCTGCCTTTCATATTAAATGATAATTAACAAAATTTAATGCACTAATTATTTATATTAACTTGTAAATGCATTTACAAACGCCTATAGACTAGAGCATGGACAAAAATATTAACCTCAAAATGTACTTCATGTGTTTACACCTCTACATCAAATTTGTTGCTAACATTACTGAAACAACCTGAACAGGTTAAATCACACTAACGAAACGAAATTTAGTTAGATCAGGTAAAAATAGTTCCTTAAAGGGATAGTTCACCCCAAAATGAAACTTCTGTCATCATTTACTCATTACTCATGTTTTTCCAAACCTGATTTTTTTTTACATTACACAAAGTATATTTAATAACACTTTACAATAAGGTTGCATTTGTTAGCATTAGTAAACTACATTAGTTGACATGAACTAACTCTGAAAAATGTACTGACATTAATGATTGTTCATGTTATTTTCAACATTAACTATTAAAGTCAAAAGTTGTATCTGTTAGTGTAAATTGTATATGTTATTGTAAAGTGTTACCATATCAGAAGAAAGTCATACAGGTTTGGAACTAAATAAATTGTCAAGATGTTCACGTTTGGGTGAGCTGTCCCTTGTTAAAGGTAATTATTGCAGTGCACCGCCTTTTACAGTAGGACTCTGAGATCTATTAATGCTAGTATTGTTGATAATGTTTGCAATTTCAGCAAGGTGATGTCAAATTAAGGTAATCACGGCATCTGTAAACCCTGGACAGAGGGGTCATTGGTTCAGTTAGAGGTCATGTTGGCCCAGTCCAGCTCTTAATGTAATCATGTTGCACTCTTTTACCATGTGCATTAAAGGTTTAGGGTTACAGTGAATGGCGGTTGTGTGGTGGTGACTCTGGCTAATGGACTTTAACACAAAAAGCAGAGAAACAAGGTCACCGCTACATGTACACCGCAAAGATCCAGCGGCCTAAAAATTTGCAATTTCCTCCTGACATTTACTGGCAGCACTTAAAGCAAAATCCTGTATTAATTGTGTTCAATCCCGCTCCTAGAGATCAACCTTCCTGCTCAGTTTGATTCTGGGTTTGCATCTCCATTTGCTCTTGTGTGCTACAGAAATGTTATGCATTGTGCAATATTTGTCATACGGTTGTGCACCTGGGATTTTCAAAGTAAAATATGCTTTGTGAAGTATAAATATTTACTGACAACACGGGTATGTTCAACACCTTTTTTGTCACATCAGAGGTTGATGCAGGACAGGTCTGTGCTTTATGATGTTATATAGAGGACTAGTTCCTGATCATTTGACAAACATCAAAGATGCGTTTGCTGATGAATCTCCTCTCAGCTGGACACCCAAAATAACTTTGGTTCATGTGGCGATGATACTTATGGTTTGTTTGATTCCTTCCGCCAGAGAGAAGTTAAGCAAAGGAAATATTTACGGCAAATCATGAGCGACAGTCAGCGTTACTCATTAAGACGTATTAGTGGTGATTTCAGCCGAGCTGACGCACGCGTCGCCTCCTCCAGCCCAAATGAGAGCAGAAGCTCTGACAGCAACATCGGTGCCTCTTCAAGACATTCAAGCACTGAGCAAAAATTCAATATGAGAGGGAAAAAATAACAGCAGAGAGGGGGATTGTGTTTTTCTCCTTCATTCCCAGATAACAGAATTTCAGGGTGACAAACTTCAAGTGCAACACTCTGCCTCAGGGTGAGTTAATTACATTAATTTTCCCTGACACTCTCACAAAATAAAGAAATAGAGAAAATAACCCAACAAGATAGACACTGGAAAACAACATTTTATGTGGCCTTTTTTTCTTTTATTTATTTATTTTGTCAGCAATGATGAAATTAGTACAGAGGGCTCTCTCTGCCCATAATCAATCATTACTTTCAGTAGGTGCCAGAAAGCACCAACTGAAACCATATTTTCTTCACTTGTGGACAAAGGCTTCGAGATTGCGTGCCGCCCTTGTCCATAAATATATCTGGCCTTGACAACCCACAGGATTGGCTTTGAGATTTTACAGAGTAAACATCTGTTTGTGTGGGCCATGAGACATTCTGTGCTCCTTACCCAAAACAGCAGAGCCTGTTTAAAGTGACTGAGACCAGCAGACACTGAAAGAGCGAAGAGCATATTATGTTTGACTGTATATGTATTTATTATGTATATGTTTGACTGTGTGTGTTATTCAGCAAGGACACATGACAACAAAGACATTTACAATGTTGCAAAAGATTTCTATTTCAAATATGTTCATCAAAGAAACATTTATTTGTGATTAAATAAATGGAGAGTTGGTGAGCATAAGACGCTTCTTTCAAATTGTAATTCTTTTTTTATTACAAAAAAAGTGACTATATGAACGTTAGCATTTTTAAACAGCATTTTGATGTTGATAATAAACAACAAAAGTGCATCTAGCGGTTGCATATCTGTTATGAAGTACAAAGGCCGCATCGTTTTGGATGTCCAGGCATCAATTTAACCGACAGATTTATCACAGAGAAAACACTGACACCTTGACTTGTGTCATAATTCCCGTTTTACAAGCCAATATCTTCACACATTATTTCGCTACATTAGGTGAATATTGCACTTAAAACTCCACCATTTAATTACATCCACAAGTCTAATAAACACATTTTATAGAGACCATAAATCACAAAAACAAAAACACACAGAATGTTGTTAATGTAACATATTTTATCATAAAGTGTAATCTATAAAAAAATCAGGTTTGTACAAAAAAAGTGCTCAGCTTTGTGAATAGCTTAAGTAAATGTAATAAATGTCAGGGGTGTTGCGTATAAATCTTAGTTGTTGCATGTTGTTAGCTTGATACATTATAGGCCATAATTTGCTATAAATAAATGTTTATTAGCCAGCCAGACTTGTTTTGATGTGTTAATGATGTGTCTTTAAGGAGATTCAACTAACGCACAACTTTCTGCAGCATTGTCCCGGTCAGATCCCCATTACACACCTGCATTGATTATAAGAAAAGCTGTGCTTATTTGTGAGTATCGCATGTAAAAGTGAGACATAATTGGGTTCATTTATATTCAGATGTGTCACACCTGGCATGCAGTTAATTCAAGTCGATTCAAAATGCTTTTAACTGTACAGAGGATACAGAACTATTCAAAATGGCTTAGGCTAAATATCCTTCCACTAAAAGCCCAAGACCTTTGAGGGTCTAAAAAACCAATGAGCACTTTGTGTTCATGTCAGCAGATCCCTGGTCAGTTTAAGTGCTTTTCTACCATATTGATTAAGATTACAGGAGGCCCTACACCAAAACCTGGTCCAAGATCGGTCATTAGAGGCCAACTGTGGCCAGAGCCCTGTGGCTGTATGGCATATGGTTACAATTTGTCACTAACACGCTTTCGGTTGAACCCAGCCTTGGGTCAGCCAGCAAACCCGCTGGCTACACACTCCCTTAAGCTCCATATTAATGACTGCTGAGGAATAGAAAGTGTTAAGCATAATGCCATGAATGCAAGTTTTATTACAGACACCTGTGCAGAGACTCAGCGCTATTTATTCCTTCATTTATTCCTTTGTTTATTTCATTTCGTCCAACACAGTACTGATCAATAAGTAATTAATTTTACCACCTAAAGAAATATATGGCATTTTATGCCTGAACAATCAAATCAAACTGTAACATGGCTGTGTAACTATGAGAGTGAGGCACTTACAATGGAAATAAATAAAAAGCTGAAAATGTATTATTATTATTATTATTATTATCATGTGCTGAAAGAAATGTGATGTCATTCTTTGTCTTAGAGGTATTCGACTGAGAATATATATATATATATATATATATATATATATATATATATATATATATATATATATATATAACCCTATAGTTCTTGACTCAAAAAGGTTCTATAAAGTCTTAAATGACTACATAATACTTTCATGTTTAATGTGCTAATTTAATTCAAATGAAAACAAAGTGATATATTTATATTTTTACTTGTTTGTATTTATAATTTACAGTAATAATGTAGAATATAGTGTACAGTGTGTGTCAGCTTAAAATAAAGTGTTACCTATATAGCAAAGAACAAAGCCGCATTCTATATCCTATAGGAGACAGAGCGTGAAAGCCAAGTAGAGGCAATCCAAACACACTTGTTATGGCCACCATAGAAAAGGAAATCTTACAGGGGGGCTGAATAATGGAGTCGGAGGGACCAGCGGCAAGCTGCAAATGTTTTCTGAACCAAGACCAGTACGCAAACTGACATTTCCCCAACTGACTAGGACATATTTTAGAGTGCAGGTATGGGAGAGGAAAAAAATGAGAAAGGGAGGGGGAATGGTTTGATGTTTTGTTTGTTCTCCTAGGCAAAATGGAAGACATACATTGTCCCTTATTGCCTAAAGACCCACAATGCAATTCTAGCCCTCAGTGGTCACACGGGGAGTGTGCTCCAGGAGTCACATGGTCAGATGGATCACATCAATTTACCACGGGAAAAACAGAAAATAAGAGAACCCCCCAAAAAGAGAAAACAATATAGCTTTGTCTTCTTTTGACCTCTCGTGGCACACAAATACTATGTGTTATTGTGCGAGTAACGCACAGCTAAATACAGAGGTGTTCTTGTGTTTGGACCAAAGGGGAGATAAATGAATCCCCATCTAGGCTTGTCATGGCTGGACAGAGAGGAAAATCATGTACTCGTAGACCTATATCGCCACCCACTGGCCACTTTCAAACTTACAGCCTCAGTCAGTAAAGTGAGTTTTTTTTTTATTATTATTATTATTTAGAGATGCTCAAATCACTCCTACACTGCTTTTTAAAATACTGTTATTTCACTCACTTGAATCTGAAGGATTCGGGTGGAATGAATGGAGATCAACCTGAAGTGAACCTGCCGTCTGTCTGTGGCAGTGAGTGGCAGAGAGAGAGCAGCCCTCAGCGAGAAGGCAGTGCCACTGTGGATTTGTGGAGATGTGATGATGGTGGCAGGGTGACAGAAGAGGAGACGGGCACTACTGTTGTTGTAGTTTTGAACATGACGTGAACAGCAGTTGAGTAATGCGATGTTTGTGTCAGTTGGGATGGAAAGTGAGTGATACGTTGAGACAGAGTTTGGATCACTTTCTCCTCAGGGGACACAAATAACAGATTCACACATTATTTCACGAACTGACATATTTATTCATCTTAAGCATTTTTCTCACATTTATATTTAGATAGATAGATAATTTAATAAAGGCGATCTTTTAAAGTCTCTTATCACTTTATTATAGCCTAAGTGTGTAGATGCACTTGATGGACTTTCTTAGTACAACTAAACAAATAATAAAATACTCACCAGCAATTCTTTTCATTAATATGTGTTCTGAGATGCATTTATTTATTTGGGTTGAATACACATTTTCCATACAACTGAAATGTTTATACTAACTGTTAATTTATGAGTACAAGATGCTCCCTGTTTTCTGAACTTCTATGTCGACTTCATGTTTTTAGGTAAATTAAGATGACGTGTGACTTAATGCACTGGTTTTCATTCACACCTATTTGAGCAATGCTTTATAAAAGAAAATAAATAGGATTAAAAGACATTAAATAGTTAAGATGCGCAAATGCAAATTTTCTCACCCAATTCTGTTTTTAAAACAATATATTTTATTATTTGAATAAAAGTTGTTAAACTGATAAATCTTTGACTTGGATCATGTGACATTTATATATTAATTGTTTGTTTGTTTGTTTTTCATTTAGGCTTTAGCTGACATTTTATTTTAATTTAACATTAAATATAAATGAAATTATATAAATGTTGTTTGTAAAATTAAGTTGTGACATAATTTTGTTTGTGTTAAGTAGACATCCAACCTGGTAAATTTATGCCATAAAATAATACATTTCTCTGTTTATATGTGATCCTGGACCACAAAACCAGACATAAGGGTAATTTTAAAAAAAGAAGAGAGATTTATACATCATCGGAATAATATAAATAGAAATAAATAAGCTTTCCATTGATGTATGGTTTGTTAGGATAGGACAATATTTGGCCGGTATACAACTATTTGAAAATCTGGAATCTGAGGGATTCTGATTGCTTTTAAAGTTGTCCAAAATTTAATGAAGTCCTTATCAATGTATATTACTACTACTATATATATATATATATATATATATATATATATATATATATATATATATATATATATATAGTATGGTAAAAGTTTTACCAAATATCTTAAAGGACAACACCACAGCACAAAAAGGACAACACCACAGCACAAAATCTCTTGCCTTCGGACTGGTGTTTTTGAGATATTAGAGTAATGAAACAGATTGTTGTGTTATAATCATGTCATCCTCACACAGTACATCAGTCTCAGAGCTCTGTTTGGGCAGAGAGGATAATAAGGAGGTTATGGGAACCCTAATCGCTGTTTCCCTCTCAATCACACTCTCAGCCTGGAAAAAAACACACAGGAATAGAGAGAAAAAAGTTATGAAATAATAGCTTAAACTGAAGAATTGCTTTAATACTTCAATAGAAATAACCTAATTCCAACATTTTCAAAGGAGCAGGCGGCCTTGCTTCGGGCTAACGCGTAATGTGTGAGTGAAAGTATATCGCGTGTCACTCTGCATTAGAGAAGCGGGCCTGTGTGCCTTTGAATGAGAGGCAGCTGGGGTAATAGGAAGTGCAGATATTAGAGCTAATGAAATCACAAAGAACAAGACAGATGTGCTATTTGACCAAGTGCTGCGGTGCCGGTGTGGGGCGGGGCGTTACATTTGCCCACAACACTCAGACAAGAAGGCTCAAGCCCTGATAGCAACCCTTATGCCGCTCCATTTAAATGCATAATGCACAGCCAATGACCTGTGTGTTTATTTACTCTAGCTCAGTCTGGATAGATTGTGTCGCTCCATATATCTCACTCCAGCCCCCCACCTACACGCCATTTAAAAACATTTAATCATACATCAATGCTATTTCTTTACTCCATCTCAGCTCTTTGGTGAATTTGGCCAGGAGCAGCACAAACAACTTGTATTTCCTCGCACGTCATCCAGCAAACACAACTGTCACATTTAGGCTGCCGTCAATATCTACTCCCCAGCATGCATGTCATCTGGAAAACATAGAGGAGTCAGACAAATAAACACAACAACCTGGAGTCATTCGAAAGGATTTGTGGTTGGAGGATTGTGGGGGGCTGCGCAGTGCCACATCTGACCTGTGGCAATAAGCACGTTAGTCATCTATGATTCATGTCAAAACATACTTAATGTATCAAAGATATGAAACACTTTGACAGCTGCTACGGAGAATAGAGCACTGAAATGGTTTTCAAACAAAACAAGCTGTTCCCCCCCACCCTTCCACCCCTCGCACAATAGCTTGCACCGGTGGACTTATGTCCATAAACAGTTTATGATGAAATGCCGTTGCACTTAATTAAAACAATAAATCCAAAGTGTGCATTAGTGGCCCCCTCCTCTCGCCTCACTGACCTCAGCTGTGTCCATTCTGGAACCGTGCATCACCATGGCCGGGTGAGTCTGGAGACCAAATCTTATTCCGTGTGCCCTGAAATGATGCCACAAATGTGTTCTTATTACTCTCTTGCTTTCTCTCTCTTTTGGAGATAATTTAATTCATATTTCACTTGTAGCACAAGGGATATGTGGCAGAGGCCTAATCACACACACAATAGAACAAAGGGGTTGCTGTTTGGAAAGCAGACTAAATTCTCTTTGGATGTGATGCACAGGCTATTTATCCATTTAGCACTGCATTATGAAAAGCTATTTTAGATTGCATAAAAGGGTGCATACTCTTTATTATGATTTTGCTCACAGAATTACTTTTAAAGTGAGTCACTAACCGTTAACTGTAAATTGCAAAGTTTACCTAAACTTCCTGGAAAATTATGTAAAATTGCTGATCTGTTCACAGGCAGAATGAGAATCCAGTCTCAGCTTGTGTGCATCACACCTGTTCAAATTCACACTTAATTTATAAAGCTGAGAAATGAACCTGTGAACCAATGCATTGTGCTTCCTTTTTTCTAAACCCATTTGTTGGGTTCAGTACTTTTGCTTCAATGCATTTAATGTATACCAATTGGATGTGTTTGTATATGTTGTCCTGATTTAGTGTCGTATCTTATTTTTATATATGCAGACCATGTACACCCAGTGTGCGCCAGGATGCACTATGGGAAGAAGGCAAGCCGAGTGAGACAGTGTGATGCTTTGGGCAATGTTCTGCTGGAAAACCTTGGGTCCTGCCATCCATGTGGGTGTTACTTTGAGACATATACCCACCTAAGAATTGTTGCAGACCATGTACACCCTTTCAAGGAAACGTATTCCCTGGTGGCTATGGCCTTTTCAGCAGGATAATTCACCCTGTCACAAAGAAAAAAGGGTTCAGGAATGGTTTGAGGTGCACAACGAGTTTGAGGTTGACTATATACAGGTCCTTCTCAAAAAATTAGCATATTGTGATAAAAGTTCATTTCTTTCCATAATGTAATGATAAAATTAAAATTTTATATATTTTAGATTCATTGCACACTAACTGAAATATTTCAGGTCTTTTATTGTTTTAATACTGATGATTTTGGCATACAGCTCATGAAAACCCAAAATTCCTATCTAAAAAAAATTAGCATATTTCATCCGACCAATAAAAGAAAAGTGTTTTTAATACAAAAAAAGTCAACCTTCAAATACTTATGTTCAGTTATGCACTCAATACTTGGTCGGGAATCCTTTTGCAGAAATGACTGCTTCAATGCGGCGTGGCATGGAGGCAATCAGCCTGTGGCACTGCTGAGGTGTTATGGAGGCCCAGGATGCTTCGATAGCGCCTTAAGCTCATCCAGAGTGTTGGGTCTTGCGTCTCTCAACTTTCTCTTCACAATATCCCACAGATTCTCCATAGGGTTCAGGTCAGGAGAGTTGGCAGGCCAATTGAGCACAGTAATACCATGGTCAGTAAACCATTTACCAGTGGTTTTGGCACTGTGAGCAGGTGCCAGGTCGTGCTGAAAACGAAATCTTCATCTCCATAAAGCTTTTCAGCAGATGGAAGCATGAAGTGCTTTAAAATCTTCTGATAGCTAGCTGCATTGACCCTGCCCTTGATAAAACACAGTGGACCAACACCAGCAGCTGACATGGCACCCCAGACCATCACTGACTGTGGTACTTGACACTGGACTACAGGCATTTTGGCATTTCCTCCTCCCCAGTCTTCCTCCAGACTCTGGCACCTTGATTTCGAATGACATGCAAAATTTGAGTCCAGTCCAGTGCTGCTTCTCTGTAGCCCAGGTCAGGCACTTCTGCCACTGTTTCTGGTTCAAAAGTGGCTTGACCTGGGGAATGCGGCACCTGTAGCCCATTTCCTGCACACGCCTGTGCACGGTGGCTCTGGATGTTTCTACTCCAGACTCAGTCCACTGCTTCCGCAGGTCCCCCAAGGTCTGGAATCGGTCCTTCTTCACAATCTTCCTCAGGGTCCGGTCACCTCTTCTCTCGTTGTGCAGCGTTTTTGCCACACTTTTTCCTTTCCACAGACTTCCCACTAAGGTACCTTGATACAGCACTCTGGGAACAGCCTATTCGTTCAGAAATGTATTTCTGTGTCTTACCCTCTCACTTGAGGGTGTCAATGATGGCCTTCTGGACAGCAGTCAGGTCGGCAGTCTTACCCATGATTGCGGTTTAGAGTAATGAACCAGGCTGGGAGTTTTTAAAAGTTAATTAGTTGATTCAGATGATTAGGTTACTAGCTTGTTTAAAGAACCTTTTCATGTTATGCTAATTTTTGAGATTTTTTCATGAGCTGTATGCCAAAATCATCAGTATTAAAACAATAAAAGACCTGAAATATTTCAGTTGGTGTGCAATTAATCTAAAATATATGAAAGTTAAATTTTTATCATTACATTATGGAAAATAATGAACTTTTATCACAATATGCTAATCTTTTGAGAAGGACCTGTAAACATCAACTGATCATAACATTATGACCACCTTCCTAATATTGGGTTGGTCCCCCTTTTGCTGCCAAAACAGCCCTGACCCGTCGATGCATGGACTCCACTAGACCCCTGAAGGTGTACTGTGGTATCTGGCACCAAGATGTTAGCAGCAGATCAATTATGTCCTGTAAGTTACGAGGTGGGGCCTCTATGGATCACATCCCAACAATGCTTGATTGGATTGAGATCTGGGGAATTTGGAGGTCAAGTCAACACCTCAAACTCGTTGTGCACCTCAAACCATTCCTGAACCCTTTTTGCTTTGTGGCAGGGTGAATTATCCTGCTGAAAGAGGCCATAGCCACCAGGGAATACATTTCCATGAAAGGGTGTACATGGTCTGCAACAATTCTTAGGTGGGTATATGTCTCAAAGTAACACCCACATGGATGGCAGGACCCAAGGTTTTCCAGCAGAACATTGCCCAAAGCATCACACTGCCTTCTTCCCATAGTGCATCCTGGCGCACACTTGACTTGTGATATATCATCTTAACTACATAAATACAACTATAATTTCCTTTTAAAATTGTTACTTAGAATAGTAAATAAATATAGATTGTGTAAATTAAATTAAATTAAACCATTCTCGTTCTTTAACTGCTAACATAATATTTAATTTCACATCTGTTATTTGGCTTATTTTTAAGGATGCATCAAGTGTATCCTTCGCTACCTCCATTCACCCATAATCCTTTGCACACATTCCAATTCACAAAAAAAAAGATTATCTGAAAGTGAATTGGCACTTAGCTCATCCAATTTCACTATACGCAATGCAAGACAAAAAAACTATTGTGGAGAAGGCATTTTTTCCAATGTAAATGAATCACAAAATGCTAACCTGTGCATAATGTAAATCACTGGGTGACCACAGATGATTGTAATATCTGTACTTCATTAACAGAAAATCAGTTAATTTCAAATTATAATTGTAATAGTATTTTCCCACCGTGACTACGGGGGTGGAAACATTTATTGCGCATCCAGGCGCACTTACTAGACTGTCTCATTCTAGCATCTATACTGCTGCGGAGAACTCTAGCCTTCAAGCCTCAAAAGGACTGGACTAGGAAGAATGCGGACTAACAAGTATTCAGCCTTACATCTGAGTATATAAGCATAGTTATACTTTGCACAGTATAAGTGTATATTGTATTATTTGGGCCACAACTTAAATCATTCAGGAACCAAACACAGCTATTGAATGCAATGGATTTACGTGGCTTTTTAGTAACAATTTTTATTGGTAGAGCATTTTTAATAGAAGAGATGACGTCTTCATGAATACGTGAATAGGTATTCATAATGTCTATGTGAATATGTCTATAATTGCCTTTTTAAAATTGTTACTTATAATGTTAAATAAACAAAGATATAGATTGTGTATATGAAAATAAATATTTCTTGTTTTTTAACTGCTTCTTTACAGAAGAGTGCTTCACTTTGCTCTCTTCCTATTTTTCTTTTTCAGCCACGACCAGTGTGTTTAATGCTGGGAAAGCATACTTTTTCACACAAAGACCTTTTTTACTCTTAAATGGTGAATATGAGTACCTTAGAGTACAAATACGTACCTTAAGTTATAGGCTACTACTATGCACCTTTTTGTGGTAAAAAGGTACAAATATGTCCTTTTAAGGGTACTGCCCCAGTGACAAGCTGGTGTACTCCTAAAGGTACAATTTTGACAACCTTTCTTCCCTGTGTAGTCCAGATGGAGAGGAATGCTGCTATATAGGCCATATCCTACCCACAGGGAGGAACATGTGGAAATACAAATACTGTATGGACTGACCCGCAGTGGTACATCTGGACTAATCTCTGGGGTAGGTCCTACCTGGAAAGGGATCAAGCCCTGTACAGGGGCTGACCTATGGGGGATGGCTCTCAAGTACTGGGCCTGGTGTTGGACACCTCCGCCATGTTTGACTGCAGAAGCATGCCTGAAGGATACTCAATCAAGGATTTGCCAACTGGGGAATTCTCATGGAGAGCATAGAAAGTGCTCGCATACCCTCCTTAGAGGGAAATGCTGCTGCAAGCGAGACAGATTTATGATGACTTATGATGATCAGGTTGTGGTTTTCCAGTGACCTATAGTCCACTGCAACATGATGTGCTGCGATGGGGGCAACATACATTTTCAAGGTGGAGGGGGACAGCCTCCGCTTCAGCATCTCTTGCAGAAAGGGAGGCACAGAACTGATCAGGCATCTCTGGGGGTCTTCCCGGTGAAAGGAGCACCACTCAGCAAAGAGACTCTATTAAAATCAAAACTCGTCTAGTATAGGGAGCTCTGGCTTGAGTCATAGCATCTACATCTGGCCACTTAAGTCCTCTGCATCCAGCCCAAAAGCCATGCGTGGAGGTTCTAGAGGTCCAGATGCAGGTGCCATATGGTGCCCTGTCTCTGAGAAAGAAAGTCCTTCCTTAGGGGAATCTGCCAGGGAGGGGCTGTCACGAGGAGCATCAGGTCCGAGAACCAGGTCCGGTGCAAGCATAATCACTGGGGGAAACGTATATTTGCGTAGGGCCGGGGGCCAGCTGTGTGGCAGCGCGTCTGTGCTGAGGGGTGCCTCAGTCAGGGAGTAAAAAACCAGACAGTGGGAGGATTCTTGGGAAGCAAACAGATTTGCCTCAGTTTTCCCGAATCGACTCCAGATCAGCTGGACCACCTGGGGATGGAGTCTCCATTCTCCCGGGAGAGTGAGCTGTCATGAGAGTACTTTGGCTGCATGAATAAACTCACCCAGAATGTGAACTCCATGGAGCACCTGAGCCACTGCTGACCCCAGAGGAGGAGCGAGTTGTGACATGCGACGTGAACGCACACCGCCATCCGGACCAACACATGCATGCCCTGAAGCAATGGCTGAAACCGCCACAGGGCGAGCAGCACTGCCAACAACTCTAGGCAATTGATATGCCACTGCAGTTAAGGTCCTGTCCAGGAGTCCGAGGCTGCATGCCAGAGGTTGCATACAGTGCCCCAGCCCTTTATGGAGGTATCTGTTGTAACAACAACTTGCCTGGACACTTGCTCTAAGAGCACTCTCCTGCCTTCAGCAACAGATCGGTGTGATGGTCACACAAAGTGTGCCGTGGCACCATGGCCATCTCGGTACTCAGCTGTGTAGCCAATCCTGAAGCTGTCTCATAGTGGTCTCACAGTGTTTCCATGGCTACGGATGCCACATGCCCCCAGGAGCGACTTTTGTAAGGATGCAGGGAGACAGGGATAGCCCAAAGGGGAGTACCTTGTACTGGTGTGCCCGACCCTTCTGTTTTGAGGCAGAATCGAGTCATGGAAGTACGCGTCTTTCAGGTCGATCGCTGCAAACCACTCTTGAGGGAGAACACATGTGAAAAGTGTCTCATATAATTGAGAAATAGTGATATTTCAGGGACTGATTCATTCAGAAACGAAATATTTTTGAGCAAAATTGATGACCAATTTTTTAAAAACCACTACAGGTGTGTCTCATTTCGCACACTTATTCACTATAAAAGTGCATATGAAGGGTGCCATTTGGGACAGGGTCTACAGTGCCTAGTATAAGTGCCACTATAGTGCATCATTTGGGTCACAACTTAAATCATTCAGGAACAAAACACAGCTACTGTATGCAATGGTTGTATGTGCAATTGTTGGGGACAATTTTCATTGGTGGAGCATTTTAATAGAAGAGATGACATACTAATACACTGTGATGGCATCTTGAATGAATTTGCTCACGTAGCCTACTCCAGGGGTTTTCAAACCTGTCCTGGAGGACCCCAGCCCTGCACATTTTGTATGTCTCACATATTTGACACACCCACTTCAGGTCTGGCAGTCTCTGCTAATGAGCTTATGAGTTGAATCAGGTGTGTTAGATGAGGAGACATGCAAAATGTGCAGTACTAAGTCCTCCAGGACAGGTTTGAAAACCACTGGCCTACTCTATACTCTACGTAGGCTACATTAAATTAGAAATATTAGATTAAATAGATAAAGTGCATGGTAATATTGTCTTTAAAATGCAAGTTTCAATGGCAAAGAATTGTGATTTTGGTGTACAATATTTTTTGTACCAGAGAATACAGTTATCTTCAGTAATCCGGAATGTAAATTCAGACTCGCTCCCTCCCCTAGTGGTTGTGTTAAATGTGCTGAGTGCCCAGCTTCTGAAGCTCTGAAGGAGGATGTATTAACTAATGGCCCAAAAAGAAGGTTGCTATTAAAATAGACATCAGTTAATAAAAAAAGAGGATCATTTAAAAGTGCATAAACTATGACATATAGCCTATCAAATAACATTTTAGAGATAAAATAATAATAATAATAATAATAATAATAATAATAATAATAATAATAATAACAACATTTTAGTCAAAATTTAATATATTTAGGCCTGAATTTTTAATTGAAGAGATGACATAATAATAGCAGTATCCACATTGAATTGTTCTCAGGTTAAGATGAATAATGAAGATGTTTGAAATGTAGCCTACATCTAAAATGCATTCAATATTTATTTATATATATATATATATATATATATATATATATATATATATATATATATATATATATATATATATATATATATATATATATATATTATTTTATATATATATATATATATATATATATATATATATATATATATATATATATATATATATATATATATATATATATATATATATATATATGTATATATATATATATATATATATATAAACGAAATAATTAAAACACAAGCATCAACTATAAGCAACTTACTGGGTCTTTTCACTTGAAAATCTACAAAATCTGAAGATCCCCCAAAATAAAATAAATTCATAGATCACTATAATCTCGTGTTGTACAGTTGCTCAAAATTCTTAAATTAGTAGGCTACTTCAGCACAAACATAGAGGACATAAAATAAAGGGATAAATAATTACAAAAAGGATGTCATTAGCACTTCTTTCTCAATGTCGTCTTCAAGCGGTGGCAGGTGTTTCTGGCTGATGTCACTTTCCACGGTCACATGACCTATAGTGAGTCACGTGATCGGCGCTCCATTCTCGCCATTTTGAGTCCAGAGTGAAGCACTTTTACAGCCCAGGAATAAAAGCAGCGCATCACGGGCAACGAGGCCAAAGATCAGACACAACTGCCGCATCAGTAAGTAGCACTCGGGTGGTTGTGACAGTCGCATGACTCTGAGCTGTTTATTAAACGGCACAGTTGGTTTTTACCCCTCATGTTGAAGTGTAAAGTGTGCATGTGTGTGCTGCTGTTGTCAGAAACGTCCTGCCCCTTTCTCACGTTGCGTCTCCACGGTTATCACGGACACCATGTTCTCAAACACACACACTCTCTGCTAAACTTAAGCTCGATTATCTCACATCGATTGACATTGAGATTGATTTGCACGTGTCGAGTATCTGTCAGTAGGTCTGTGTCTCTAAACATACGTCAAATCGTCATTTCTCTATATACTATCGCACAGAGACACACAGCATGTGTTTATTTATTTTTTTTACCCCTTCACCATTTCAGTTTTTTCCCCTCTTGTCGATTTTGGCCTTTGGTTGTTACTTGTTGTTACTTTGTAACAAACCTATAATATAGTATAATCTGAATACTTCACTTTTACAACATATAACGTTAGGCCTAATTGATCTTAAAGGACCCCCATTTTTATTTATACTTTTGCACTTATGTGCAACACACACTTAAGTTTAACACTCACATGCACACAAAGATAATGAAAAATGTGTCTGTGAAACCCAGTTGGGTCCAATGTTGTACTTTTTTTGTAGCTACAGAAGAAGAAAAAAAGGTTAATTCGGAGAGGAAAATGCACACATAGCTTTCCTTGTTTTCAATTACTGTGGAATAATTGCATGTGTTTACTTGTGTTCACATGTGTTCATACTCCACGTGTCTTTGTTTTGATTTAGAGTAATTCTCTATAACTTCCTTTTAACTGTAGGTCAAAAATGCAGAAGTGCTATAAGGAAATGTCTTACAAGTTGAGGGGAAGTGAAAAATTCACTCTCAGATTAGGTGTGTTAGAAGTCGCTGAGGTATTATAAAAATATCCCTAAGGGTTGTCTGTCATTATTGCAAACAATATTAATTGTGTAAATACCATAATACTGGTGCATAGCTGTAAACAATTGCTGCGTATATTCAATGGCCACAAAGAGTGTGTTGAGAGGGGACATCTATTAACTGCATAGCCTTTTTACTGATGGTTAAAACTTTCCATTTAAAGGGAAATTATATAATTATATATATTCAAACACAAATAATAAATGTATCTCTTATTTAACACAATATCAACATATTTCTGCAATTTTACAGCCATTCCTTTGGTGTGCTTTCCAAAGAAATGGCTGTAAAATTGCAGAAATATGTTGATTTATGAAGGGTCCCGAAACACCAAAGTTTTTAGATGTCTTTGTGTGAGGTCCCCTGAGACAGCATGCATACAAGTGGGGCTAACTTAACATTGCCAAATGTGATTGGTATGCAATTAAAAAGGTCAGGGAACTAACAAATAACTGGATAGGGTAAAATAATGAGAAGCATAAAATATTATTTTCTCTCCTTTTTATTGTTTGAGCTGAAAGTGGGGTTAAAAGGGCTTAATGGGTACACTTACCCTATAGTATTAGCGTAATAATAGCTCATTCGTAAAACCTGTTTCCTATATAACTGTGCTCGTGATTTGGTTTCTTTGAGTTTTTACAATTAAACAAATTGCAGATTGTAATAAGCATGATATTGTATAGTCTGCCAGCCATTATCACTAAACTTTGACAGCTAGTGCTTGGTGGTATGACCACAAATCTGTATCTTTAGTATTTTTAAAAATTCTGGCAGTTTCACTTTCACTGTACATCACTGTATTTTTTTATTTTCTTGACTACACCTTTATATACTTTTAGAATGACATATTTTACTCATGAGTACATAGAATATAATAACGTAAATGTAAAATTTGTAATGTCAAATACAAATTTACTTAAAAAAATGGAGGTATTCAAATCAATTTATAAAACTAACAATTTAGTTAAACTTTTTAAATGTAATCAAATGAAAATGTATTAATTCCTTTTATTTTTGGCAAGTTTATAAAATAAAAAAATTAGGGAAACCTGCTATTCTTTATTTTTTATTATATTATATTTTGTATTATAATTATTTTAAGAAGTCAATTGTATTTTTCAATTGGAATTTATTATTTATAATTTCAAGTTAGACCAAACTTTTATTTATGCAGGTTGTAATGAAGACCTTTGAATTTTCGTTTTAATAAACACAATATTATTATTATTATTATTATTATTTCTTCTACTTGAAGTACACTATAGTGCAATGGTAAATATTTATGTTATAATTTTAAATTAAACAAACTCTAACAGAGCAAACTGCAAAGTGTTTTCAGCTTCAGATTCAGAAACCACTTAATCTGCCATGAAAAAAGAAAAAAGAAACATCTGGTTTACTATGCAGTAACTAGTGTGTGATATTTATAGGTATGTGAAGTAATGGGTATTCTTGTAAATATATAAGGAGGACCTCTGCCACCGTACACACAGAAAGCTAATCATCTTAAAATCAGTGGTGGACAAAGTACATAAAACAAGTACTTGAGTAAAAGTACAGAAACCCTAATATAACATTACTCCAATACATGTATTAATTACAAAAGTATTTTTTTTTAATAAAAGTAAAACAATACTTATTGATTAATGTTTATTTATTTTGCAGTTATATTAAATACAGAAACAGATAGAGCTTAAATAGGCTACAGCATAGTCAGACATCATTATAAATTATGAATTGTCAAGTAGCCAGCACTAGTCAATAAGGAAGATTTTGCACTTGGATCTTCAATAAGAAAATTGTATATTTCACTACCAAAACGTGTCATACACTGATAACTACTATACTGATATTTACTGATAATTCAAGTGTGCAAACAAGTTAAATAATATACCATACAGAATATAAAATTAAGAAAAACAAAATGTGTAAATGTGTGTCGACAAATAGACTATGTTTTCAGTGGTGTATAAAGAGACCTTACGTAAAGAACCGTTATGTTTTTAAAGTACCTTAGAATGAGCCAGTAGTTGACTCAACAGCAGCTCCTGTCGAATCGGTCCAATTCACAAATTAACCGTTCAGTGTGATTTGTGCACCGATTTAAAAGATTAATTGAAAAGAATCAGCATGTTAGCTAATTAGACATCACTAAATAACAATGAATGACATGTTTTAATTAAATATAGTGGAAAAAGTAATGGTAACACTAATTTTCACTAGTTGTGTATTAGCATGCATATTACTAGGATATTGGCTGATTATTATTACTTATAAAGCACATATTAATGCCTTATACTGCATGACCATATTCCAAATCCCTTAATCCTATCCAATTCCTAACCTTAACAACTACCTTACTAACTATTAATAATCAGTAATTAGGGTTTTATTGAGGCAAAAGTCATAGTTAATAGTGAGAATTGGACCCTACTCTAACGTGTGACCAAAGTACTATATTATGCTTTGGAATGCAATGTAATAAATGTTTCCCAAAATAAAATTAAGTAACATTTTCAAGTAAAAATACTTTGTTACTGTCCACCACTGCTTGAAAACATTTTCCAACTCTGCATTTCTGAACTTTAAGTGAGCTGGAAGTTGCTGATTCATTAATGTTTTTGTTTTTTTTACTTTTTAGGAATGGATAACAGCAGTGGTGTTGCTGTCCTAGTGCCTCACACTAGAGGCCAGCAGGATACAGTCTTCATTCCCGACAGACGTCTTCATGATGGCGAGGACCAGCAACGGCAGCAGCAAAAGCAGGCTGCTGACTCTCTTATTCAGGTCATTGAGAAGCTCAGCAAGATTGTGGAGAAGAGGCCCAGAAGATGCACCGTCTCTGGGAAAAAGAGACCATTGATGACCTGTGCGTCGGTACCGGTTACAGACAGCAGGGACTGCACTGAAGGGGCCACACCTTGTAAGAGACTCAGGGAGCAACGGGAAAAGCGCCCAGCACCCAGCAGCATGCCTGGGCACTTGTTCGAACAGGAGCCTTCAAGTCAAGGCACTCGGACAGTTACTTGTTACCAGTGCAGTATGTGCCGATTTATCTCTCCTACATTGGAGCTGTTGAAAGAGCATCTGCTGCAGCATGACGAGCAGCACAGTGAGCTCATCCTCATGTGCTCAGAATGCCAGTTCACTTCAAACCTTCAAGAGGAGCTGGTGGCACACGTAAGACTTCATCTGGAGGAGGGCGACCATGCCAGACACATCCTAGACGAGCAAGGCACAGCGCTGGCAAGGAACGTTCACCAAGGGATAGCAGTTTTGAAGACAAGCAACTTGGAATCAGAGAAGATGTCTACGTCGAAGAAATGGTACAGCTTTGAGCAGGGTAGGTACCGTTGTCTTATCTGCAACTATGAATGTAGACAGCAGCGCAATTTGAAGACCCATGCATGGAAACACGCTGGCCTGGTTGATTGCTCCTACCCAATATTTGAAGACGAGACAGACTGTCCTGATACTTTAAAAAGATCCAGTCCTCCTTCAGTTCCAGCAGGTAAAGAGGATACCATTGTAGTGCTTGCAGCAGTTGGAGGAAAACCTCAAGCAATGCATGGCTCCTCCAACCTCCAGCTAGATCTGTGTGCCTCACCAAAAGTGAAGTGTCATGGGGAGACGGCAGCTTTGAAAACAGAGAGCAAAATGCCAGTGATTAGTCACGTTTTTTCTATTAAAGACCCAGAGGAGCCCTTGGTGGAGGTCCAGGTGACACCAGAGGCACAAATGGAGCTGGAGTTGGAGACTGAGAGTCAACAGGCAAGCTCCGACAGCCTCCTGTCCTCTGCGCAGAAGATTATCAGCTGCAGTGGCAACAGTGCCGGCCACGTCAACGTCATTGTGGAACGCCTTCCCTGTGCTGAGGAACCGGTGTCAAGCAAACCTCTGCTCCTCAGCCCAGAAGTAGGAGGAGACAAAACCCTTCTTGCCTCTGAGGAACCAGAGTTAGAGAGCCAACAGCACCCTGTATACTACAAACAAAAGGAGGAGGTTGTGATCACCTGGAATGGAGAAGATCAACAACAGGAGGAGACGGTGTCATCGGGATCTTCCTCAGATGAAAACGTGCCACCAGTTCGGAGAAGGACTTACTCAGAGTCACTTCGGCTGCATTCTTTAGCAGCCGAGGTACTGGTGGCCATGCCCATGAGGGCCCCGGAGCTTAGCAAAACAACTGCAAAAGGTATTCATGACCTGAGTATGCAAAGCCCTGACACAGGTCAGAAAATGATAGAGATTGCTGACACTGCCAACCCTAAGGTGTCCTCAGGAGAGCTCACCGGTGCCAATGGAGAGCCAGCTGCTCTGCTAAACCTTGGCCTCCAGAGTTCAAAAGATTCTCGGGATGTGCTGGTTGAGGGACCCTCCAAAGCCGGCATCAGCATGTCTCTTTTGACAGTCATTGAGCGGCTGCAAGAGCGTTCTGACCAAAACACTTCAGATGAGGACATTCTGAAGGAGTTGCAGGACAATGCCCAAAGCCAACATTCTGGTGGAGTTTCTGGGGGTGTTTCTGTGCCTGGCGAAATTTCCTCTACAGATGGTCTGGTGGAATATATAGCTGGAAGCGAGAGGCCGTACCGCTGTCGACTGTGCCTGTACAGCAGCGGAAACAAGGGCTACATCAAGCAGCACCTACGTGTGCATAGGCAGAGAGAGCCCTACCAGTGCCCCATCTGTGAGCATATAGCCTGTGACAGCAAGGACCTGGAGCGTCACATGATCCACCACTTCAAGCCCCGCATGTACAACTGCAAACAATGCACAGAGAGGTTCTACTACAAGGTGAGGAGAGAAACAAACCTGTCTGGTGGAAATGAGCATTAAAAGTTATTTTATTCTAATGTCCCTGTTGAAGCGAAGAACAGTGTTGGACGTATTTTATCATTATTTAAATGTTTGATTCACTTCATTTGCCCAAAAATGGCTCTGTAATAATTTATTCTCATGCTTGTCTGTATGTCTTTCTTTGTTCTGGGCAACACAAAAGATGATGTTTTAAAGATTGTTTCAACTATTTTTGTTAACTCAATGAAAGTCAATGAGGTCCAAAAAAGTTGACTAAAAAAAAAAGCAAAATATTTTCAGAATATTTTCTTTTGTGTTGCAGAGAATAAATAAAAGAAGGTTTGGAACAACATGCAACCTTGAACATTATTTAACTAAATGCAATTTTTAATGAAACGACTGAATGCTTGAAGCACTATACTTTATAAGTGGAATTATTTTGAGAATTATTAGCAATAGATTATGGCAATAGATCAAATACAAATCCCCATTTACTGTTTATTTGTTTCCATTTTGAATTGACATCTTAAAATAGACTACATAATCTTTTTGTTTTCAGCTTGTATTGAATTATCTTTGAATTTCTTGATAGGCAATATATATTTAAGCAGGTCTCAACTGCTCTGAGTGGGGAGCAAGTATACATTTTAGTCCATGTAGATTGGCATAACGACTTTCTAATATTGGAGTGCACTGCTCTCCCTTCCACTGCTGCTTTATTAATAAACTTCCTCCTTATGAAGCACTGATGATGGTTTTATAAATACCTCATTCAGAGTCAGCTGAGGAACCACGAGAGAGATGGGCATGGGATAGACGACATCGGTAACACACTTGCCCACGTCACTGAAAGCACAGCAATCGTTGAAGACTCAACCAAGATGTCTGATGAGCGTGAGAATGAAATGACCTTCAGCACCACACAACGAAACAAAAACAGTTCACAACTGACTAAAAGCACACAAACTAAAATAAAAATTAACACTTTCTCCTCATAGTCCTTATAAAAGTACAGCTCTTGTTTTCTTTCTATATCATGACATACTGAGTAACAAATTACACACAAAAAAAGTAGGCTGGCTTGGTTCTATCTATTGGTCATTGAATGGATTTTAAGATGTGAGTGTTGCACTCAAAAATAAAAGCAAACTTGCAGTCATTTGTGGAGGGGTGGGAATTAAATAGTCGAAATGATTGGAGAATTCCATACGTCCCTTTTTTTTTAATAGCTCAAGTTGACATTTTAATTAAAAATTGAAAATACAATGTAAAATATATGTAACATATAAGTATAAGTATTTGCATATAAGTAGCATTTGCTTAATTTTATTTTCATGACAACAACATTACATATAATGGGTGATTATCATTTACCCCTTTTCCATTAACATGGTTCTCGTGGGTTTTAAACAACTTCGAGACTTTTTTAAATATTTGTGTGTATTTCTCTTTCTCAGATTCGGTCGGCGAGCAAAGCATTTTCAAATGCGACGTGTGCGACTACACCAGCTCCACGTATGTTGGGGTGCGCAACCATCGACGAATACACAACTCTGATAAACCATACAGGTTTGTGTTTTTTTTGTCATTGTCATTGACTATAAGGATAAATGTTTAGAAATGTGTGTTTTTTTTAAATGTATTTTGTTGTAAATAATACATCACACAAGGAGAACACATCAGAAAGCATCAGATGTCTTTGGCTGGAAATGAAAGCATTACCAGTTATCACCACAAGGGTGCAGTGGTGTTTAGGATAAGTCTTTGCTGCCTGCACTCATTGTGTAAAGGCATTATTCTGAAAACTTACAAGAACTGTTTGCTTTAATGCAAGCGCACATACATACACCCGATCACATGCAAGCTCACATAAACACCTCAAGGTCCCTTTATGGTCTCTTTGTGTATGCTGACATGTCTTGCTTCAGTTCTGCTCACCCCATGATCATTTCAAACAGAGCTTCTGAGAGAGAAGGTCCTTTTAACACCGCTGCACTATCCATTCAAGGCCTGCATTGTATTTCATTTGCCGCAAGCAGCCTCTCTACAAATGCCCTTTCAATGGTCTTCAAACGCAGTACTTTAAGCGTTCAAACACACAGCCGCATACACACAACGCAAATTACTGTGCAAAACACAACGGTCTGACCCCACTTGACAGGCGCTCCAGAAGGTCTCTTTTTAAACCTAAGTCTTGTGCTGCTTAAATTGTTCATCCTGTGCTGCATGACCCCTGTAGGTGCTGCAGCTGTGATTTTGCCACAACGAATATGAATAGCCTGAAGAGCCACATGAAAAGACATCCACAGGAACACCAAGCCATGCAGCTGCTGGAGCAGTACAGGTGAGAAGCAAACACTTTGAAAGAGCTGATGTACAGAACTTGACTGTAGGTGGAGATGGGTGAGGATCTTTATTCTGTGTTGCAGGTGCTCGCTGTGTGGTTACGTGTGCAGCCACCCACCGTCTCTCAAATCCCACATGTGGAAACATGCTGGAGATCAGAATTACAACTATGAGCAAGTCAACAAGGCCATCAATGAAGCCATTTCTCAGAGTAGCCGGTAGGAAGGACCTTTATAATACAGGTTGTTTTGTGATTTTTGTTGTTTACTCTAGTGTGAAGTTATATGGGTAAAATATATAATTATAATTCTGATTTTTGTTGTTTTATGATCATTTTTAGATTAAAGGTGTCATAAACTGGCTTTTTAATTTTTTTTATACTGTTGTCTGAGGTCAACTAATGACGTTTGTGTGGTTTTTACATTCAAAAACATCATAATGAATAAGTAATAGGCTGTTTTCTAGACTGGTTTTGAGGCTTTCTCCAGAACAATGGGTTTTGATGGGCGTGCCGCACTAGAGACTTGGAAGTAAATGGCCACAGCTAGGATTGGATAAGATTTGCATATTTAATGAGCTTCAGCTCCCCTGTCAGTTCAGTTCACATTAGGGAGGGATTGTTTTGAAAGCGGCAAACGGAATGATTCTCTCGATCACAGGGCTCGTAAACGTCTTTATCAAGCAAACACAATGATTTATTTCTCATCCACCCTAAGATTGATTGGAATATTATTTCTGTATTACTTGGCCCGACCGATCAGTCGATAAGCACGAACCGCATGCACGCACGCGCACACACACACACACACACACACACATGTGCGTGCGCCCAGATCAAGAAAGGAATATTATTTCACTATTTGAGATTCATCGGCCTGCCGATGGGCTTACGTTTTGGCAGCCCATCTGGAAAACACAAAGCCCCGGGACTACTATTACATATAAAAAAGACGTTTTACTCACATAAGTTTGTTGCACCATTCCTGTCGAATCCAATATAGAAGGCACAAAACTGTTTCTGCAAATCCAGCACCTGAGACTTGTTTACAAACGATTCACCAGTGAAATGAAGCGAACACACGTACATGTCTTCCCCACGTGAGCTGGAACTTCATTAAAAAATAAATGAAGTATCACACATTCCTAATATCCGAAGGAAGCTTATGCAGCGACTGTGTTCTTCCACAACCTGCCACAGAGTAAAACTGTGGCGCCTCTACTCTGTGGGCGGGGCTTCAGAAGCACGCTTACATATTCATCAGTTGAGTTGTTTCTTCTTCCCATGACGTCATTGGATTCCAGCTCTCGTTTTCTGGGCCTGGTGTCTATAAAAGCTTTTCTTTGACTAACAAGGACGTTTTCAGCTTTGAAACTTACAGAATATTCTTATATCATGATGAACTTTGATATATCAAAGGCTCAAGGGAAAGTTAGTTTCTCAATTCATCACCCCTTTAAGGGGTTAAAAAAAGTAATTAAAAAAAAGTGATCAATATATTCCAAGCTTTTGACAATATTTGATATCTTAATATTTATGTGTTTGCTGTGAAATTTATAAATGAAACCTTTAAGTTTTTATAAATAAATTTGGCATATTGTGTTAACAGTCTGATACTCTAAAAAATACAAACCTGATTCCAAAAAAGTTGGGACACTGTACAAATTGTGAATAAAAAAGAATGCAATAATATACAAATCTTATAAACGTATATTTTATTCACAATAGAATATAGATAACATCAAATGTTGAAAGTGAGACATTTTGAAATGTCAAATGGCTCATTTTGGATTTCATGACAGCTACACATTCCAAAAAAGCTGGGACAGGTAGCAATAAAATGGTAAATGGACTGCATTATAGCGCTTTTAACAGACCCATGGCCATTCAAAGTGCTTTACATCTTGCCTCACATTCATCACTCCTTCATTCATACACCGATGGCAGTGTCAGCCATGCAAGAAGATGGACCAATTTGCAACTTATTTGGTCAACTGGCAACATGATTGGTATAAAAAGAGCCTCTCAGAGTGGCAGTGTCTCTCAGAAGTCAAGATGGGGAGAGGATCACCTATTCCCCTAATACTACGGTGAAAAACAGTGGAGCGTATCAGAGTATCAGACTGTTTACACAATATGCCGAATTGGTCATCCCAGACTTAATTTGTTTTTATTGAATGGTGATGTACCACCAATATGTAATTTTTGTCAAACACATTTGTCTATAAAACATATTTTGCTGGAATGCACTGCTTTGAATGTCACAAGCCAACGCTTTTACACAGAAAGTTCTTTAATAAATGTTTTTTTTTTATCAAATATTGAAATGTAAAATCTTATATAATTTTTGTTATATTTATCAATTGTTGTTTTTGTTTAACGGTGTTAATTTTGTTTTTATTATATATATAAAATTGTACATTTATAAATATATAGGTCCTTCTCAAAAAATTTGCATATTGTGATAAAAGTTCATTATTTTCCATAATGTAATGATAAAATTAAAATGTATTATATTTTAGATTCATTGCACACCAACTGAAATATTTCAGGTCTTTTATTGTTTTAATACTGATGATTTTGGCATTCAGCTCATGAAAACCCAAAATTCTCAAATCTCAAAAAATTAGCATATCATGAAAAGGTTCTCTAAACGAGCTATTAACCTAATCATCTCAATCAACTAATTAACTCTAAACACCTGCAAAAGATTCCTGAGGCTTTTAAAAACTCCCAGCCTGGTTCATTACTCAAAACCGCAATCATGGGTAAGACTGCCGACCTGACTGCTGTCCAGAAGGCCATCATTGACACCCTCAACCGAGAGGGTAACACACAGAAAGACATTTCTGAACGAATAGGCTGTTGCCTCCATGCCACGCCGCATTGAAGCAGTCATTTCTGCAAAAGGATTCCTGACCAAGTATTGAGTGCATAACTGAACATAATTATTTGAAGGTTGACTTTTTTTGTATTAAAAACACTTTTCTTTTATTGGTCGGATGAAATATCCTTTGGGATTTCGGGTTTTCTGTATGCCAAAATCATCAGTATTAAAACAATAAAAGACCTGAAATATTTCAGTTGGTGTGCAATGAATCTAAAATATAATACATTTTAATTTTATCATTACATTATGGAAAATAATGAACTTTTATCACAATATGCACATTTTTTGAGAAGGACCTGTGTATATATATGTACACACAGATGCTGATATGGCAATATAATGGCGCTTTTCCACTACACAGTACCAGCTCGCCTCAACTCGCCTTTGTTTGGTTTTCCACTGTGTACCAAGATACTTTTTTTTCATATCACCTCCGGTGAAGTGAGCTGAGCAATACAAAAATGTGACGTGAAAAGACTGCTGATTGGTCAGAGAGAATCGTCACTTTTCACTGAGTCATCATTGCACAAGCCAGATGGAGTATCCTAAAAACCCCCGCCATTTTTAAATAGTTTGGCCAGAGATTGCGTGATAAACAATAGACAGTAAAGGTGATATGCCCATTACTATTCCGTGGTCAAATGAGGAGGTGCATACTTTCCTTTGTTTGGTTTGCGAGTGTCACGAAGATTACGTCACTGCAGTATATATACTTACATATATACACATTTCATTCATTTATTCCTGTAATTCATTTAATACATTATACATGGTTATATTAATATAATAACATTTAAAATTATAGTTAGTGTTACTACAGTAATCCATGGTAAAAGTTGGTGATTTGTGGATCGAAAAGTGCTCTAACCTTAATAATGGTCTTGTGATGGGTCCGTGAGTAAACACACCTGCTCTGATTTCATACTACCATATATATTTGGCAGAGCTGATAAATGGTCAATGTAGTGCGGTTCAAATGAGTAGTACTGTTTCTTTTTGAGCGTTGCCGTTTTATGTTTCTCATACACAACATAATTGGCAGTTCGTAATGGAGTGACTTTTTTTAGTTGCACCAGTGCAACCTCTAACAAATTTTAGTAGCACTGGCATGAAAAACAGGTTTTGAATCTTTAATCTGAGTTTTGAATAATTTAATTGAAATGGACAGTTTGAACAGATGCACATAACTACATTAAACTTGCCAACTTTTTTTTTGCTTCTAAAGATTAGATCCGAGAGCTGTTTTAAAACCTACCTGTCGTAAAGCTCTCATACGCAAGATGGTGGAAGTTATTAAATGTCTTGTAATTATGTAATGACCTTACTAACACCATTTTATATTTTTAAGATCTCCTACGACGCCTCTGAAGTCAACACATGAGACTGGGATGGAGCGTCCATATATTGTCTTGACTAAAAAAGACAATCAGTCACCTGAGGTGGCTTCTCCTTCAGGTGGGCAAGAAGGCAACCCCATGAGGCCATCGTCCACCAGGGAGCAGGCCAGCGGGGCTGTAGCGTGGCGGAACGGCTCGGGGCAGACGCGGCCAGGTATGGAATACTGTGTGCTGCTCTTTTGCTGCTGTATCTGTGGCTTTGAGTCCACCAGTAAAGAGCAGCTGATGGAGCACATGAAACAGCATGAGGGAGATCTGATCAGCATCATACTGAGCAAGGAGCAGCAGGGAAACCAGCCCACAGAGACCAGCAGCAGCCAGTGACGCATACTGTTCTTGTATCATTTCTGCTCGGAAAAGCACCATGCACAATTTCAAAATGTTCTTTTTTTCTATCACTCTACCTTTGTATTGATGTCACAGTTAGTTTCCGTTACTGTTATTGACCATGGACGTGATTTCAGCAAAGTGCAGTCAACTAGGTATCAAATGAAATGTAATTTACTAGTTCAGCAGAGGAAGTTAACTTTTATTGCGAGTTATGCAAATGATGAATTTCAAAGGCATTGTATACCTCATCTGTTCAGAACATACATTGTAGAATCCACACATGATGAAAATGAGGCAGCTTCTCTTGTTCACTGTAATATTATTTATATATATATTTCTTATGTGCGTTTACCTTTTAAGGCATCATTTGTCAGGCTGTATTTGAGTGTAGAGAGACAGATTTCTTTCTTGCTGTCTGTGTGTCAGTGTTTGCTTTGATATTTATCAAACTAATTTATTTTATATGCATGTTCCCCTCCGTTATGTTCATACAAATTGGAAAATTTGTTTGTAGTTATGGTCTCTTTTTTTGGTGCTATTGGTCTTGCGCTCAGAAATGAGTGAAAGAAGTCACCTTTGGGAATGTATCTCATATAATGAATTTAAATGTTCTCATTGAAACAACACGCATATAAAACTGGCCCAATTAAAAAAATAACTATTGGAAACATGCAGCAGAATAACTAAAATATGTATAGATTATTATTATTATTATTATTATTATTGAAATACACATATTCAAATCCATATCAAGCTATTGCAAAGTTGCCAAATGCCAAAACTTGAAGACAAGTGTCTCACTCTTAAATATACTTCATTTTTTTTATGAGTAGGTTATTGTATTTGTAGGATATTTTTTCCTCCTCTCTTATTTTTATTTTTTCTTCTTCTGCTGTGATGGCAAAAAAAAAAGTTACAATTCATACCTTGGTCATGGGCTTAAAATGAGATACATCCAGAAAAAAGTAGTAGTAGGTTAATGGGTTGTCACAATACCAGCTATAATATCACGATATCAAGTAGTACCGCGGTATATCTCTATTATTGCGCGAATCCGTCGTTATTGCAGAGGCTTTTCTGTTGTATTGATAATAGTTCACACACAGTCGGTTGTCATAAAATATTGATTATTCTTATTAATACTGTAATATCATTATAGTGTAATATAGTTTTGAACATGTTTTATTTTTTTCCCTTTCACAAAATATTGCAGTGCAGTTTTTACAGACTTTTATAAAGCCAAAGCTTAGTTATCCACCTTTTTCCTACGCCTCTTGATGCTTATTGCAAATTATAGGTGTAAAAAAAAAAAAAGAATCAGTGAAATTCGCTTTATAAACGATGCAAAAAAAGCAGGAATTGTTGCTCTGTTTTTGAAGTCCATAAAAACTGCATTTGTCCGTCAAATAACGTGCTCCACATGGCTCTGGGGGGTTAATCGGTGTGTTTGTGTAAGAAAAATATCCATATTTAAAACTTTTTTTAAATTAAAGTTCCAGCCGATCGCCTTCCGTGGAAAAGTGTTGAAAGTGCCTTCGCGGAGTTCTAGATGCGTTTGACGAGCCGTCTTATGCGACGTCTGACGAGCGTACCTGATCACGTAAGCCTTGGAACTGCAGAGGCACTTTAAACACTTTTTCCATGAACTGAATATGGAAGGCGATCAGCTGAAACTTTACTTTTTAAAGTTTTAAACATGGATATTTTTCTTACACAAGCGCATTAATTCAGTTCAAAAGGCATTTATTAACCTCCTAGAGCCGTGTGGAGCACGTTATTTGATGGACAGGTGCATTTTTATGGGCAACAATCCCTGCCATTATACAAATTTGGATTAGCCGGGACCTTTTAAATATAACTCAACTTTTATTCGTCTGAATCTGAAAGAAGAATGTCATATACCCCTTGAGGGGGTGTAAATCATGGACTAATTAAAATTTTTGGGTGAACTATCCCTTAAAAGGCATATTCACATTTTGTTTAACTATTATTCACCGACTTTTAACACCTCATGACTAAACAAAGGACGCCAATGTGAGTGTGCACAGTGATGTGCAAAATAAAAAGCAAGCAGACATAAAAGCATAATAAAACATTTTTAAAAAAACGCCTTAGGTTAGTTTTTTTTGGGGTTTGAAGCAGCGTGTTAACCGGTCGAAAATTTAGTTGAAAAACTAAATTATTAATTTAAGTCTTTTTGAATGGAAGTTCCAAACCGGAAGTGTCGCCCATAATTCAAAACGCTGTAGGCTTGTTAAGAAAAAGGTGGATATTGTCAGTAATGAATATAAGCATTTCAAACAAGCCCAGAAATTCGACGTTCTTACTGCTGCCATTCCGGCCAATATCTGAACCAAGTGTGGTTACCAAAGGACTACCAGTATGTATAATCTTTGGTGGGACTCCCATCAGTGCAGAATTTAGATGAATGTTGATCTAGAACAGGATTGGGGTACGTTGATCCTGGAGGGCCACTCTCTTGCATAGTTTGCAAACACTCTCCTGCCTGTAACTTTAGTAATCCTGAAGACCTTGATTATCTTCAGGTGTGTTTGATTAGAGTTGGAGCTGAACTCCGCAGGACACTGGCCCTCCAGGATCAACGTTCCGCACCCATGATCTAGCGTGATGTAAAATTTGCATTAATTCCGATATGGCTGTTTAGACTGAAGTCTCATTGCAAAACATCAAACCTGTATCTGATTTAGGACCACATATGGAAGTGGCCCAAATCAGAATAAAAAAGATCAGATTCCATGTGGTTTCTGCTGTTCACAGTATTATGAAAAAAAAAAAAAAACTGATCATATGAGCAAAAAATAGATTTGGGCCAGTTCTGCCTGCAGTCTGAACGTAGCCTAAAGTCCACCAAACCTACCACGTGAGGTGCTTGTGTGGATTGCTTTCACATTGTTTTATTCCACATGGGCTTTTTTTTTTTTTTTTTGAAGTATCAATGCTTCAGAAGGATATTTTTTGGCCGTTAAATGCCCTGGAGTAAAAAACATGCCAATTCTGAATATGATTCATGGGTGCCGCTGCACCACCGAGTCCAGCTCAAGTGCATCACAGTACGTTGGAACGCCACCAGTATTTTGAGGCTTGGGCATTGTGATGTTACCATAGCACCGGTATACTGTGCAACCCTAGTTGGTGAGATTTTGCTTCATCACTACCTCAGATTTACTACTTTTTGTCCCCTGCTCTTTTGCCCTTGGCTTTGATCTTAAGATCCCTCAGTCTGACTTTATATGCAGCATATTTTCCGAGGAATGATTTGCATACACTTAATGTTTGTATGTCAACAGTCTAAGATGCAAAATTAGCATGATTAAAAGGGCATCCATAATTCATGCAGGCTTCACACTGCCCAGTGTATCAGAGAAATTAACTCTTAGGAATTAAATCATAGGAATTTACATACACGATTATTACATTCTGAACTTAATGTACTAATTTACAATTCAAACTGCAAGTGTCACATAAATAGTTACATGGTCTGCATACAAATCATCTTACCATATATATCATAATGAAAATGGATAGGAAACATTCACCATTATTGAAATTGCTTTCTCACTTTAATTCAGTTTTTTTTTGCCACATAAACATCTTTTGAGTGTTTGTTTCAGAGGATGCGTCTTATTGTTTATGTGCACAATGTACACTTGCTTTCCAAGTAATGTCATCAAAGAGATACTGAGCTTCCTAGAAAGTTTGTGTTGTTTTCAGCCGCATTTCATTTCCTGTATCACTCTGCTGATGTAATGGTATTATCCCTTTTCTTTTCTGTGTCTGTGAGCAGGAATTGGCAGATACCCTGTACACATTGTATTCCAACAATCTTCTTTATTTGGAATCCTAGCCGTTTCTTCCTAGAACAATTGCAATACATCTGTAATGTATTTTTTTGTAAAGATTTACAATAGGTTTCAAATAATCAGAATCTGCGTTAGTAGGGCCTAGTGAGTTAATTGTGTTTCACAAGATTTGGTAATCATCATTAGGACAGCCTCTCAGCCACAAGTGTGCCTTCCATTTCAACAACCTCATATTTAGTGGAGCTTCAGCCAAGTTCAGAAATATACCATAAATCTTAAGACAAGTGCTTTGGCATCTTGGAGTCTGTATAATGTGCCCTCAAAATTGTGTAATGTATTCGGTCACATGGTACTGTAAAGCGGTTTTGTATGCGACTGGTGTGTTTGTATATATATATATAAATATATATACTGTAGAAAACTGACTTTTTTTTTTAGAGGAATTCTATTTTTTAAAACTTGTATAAACACTACAGAAAGAAAAAGAATCAAAACGAAAGCAACTGAATCAAAAATGACCTTTGACTCGCCAAAGTGCATCAAAAAGGGTCTTTACTGTGTTTAAGGGAGCGGTTGGCATTCGAAACTCCATGTGTTACATGCTTCCATGCCAAAGGTGAGAGAAATCAAATAACTAAACCTTCTAAATTTTACAGTCTAAAGTGCTGTTTTCCTTTTCAAGCACAGAGGTCCAAAAGGGCCCTTTTTTATATTAATGTTCCGTTCACAATTATTTATTTGTGCTTTTGAAACTGTAATGTTATGATTTTTGCCAGTGTATATTTGGTTATAAAGAATGTGAACAACAGTCATCTGAATGTGTCTTTATTTGGTCTTCAGAGTTAGCAAAAGCAATGCTCTACCCAACAAACTCCAACCATCAGCTACATTAAACAAAATGCACACGTGATTCGATTTAGTCCTAAATTCTATGGACTTCATCCTAAATCACGAGTGACGAACAATTCAGGATTTATCAAAGCAAAAACTGGGGCCTGTACCATGAACCCGGTTTAGCTGGCTAGCCAGATATGTTTAGGCTTAGTTTGTACCAATCCTGGGTTTTAGGTACCATTAAAGTGGTTTGGCTTTTAGCTGTGGCTTTCTTCTCCATAGTAACTTGCGCTCCACGGCTAACCTGCTCCGGAGCAGGTTATGTTCTGGATAAGAGATCTCAAACTGAAATTGGACCAATCAGCTGTGAGCAAAGTGACACATCTCTGATAATCATTCAATCATCAATCATCAATCATTAATATAGACTAAATCAAATAAATAAAGCTATAAAATTATATAGTAAAGTGTATAGGTACAGTGATAAATTTAAGTAATAGGTTAATCATTATTTACATATTTCTAGTACATTTTTCTTGTAGTGCAACGGAGAAAAATAAATCTAAATGCACTGAGTGATAAAGAAAATTTAAGATGAAAATATCTTGACACTATAATATTTTAGGCCAATTATCACAGCTATCGCAGATACGCATTACTCTCTGGGTTTGGCAGCCACTGCACTGCCGGCGAACACAACCACTTCCATTGTGCAAAGATGAGAGTAGGGACCACTGGCAGAGGTGGCGAATAGAGTGGCAAACCAAAAGCTGTTTGGTTGTATATACTGTTTATACTGTATACCAATAACAGTATATATGAAGACCTATGAGTTTCTGTGTGTTATGATATGGCTATATTTTCCAAAACATCTAATAGTTCAGTAGTGGCATCTGTTCAGAAGTGCATCAAAGAGTCTTTTGGTTGAGATTGCAGGTAATATCTATCAGAAGTTACTGATCCTTTAAACACCTTGTACTGTGTGATATGTGTTTAATGTACAATTTTATATTGCATTAACTTAAGATAATGCATTTTTGTAGACTGTTTTCCAGAATTCCTCATCTGTCACGTTGTTTAACTGTTTGTATCTTTAAGACTACCGGTATATAAGAGTAGTTTTTCGGTGATGTTTGTATAGCCTATTGTATTTTACATTTCTATGAAAAGATTTCCCACATTTTATGTATTTTCTGGTAATCAAATTAATACATAAAATATAAATTTCATTTATCTTTAATTTAATTAAACTTTTTTGTCAAACAAAGTACTGCACAACTGAGCTTTATACTGTTAAAATTAAAACAAACAATATTTAAATTAGGTATGTAAGAGTCCGGGAGTGTAAAACAATTTTCGCTTTATCCTCTTTTTGTGATGCATTCATATACAATCAATCTCAAATAGGGTACTTTATATAAGTTTAAGTTTCCCAACATTAATCTTATATTATGAAACAAAGAAACATGTTATTCCGATGCATTGCATGATTGAAAGGCGAGCGTGTAAGCATTTATATAGGAGACTGTACAGAAAACGCCATTACACGGTCCTTAAAGGGTTAGTTAACCCAAAAGTTTTAATTCTGACATTATTACTCACCCTCATGTCGTTTCAAACCCGTAAGACCTTCGTTCATCTTCGGAACACAAATTTTCTTCTACTCTAAGGTCTTACGGGTTGGTTGGGATCATAGACCTTCCATTGAACCATAAGGGGATATTTGTTGGCGCTCTATAGATGGAGTTGATGCACTTCACATTGTGCTTGAATTTAACAGCAATTTTCAAAAGGAGATGCATTTGGGAACAGTTTTTGTGCAAAAGTTTTAGAAAAACTTTGGATCATTCATGTCTTTCTGAATGAGTTCCCAGGCTTTATTTTGTCCTGCAACTTGAACTCTATCATATAGAGTATTTGAAGACTTTTCTTTTCTGTAAAATAAGCATATTTTGTCAGGCTAAAAACAAAACAACAAAAAAAACATTAATTTCTCTTTTTCATACCTGTGAAATGGGTTGATGGATGAATTAGTTTAGCAGGCACAAACTAATGTGCTTTTCTGTGTTACTTGACATACCTTGCTCAAGATTATATTAACTTAATGACTTTCCTTCTTTTTTGCCTTTAATTTTTACCCATGGCTACTCCTGTGGTTCCTGTGACATTTGCCAAGACAGTGTTATTTGATATCACAGGCAACAACCTGGAACAGCTTTATGAGAATGCGTGTACTGAAAGGAAAGCAAATCAGTCAGAAATGACCTTTAAATAGCCACATTTATTTAAACTTTTGTTGACAAAGGTTCTCAGCACTATCACTGGTGTAGTCTGTGAAATTGTTCACAATGTGTACATTTTTAGTTCTGTATTTCAGGCCACCTGTCTTAATTCATCACAACATCTACACTACTACACCAGGAAGAAAGAAGATAAATACACAAGGCCATAATGGGGTTCTAATTCACAGATTGCCTATGAACAAATTTCCAACTAAGCTACCAAATTGGAATGTGTTTAAGTCTTTATAAATGTGCTAATTGAAATTTAAAGCAAATTAAAACCAGCAGTGGGTATAAGAGAGGCTTGACTTATATGGGTTTAACTGTAACCGAAGGCTGCTGGAGCAGCGATAAGCCGTGGATGGATTCCGCTTCTCTTTGGAAAATACAAGTCTGTACCTTTTTATAATCCCTTCAAGTTACACGAATCCCTGACGGTTTCTAAAAAGCCCACTGATGTCGACATTTATGAGATCAGCTTTTCAAAGGTCCCCGTGAAAGTGAAGATATAGCAGATGACATACGAGGTGGGAAACACAAAAGTGAAGGGGAAAGTACTTGAAGGACACAGTTGTGACATTTTAGTGACTTTTGTTGGCGCTTCTGAGCCAATTAGTTTCAAACCTCTGGTTTTTCTATTATTCACCACAGAAAGTCCAGTTTTATGCTCAAGCAAGTGAAAATCAGCAAAGAAAATACATGAACCTTCATGAGCTTAAGAATTTTTTATTGGGCCTACTAAAATTGGCTGTGACACCAAGCTTGAAGTCCCTTGCTTCTCGAACTGTACTTATAACACAAGTAGAGAAATAAAGCAAGAGGAAGCGAAATAAAGGTAATTACTGCAACCCACTTTCTCCTTTGTGCTCATCAAGGTCTAAAGCCAGACAAACAATTGTCTTCCAAGAAGAAAAGAGGCAGCCATTAAACATTTACGCTTTTCTTCCCCCATAATCCTTCTTTAAGATGAGCTGCCTGCCAATCTTTGATAATCTTCAGACCTTTCATGTCAGCAGCCACATCTTTTATTTCTTTTAACCAGAACCATTTGAATGCCCAGACATTTACTGGACATTGTGATGTCTAACTGCTAGAGAACATTTAATAAGGACTGTAGAGCTATATCCTATATATGAGGGTGTTCTTTGTATAGTTTCTAAGGTTGTGCACAAATGTTTAAATGATGGAGACTTACATGAAGGACATGATAAATAATGTAGCAGTTTTCTTTTCACTTGCCACTGCATAGAGAGCTGTGGGGATCTGGTGTTTGATGAAGTCTCCATGCCATACATCTGATTGGGGCCAGGGCTTCTGAGACATTCAATAAACAACACACTCAGACAAGAAAAGTGAGGGTGAAGTGCTGTAGGAAATGTAATGTGTGCCCATATATGTGTATACTGCGGCAAATTTGTATTTATATATTATTATACCCAATTACATTACATCCAGGAATTAAAGGAACGTGTTATTTAGACAGCCAAGTACTTTCTGCCTTCACTGAAGAACGGTGATTTCTTCTGTCTGGATCAGCTGTCTGAAAAAATACACCATAATCAGGAGTAATCAAAATCTTGGTTCATTCAAGTCATATTTATTATTATTGGGAGTTTTACTGATTGGATTCAAGATTGTGTCCATTACTACATTCACATGATGAGATTTGTTTCAAGCAAATCTATGTTTTTCTGTTTCATTATAGAGCTAAAAAAAAAGACAAAATAATTTGAATGTTATGTTTTACTAATAATATCATTCCTTCTGAAACATGGAAGCTTTTTTTGTACAAATTTCTGAGTCTTGAATTTAGTTCAAAATGTCTTTTTCTTCTGGAAATTTCTCTGAAATTTTCCGGATTAAAGGTGCACTATGTAACTTTTCCGTCCGCTGGAGGTTGCCTATTCAAAACAAAGCCGTAGTTTGATAACGCCAAATTTTAGTGCAGAATCTTGGAACATGTGGTCTTCACCATTGTGTTCATGGATGCGTTTATCGATTATTAACGTTACTGTAGTATGAAACAGAGCATGACCGAGTGTTGTGGGAACTGAGCAAGGCCGCTGGAGCGACTGTTAATAAGATGAACGCAACACGTGTCGTGAGCAGTGGGACTTTTATAATGCCACAGTCGCTCCAGTCGGCGCCATTTCCATTTTCTGGTCATGAGTTCATGAGGTAACACAGCTCTGTTCATCATATTAGATACATTTGAGTGTGTTGAAAATTATGTTATGACGTTACTCTGTACGTTCGCTCGGTGGCTGTTATGACACTTGTTGCACACTGCAGTGAGAGTAAAGAGTTTCTGCGAAATAAAACGAAATAACAGGTTCCTTGGTTAAAACAGAAATTTTCTCACCATTTACAAATAGTTGGAAACATGGGATATTGTAAATACTCAATTGAACAATATTTTTGTATATTTTACTGAAAATCTTTTACATAGTGCACCTTTAAAGATTTATGGTTTGAATAAAGAGCTGTAGTGACCATACTTTATTTATTCAGTTTATTACTTTATACAACAACAGATATCAAGATATTCCACAAGCCTCTGATCAGTCTCACTGTGTATTACTAGAAGAATAGCAGACTTACTGTTGTGAGGAGATGGTCAATCTCAGTAGTGTCTCTGTATGGACCCAGAGTGTTCCACACAAAAGGATGATACGCTTTCCTGAAAAATATATTTAGAGATTGTGTATGGTGTCAGATGAAGGTGCTGGGAGTGTACACAGCACTTCGAGATAAGGATCTAAAGAAATACTGTTGACTATATTTGGCAGCACCCTCAGGCAGAACATATATTGGACTGTGTGTGTTCTTATCTATTCTTATCGCACATTATATCATGTGAAACCCACTGCCACTATTGTGGAAATTTTCCATTTAGTAAAAGCTCTTGAAGCCATACAGGGACCTTGTGGATTGTATGCGATGCTCCAAATGCAAGCAAGTGCTTAAATAAAACAGCCTTTGTGGTGTCATAATGTAGTACAGGTAGCGTATACTTAATTAAGTATACACTTAATTGACCTTGGGTTATTGTGTTTGTCGACCCCACCTAAGACCACTTATATCTGGGTAAAGCAACAGTTTGCATTTTTTGTCACCATTTTTAAACCCTGAGTTATGGAACTATGTTCCAAAACAAGGTCAGAAGATTATAGGTGCTAACACAAAAGTGCAGTGCTAAAGTAAGTTGTTTAGAAACAGACAATAAACTGCCTCAGAATCACCTTATACATATTCATGGACTGTTCTTAGTTTCAGCATTGAGGAATAAAAAGGTGGAACATTGCTGGTAAATGTGTTAACTGGACTGTAGACTTTACTATTTGTTTCTTTTGTGCATTTCAGGATTTATGTGGTGACATTTTCACAAATTGACAAGCGGTTATTAAAACGGGTTGTGTGCCCGTCACATGCAGTATTCATCTGATCAAGCAGAAAAAATAAAATTAATTAATTAATGTAAGGAACCTTTACATTAATTGCTACCTTTCTACCGGTTCTTGACTATGGCAATATGATGTATCAAAATGTTCCTTTTTGCCTCTTTGGACACACTGTATCATCATGATGCCTTAAGGTTTGTAATTTTCATAAGATTTATTTTTTTGAGTGTGTATTTCTATGTTTTATGGTTGTGTTACTATGCGTTATTTTTTGCATATGTAAATTTGAGCTGCTTATCTTGGCCAGGACTCTACTGTAAAAGAGATTTTTAATCTCAGTGAGGTTAAATATAAAATATAATATAAAAAATTAAATATGCCTCTGGGACTCTTCTAAATAGGTCTGTAGAACAGATTGGACTGTCATTCACCTCTCAGGCCGCTGATGCAGGTGGACTTTAGAGATCCTCTGCATCTCAGCTTTGATCTGGTCCAACTTCTCTTTTATTATTCGGCTGTGAGTGTTATATCTGTGTCTCACTGCTGTTGTACTGCTGGGTTTTGAATGGTCCCGGTCCTCACTGTGGTTCTCACTGGGACTCACATCTGAGGAAACATGACCTGTTTGGCATTACTCACAGGGTATCACATATGGTGGTTTGATTATAATCACATAATAAATGAAGATGTATAAATGTGCATGATTGTTCATTTCGTGCACACATGGCTGGATTATGGACCAGGCCACTGGGTCAGTGCACCAGGGCCTCTGAATATTACAGTTTTTCTGAATTGCTAAAACACATTCTAAATCATCACCCACTTTCTCAAAACCTTAAAGGGTTAGTTAATTCAATATTTCCTTAATTTCATTAATTTATCACCCTCATGTCGTTTCAAACCCGTAAGACCTTTGTTCATCTTCTGAACATATTTTTGAGGAAAATGATGTCTTCACTTCCTTTCTGGGCCTTGAAAGTGGTAATTAAATAGCTGACTATGGAGGTGTCAAAGAGCTCTCGGATTTCATCCAAAATATCTTCATTTGTGTTCCGAAGATGAACAAAGGTTTTAGGGCTTGGAACGACATGAGGGTGAGTAAAACTCACAGACTTTTCATTTTTTTAGTGAACTCATCCTTTAAACAAAAAAAAAAAACAGTTCAGGGAACCTCTGACTCTTCTGGCAAAATCAAACCATTTTATCTGTGCTCAAAATCAAAACATTCTTCAGATCATACACACAGCAAGTCAATATTATAAACACTACAAATCATTCATTAGACACTACATCAAATAATGGAGAACACAGAATCCAAAGCATGCAGTTACAGGGGGAAAAAAAGTATTGTAACAAAGTAAACTAATTTTGCAATTACGTAATTTTTTTTAGTAATTACAACATACAGTAGTACGGTGAATAAACTGTATACCGTATGCACTGCAAGTATAGTATTGTATTGAATATTGTATAGGTCTATTGGATGTCTGTACAGTAACCCAAATGCAAAAGCCAAAAAAGTACAAAAACATAATCAACTCTGGGAAAAACCCTCTGGTGTGCCAGATCCAGCTTTGACAACATTCTCCACACCTTGATCTTTCTTGTCCTCATCCTCTTCCTCCTTGTTCACCACCTCTTACAAGTACTCTTCCTCCTCTCCCTCTTATATTGTTTCCATTCATTGTTGGTATGAATTATTTGGTCACATAATTAGAAATATATATGAACAATTTGAGTCTTTGTGTGTAAACAATGACAATTGTGTTTTAGTTGTGTTTATCTTTTGCCTGCCTGTGTTTAGTGTTTTGCAACTCAAGGGCATCACAGTGCGAAATGTGTTTTAGTGAGTGAGAATGGGTTTAGAGTTTTGCAAAAAGAATGCATGAGATTGGCAAATTGTGTCACATGGACTTATTTAATGTTTTATAGAAATAGTTTTTTATTCAACAAATTGGTTTAGGCTATTAAGAGTTTGGTTCAAAGAATGGGATTTAGTGTTTTAGGAATTTACTGTAAGGGCCTCCAAAGTGTGAGCCAAAAGAAGTTGGGCCTTTCCTCCAATGCGAGCTGACCACTAGGGCACCCGAGCTCATCGTTGCATAGTGTGCTGATCTTTAGGACTTCTTGACAGTGCAAGCTAGGTTTCATGGTAACTATTCTAGTGATTTAAGCCTTTCATAGCCTATCACTCACAGGTCACAGCAGGACCATGATCCAGCCCTTTGCAGACAGCATGTGAGCTCTGAACCATTTACCCTTCTTTGTGTCAGATTGGTTTATTTCCATACTCTAGAATTTTTAGAATGCATGAGATGGTGTTATACATCCAGTGCATGAATAAGGAAATCATTGCATTTGTACTATAGGCACTACAAAGAAAACAGATTAACAACAAACACCAATAAGTGACACAAAGGAATAAGATCTACAATTTTTTTGAACATTCACTGTGAATGTTTTCACTGTGCTGCTGTTGCATTTCCCACAAATACCTCAGATCAGAAGCATAGTTAATAAAAGTCAAATAGTAGTTAGACGCTATTAACATGTTTAATGTATATGATTATATATTTGTAATCATAAATGGATGCTCTCTTTTTTTGGGCCTTACATGTTCCTATCCCTAAGGCCCACCCCTACCTACTAAACCTGCTGATTTGATCTGCAGGTGTTGCAGTATAGATGTGCCAGCCCAGCTGATTAATGCAATTCCAATTATAGGTTTATTAAAACACTGTTAGGCTCTTGATACGCGACAGGAAAAAGGAGAAGAATGAGACTGGAAAAAAGCAGATTCAAACTCAGGTCAGCCATGTTAAAAGCTAAATCCACTACACTCTCCATTTCACTGTTTCTGTTACCAGAGGGGTTTGTTTTGTCATTTTGTTTGGCTCAACAATAAAATGGTGGGCAGAGCTATAGTGTAAAATGACATTGGCAACGAAATGGGCTATTTGCACTCTGAAATAATTATATCTGTTTGTGTAAAACAAAGGCTTTAAAACAAGCAAAGGCGACTGCTTCCACCATAGACAGGGCTATCGAGAAAACAAAAAAAATCAGCAAATTTCTTTGGCCAAACACAGACAACGTGAATAATATTCATGAGCCTGTTAAGCAAATAACAGATATTAAGCTGTTGACAATGCAATCTTCCTGAGGAAAGACATACAAAACAAACGTCGTCTTTGAATGCAAAAATGTAAATTCTCTCATCATTTACTCATCCTCATGCCTTGCAGATGTGTATGACTTTCTTTAGATGAAAGATTTTTAGAGCTATAATCCATCTTTGGCAGTGCATATAATGCAAGTGGATGGATCCTTAAAAGTTGACGCTTTGAAAAACACACAAAATGAACTTGACAGTATCAATATGACCCCAGTGGCCTGTTGCACAAAGCTGGTTTCAGTTGCCACCCAGGTAAGTTTGAGATTAGTTTGAGCAAACTCTGGTTTTTCGGGCTCAAGAAGGTGGATTGGTTTTTAGCAGTGTTAATCACCATGGTCACTTACACTACACAGCTAACCTGCTCTGGAGCAGGTTTTATTCTGGGTTAGAGATCACAAACTCAAACTGGACCAATCAGCTGCAAGTAAAACTCACACCACCTGTTTCTCTCAAATTAAAGTAGTTTATAGTGAAAAAACTTTAGAGACAAAATTGCTCATCTTTTGGTGGAAATATAATATATATATATATATATAATAATGTATATAATAATATATATAATATATATATATATATATATAATATATATAATGAATTATAATTACTTTTAATTCACATAATATATTCATATAATTATATTATATTGACAAGTAGCCAAATTTTAATATAAATATAATACATGCATTCATAATTCTTTTAAACAACGTGTATTTATTTGAGCTCTTTGTGAACCTGTTATTATTAGGCATATTTCTTTGATTCACACCATGCATTGATATAGTCAGATATTCTTTCAGCTGCCTTCTTAAATTTACGCAGCAGCAAAAGTATTTATTCCTGCTTTAAACACATTTAATTTCAGAAGAGAAGTGAATCAAACGGACACTGTGATAGGCTGTTTGCCGCACGTGTCACACTTTCAGGTGCACATGCTCCAGTGTTAATTGCAAACTCTGGATTAAACCTGAGCTGACAGAGAAAGTTTATACCAAGCTTTGAGAAACAATTGAACTTGATCTAAACCAGGTTGGATTTATCTGGATTTGTCAACTCTAAACCTACTCTGAAACTCAGAGTTGGTTCAGCTAGCTTCATGCAACAGGCCTCAGGTGATGAATCAATGTCTTCTGAAGAAAAATGTTGGCGTATGTAAGGAAAATAATGTTAAACTTTGTTTTAATGTCGGCATTAAACGAAAGTTGTGATGGTCCCTATTGTGACATATCTGTGAAATGGCTTCTGGGAAAAAAAGAAAATAGTAGGGCAGGACTTCTGCTGTGATCTCATGAGTGACAGCTTCTGGAAGTGGAAGGGGAAGTTACTTTGTTTAAAGATTACGGGTGACCATGAATTGGAGAAAAGATAAATCATTTATAATAAATACTGCAATATTCCATGAAAAACAAGAATTCCATCCATTTAGTCCATCGCTTCTGCCGACTGTCAGCACAATGTGAACACCAGCACATTATGAAGTGTGATATAAGTGTGCTGTGAAAAGTTACGGTCCACTGTGCTTTAGAATCACTTTTTGAGCTCAATATTTTTGGGGTCAAGTATCCCTTTAAAATGTTCTTATGGGTAAGTAACAACAACTCTTACCTGAGGTGGCTGTATCACATGGCAAAGTTCTGTCCTCATTGGTTGGATTAGATGTTGATATATCTATTAAGAGACCAGGCAGGTGAGAAAGGTTATTAGATAAATTTCCAATATGATAAAAGATGTGGCAATAAACAAATGAACTGCTGAGTCTTGAGATTTGTTTCTAAACAAAGGATACTCTATACTGTAACTGATGACCCTATAAAAGCAGGACCAAATACCAGAGAGTGAGTTTAGCTGACTGTAGACCTTATTCAGAGCAGAGCCATGACGGATATGAGAGCGAGGCTGTGATGGATAGACTTACCGTTTTCAACAGCATCTGCTGTAAATAGCTGTATAAAGCAGATCATTTATAATTTTCCACAGCTCATGTTGTCTGGAGAACTTTATCTACTGAAATTTCTTGAAAATATGTTTTTTTGCAGTGTTTTGTCTGCAGAACAATCCAAAAACACATTAAATACCAGTAAAACCCACTGAAGATGTATCGGTATGTCTATCCCTCTCAGCCTCGCTTTCATTCCCATTAAAAACCAAAGATGGCGCTGCTGACAATAAGGTATGCAATGGTGTAATAGAAGCGAACACATGAGGCCACTTCGTTTTCCTATCTTAACTCTGCATGAGGAGTTGGGCCACTTGCCTTTAAATTTTTCTCTCGATGTTGCTCTGCTGTTGTTTTCACTGGATGATGATGACGACGACGACGAGGAAGACATTTCAAAGAAGTCATTTAATTAAAGTCTGTATGCTAAAGAAGCGTTTTCTTTCATTGCAGACTGGAGTATTCAACTGATGTTGAAGTCTGTGGCAGCCATAGCAACAGTAGTCAAGTTGCAGTCAAACAGGGTTTGCTGTGTAAATGGACTCCTGCTGCTAGAGTTAAACTGCTCCGAGAGAGCCTGCATATCTGAGGCATACCCTGACAAAAGGGAAACAAACCATGGTTACCATGGTTGCAACACATAATTCTCACAAATAATAGCTAATAGCATCTCAAGCAGAGCACAATCAGTGACAAGGATGTCTAATCTCAAATCACCATATACTTAAAAATAAGGGCAGGTTTTTTTTTATTATTTAAATTGTAATTAAGGGAGAAGTAGTTTAGAGGCTGTGTGGCAAATTATATATATATATATATATATATATATATATATATATATATATATATATATATATATATATATATATATATATGTATATACATATATATATGCCCTTATTTTTAAGTATATGGTGATTTGAGATTAGACATCCTTGTCATTATTTTATTTTAAGGAAAATGAATGGTCATAATGTAGTCATGTTTGAGTCTAAGGGAAATCCCATTGGTTCATAACTCTTTGTCTGATTACATGCAGCAAACATGATTATAGATACATTAATGTAATAATTTTCTGAGCAAAATTTGCCACATAAACTACCATCAACTGAGGTATTTTTGAGTATAACACAAGTTTGTGCTTTTCTTTGGCTGTCGATTACTAAGTACGATGTCAAATATTTAGCCTATTATACATAGGCTAGGCTATTAACAAATTGGTTTCAAAAGTTTGATCATCAAATAACCATATTGTGCACATCCCAGATAGCAGGCCAACCCATTTTGGTTAGGCTATCTGGTTAACTAACAGAATCTTTTAATCGGATCAATTAAAATTCAATACAACATGATTGAGAATTGTCATGTTTTTATTGGACAGAAAATGTAAGCATCATTAGCGTACCTAAGCGAACTTTACATTGTTTCATCCACATGAGCGAATAATACCTGGCTGCAGGTTAGCACAGTTACCAAAGCCGATAAAATACATTCTCCAGAGCCGTTGGCCGTTATGGGTGGCATGATTATGCGTCCCGGGACAGCCGTTCAACAGGTACTGAGACTCAGAGGTGTAGAGTCTCTCAGGAAGGTGAGGTGCTGGATATGATAGTGGATGCGCTCGCGCTTATTTAAAGCCGTTTATTTTTCTACGCGGCGGTGCTGCATGCTGTCAATCTGCAGGATAGGGACAACACCGCGCTGTTTTAACGACCTGCTCGCGTGTTTAATGTTCTATCTTCATTTCCATTCCTGTTAATTGTATGGAGAAGTGGTTTGTTTTTATGCACCGCTCTCCGGCTGGAGGCGAGTGTCCGTGAGGGAGGAGGAGCCACCGGACATCCGATAAGGAACTACGAGCTTCATTGAACAGGGTGAGATACGCGCGTGCATTATTAGTGCATATTAATGTGCATTGTTTTACAGTGAGTGAAAAAGATGGGGAACGAGCGAGGTGAGGCAGCAGACAGCCGCCGTCTGCCCGTCCCCTTGCTGGAGACCGAGATCAGCGGCTGATGCGATCTGAGATCTCCTGACATTGTTGCTGAGCTGTGAGCAGGAAACGCCGCTGCAAAACACAGGCCTGCCAATGATTGAATGAATGAAATAAGCGCGGAGCGATGCTTTATTGCTTTGTGTCGCGGTCCGTGCTCTTTTGTTTTCTTATCTGTTACGCTCTCTGGCTGTTGCGCGTAGTTCGCGAAAGTGTCAACATGAAAAGAGACATTTGACACCGTTAGCTATTGTGTTTCCGGTATAACGGCGATTGTTGTATGTATCCCAGCGAAGTGTTTGTCTACACCGCAAGACGAGGCGGGGTTTTAATCATTATTTTTGATAGCTTGCTGATTGAGTAATGGCTGTCACATTTTAAACGTGTAGGCAGAAACAGCTGCTGTGCTTCTTTATGTGGACTACAGTATTATCTCATCATAGCTTTAATCATTTGCTCAAAACCATGGTCCAAATTATGGGCCTGCCCTTCCTAATTAAAGCTTGGGGTGTCTTAAAATTACGCGTTGTTGGTACAGCCTTATGTGATTCAACAGCCTTTTCAAACAGTAACCGCAGGTTTGTCAGTAGACGGAGGAGATCATTTTAAATACTGACTGTCATTGCTTTATTGTAGATGTTTTTGTTTCAAGTCACAAATATATATAAAAACGATTATATGGCCTATATTAAAATGTCTTTTGTCATTATTATTCAACATATATTTCAGTACGAAGCCTGTTTTCCAGTATGACTGCCCTCAGGCAGAGGAAGGGCAGTAAAGGCAAGGAGCCGGGGCCCAGCATTCAGAACCTGAAGGCTGAGTGTATAACTGAACCTAGAGAGAGGTTTGCAACAGGTCAGTGTCGTTTGCTGCAAAAATACCACCCAAAAATCATAATTTACTCACCATCATGCTATACCATTTATATTATTTTCTTTTTTTAGATGAACTCAAAAAAGATGCCATATAATTCAAGTGGATAGTAGTCCAAAATGTGAAGCTTCATAAACCACACACGTTATTAAGATAGTAACCCAAATGTGCATGAATCACCATCTTCTGAACATAATGAAACATCAGGGCCTGGTTTCACAGACGGGTTTACATTAAGCCAGGATTAGCCATTTGTTAAATTACTACATTAAGTAGCTTTTTTTTAAAAAATGTGCCTTAGAAACTGTGCCTACTGGTCTGCATCATGGGAGAAAATATAGGCCTTTTAAGATTGTTTATTTCAAGATATGTAAGTGCAAGGTACTTTGAGTTAGGACAGCTCAAACATGTATTTTATTCTGGGACTAGCTTAACCCTTGTCTGTGAGACTGGCCATAGGTCACACTACAGTATAAACCATAGTTTCTGAACTGAGCTGAAATACGGGACTTCTGGTTACCCTACATTTACGCCAAGCTTGAACTCATGAACGTGTGTGTGACAGTTGAGCGGAAACGATGGTTTATAGTTTCAAAAGTTTAAATATTATTATTTTTCTCACACACACACCTATTGTTTCAATTAAGAAGACATGGATTCATCCTCTAGGATTGTATGGGTTGCCGTCGTAATCGCTTTGTGTGGTTTTTAAAACGTGAAATTTTAGTTTACTATTCACTTGCATTATATGGACTCACAGAGATGGATTCGTTTTCAAAAATTTTCGTTTGTGTTCATCTGAAGAAAGAAAATCATCTACATTTTGATTTAGCATGAGGGTGAGTAAATGATGAGTGATTTTTACTTTTTTGGGGGATAGTATCCCTTTAAGATCTAGCAAGTGCAAGTAACTTTGCAAGTAACGTTGCACCTACATGTCAACTAATCTCTTTAGAGTATTAGTTGAGCATTAGTAGACTGTTGAGGGTAGGGTTAGTAGAATAAGTTGATATGTACTTTTTCAAAAGTGACTTATTCAGTAGAATGTCTGTTGGAGTGCCATCATAATAAAGTGTTACCAAAATAAATATTACAGTATAAAAATATTACACAAATAGACAAAGTCAATATTAATTGTAGATCAGCGTGCATGTCTTTTTCACCATGTAGATTGTTTAATATTGTGGTCTGACTATGAGTGATAATGTTGTCTTTCTGTCCAGGTGGATTCTCGTGGTGGACAATATTGTGTCTAACCACTGGCTCAATAGTGGGAGTTAGTCTGGGCTTGCTGTGCTGCATCTATGTGGCTACACTTCATGAAAATGACCTGTGGTTCTCCAATATAAAGGTAAAGAGCTTTTTATGTTCAGTGTTCTGAAACACAGGGATACAACCTTCCATTTGGGATTCACTTTCTTTTCAGTCTTTGGTGAAAAGACTAAGGTCTTTTTAGTGTTCTTAGGCTACTTGCCTAATATAAAGAACAGGTCAAGAGATCTAGATTCATAATGTGTGGTTGCGTTTAGTCAGTGATGGTGTTCTCGTCTGTCTTATTTTTCATGCATTTCCTCTTGAAAAAGAATGGTTTTCCATATGTGCTGAAAGATTATTTTTCTTTCCCTCTTTGGCATAACAGTCACATAAACAGTTAGCCAGAGTTTGGGCTGCAGATCATGTTATGACTACCAGACTTAAAACAGATGAAACCACCATGCCAAAAAAGTTATGTCATGTTCAGTTGGATAAATCAGCATGTCCCTCTATCCCATATCGCTCATTAAAATAAAGCAGATCAGGAGTAGTTAAACCATATTTCCCAATCAATGCATGATTTACGCTGCTGGTTTTGTAATAAATCACTATTTATTTATTTATTTATTTTTGTAGTTTATTTATTTATGGTGCCATGCAATTTGAGAGCCCTTTTTATGCGACTTGTGGAACCAAGGTTTAGTTTTCATTTAGTAATAGTGAAGCTAACAGCACCCAAACCTGCTGTTTTTAGGTGCGCATTGGACATTTTGTGCTCAGATTATTTATCTTCTCAGAACACAGTGCATCTCATAAATACTCTGATTGACTATGTACTACACTTCATAACACCAGATAAATAGCCTTTTTTCCCAAACGTGATGTCAGGATATTTGAAGAATTCAGATGCAAAAGCTGCTAAACGCCACCGCCATCAAAAATGAGTATGATATTGAGCAAATGCTCTCCGCACATAGTATACGTTCATCAAATACTTTCGCTTTAAAACCGCTAAATCCTGAGCCCATTCAGAAATATCATTTCATTGGCAGAAAACTCTAAACAAGTTCACAGAACCAGTATAAGATGCAAATTAAATAATATAATTCAAAAATGAATGAATGACACCGTGCATATGAGCCAGCTTCCAATTATCGAGCTGTAAAATGTTATCCTGTTTAAAGAGGTTTTTGAAGTTTATACTACAAATGTTTTTTTTTTTGACAAAGCATTGTTTCAATTTTCAGTTTAATGTGTACCTAATGCACAACTTGCGTGACAGTACACTTTTTATAGTTATTTTTTAATTTTTTTATTTTGTATTTATATTTTTATTTTATATTTATTTTCTATGATTTCTGAATGGGCTGAGGCTGGGATTTAGTGGGTTTAAAGTTAAAGTATTTTATGAACGTATACTATATGCAGAGAGCATTCAATCAGTATAGTTATCTCATTTTTGACCAAAGTGTCTTTTAGAGGCTTTTGCATTAGAAGTCTTCATATATTTAAAATTTGTATAGGCTACAGGTTATTATATAAAAGTATTATTATTATTGTTAAATATTATATACTGTATTTTTATTTATTTTGAGTTATTGTATAGTAAGTCTTTATTTGTCTTCTGTTTGTTGTTGTTATTCAATAAAGTGTGCTATCGTTGTGGTTATACTGTGTGAATTTTCTTTTTTTTTTCACTTTATATTTGAACATTTTACCTTTATTCAGAAAGGACAGTGAAGAGTGACTGGAGAGAGATAGGAATCGACTGTGGGTCACATTCAAACATGGGCCCCCTGTTAGCGCTTGGACCTGAGGGACGTGGCAGTAGTGATTTTGCAACTGTTTATTATGTCCTGTCCAAAGAGGTGGACTTTGGCAAAATTACCAAACATAAACTTAAGAGCCTGATTAAAAATAAACATGTCAGATCATAGATCTTAGAGATCTTCATTTATAGACTTGTGATTAAATTTTTTCTTTATTCTTTGAAGATTATTAAATAGTCTCAAGAACATATTTAATAATTACTGTGTCCTGAACGAGTCCCCGATTACAGTATGCTACATTCTTTATCTAGGCTAAAGGTGCAACATAAAGTTGACACTGTAAACAAATGGTTCTAAACCCAGCTTCCGGAGGAACCCTAACAGAAAACATTTTTGTTTTCTCCCTAATTAAACCCACCAGATCCCAATTGTTTGTTGAAACTCCAAGCTCTAAAAAGCGTGCCAGATGAGGAAAACACTGCTGTTACAGTAATCATTATTTTTATATATGAGACATAACCAGGGGTCAATTTGTAACAATCTGTATTGTGCATAGTTCACCCAAAATGAAAACTCACAGAAATGCTAGTGTCAGTACTACATTAAAATACTATAATGTTGAATATAATGTATAATAATGCAATGGGGAATATTTGTGGGCCCTGATCATGTCAAATGTATTATATTACCAGTAAAAAAGTGGCCTACATTATTTTTAAATATATCTAGTCAGTGACAGAATGCATATTCATCTGAAATAAATCTGTATTTTTAGCTTTTTATTCTGGTGTCACCATTGTCCTGTGCCTGTTCATTTCCACCCCCAATGTAATACCAAATTTATCAATTTAATATTTTTTTTGTTAGCCTTTTACCACATGTCTTGGAGTATTGCAATAATATCATATCGTAAGTTCAGTACCGTGATGCGTCTCATATCGTGAGGGTATCGTTACACCCCTAGACATAACTGTTAGGCCTGGTTTATATAGTGCAGCATGTGGAATGCAAAGCACAAAAGGTCATCTCAGGTTTAAAATTAAGTCGGAGTGTGACAGCAGTGGAAAAAGGAAACGTATGCACGCTGGCTGGTATTTTATGGCTTGCTTATGAGTCATCCTACTTTCATCTGCACTCTTGCTTTTCTGAACGTGACTGGAAGCTTCAGGGATTGGATGACCACGGTTTTTGTCCCCATATGTTTCTTTCATTCTCCGGTTGAACAACGCCTCAAGTGAGCATTTGAGGAAGAGTGTGCTTTATTTTGCAGGCGAATAAATCACCTGTTCGTTTCAGAGGAAGACCTGTGGGAAGGAATGTGGTTAGCAGCTAATCAAATCTTACTCTGTTGGAAGCACAGATATATTCCATGTTATTTTTATAATCCTTTCCACTTTTTCAATGGAAACCAGAGGTACATTTCACATGGGCTTTGTAAATGTTCTCAGCAGGTGTTGGTCTTCAAGTATCTTAAGTTTCGTAATTGACGATATTGCCATGCATTTTTGAACAAAGGCATTTGAAGTCTAGTTTGTTTTTCCTGTGGGACACCGCCCTACAGCAGGAGACTGCTGCTTTTGGGACGCCCCTAAATTCGTTGCGTGTGAAGTCATGTCCATGACTGTCTTAATTTCAAGCTGGACATTGTTCCATTGTTAGTTCAAATAACTGGTTTTACAAATGCTCTTAAACTTTTTTTTAAATGATGTTCAAAACAATTTTCCCCTTCTTTTTATATATCCCCTAACTACCAAGAGGTCAGCAATTGTGCGGCCCACATGCCTTTCCTCCTGTCTCAGCCCCTCTCTGATCACATGTAAAATGTTCCTCCGGCAGATTGCTGTTTGGTGCCGACTGGCGCTTAGAATGATCTCATGAGGTTTTGTTTTATTGTTTTAATACATGTGCTATGAACTTTTTGGGCAAGTCATTCTGGAAAGACTGATAAACAAAAGAGCTTGCAGTCTTAAACAGGGAAAGAGAAAGGGACATTTAGGAAAGACAGAGAAGACGGAGGATAATAGTCCTTGAGAATGAGGGTTCGTAGCAGGAGGAAGAGCAATTCGGATGATAATGTAGGGACTGCACTGGATAGACCACCTTTGCTAAACTTTGGGTCAAAAGACAATCCGAGGGATTACAAGAGTTGGCAGAGAGGCACAGAAGAGTGCCTAAAGCTTTCATGGAATCCCATTCCAGGACAAAACTGTTGGTCGGCTGTTGTCATAGCAGCAGGATTACTGTTGGCAGGGGTTATTGGGCTGTTTCATGCATGGTGTGTTTATTCTATACACGAGAACCTGCTGTGGTTTTCACACTTAAAGGTAAGCAGAAACAGGATCTGTCTTCATTTTTTGCAAGAATGTTGCTAAGAAAGAAGATGTGAATGTGTGCTTGTTGTATCAGGACAAGCATTATTGGTCATTTGTTCAGTTTTTTCTTCTTCAATTGTTATCTTTATTGTGTTATGTTCTATATTACCCTCATTATTATACTATTTTTTTTATTAACTGTGTTTGAGTTTTCAGAAGAATAAGCTTTAAGGCTGTTTTATTAAGAAAAATAAAAGTGTTACATGTCTCTACTAACCAAAACCACATTTCATGCAGTTTTAATCTTGTGGAGCATATGGATCTCTTTTTTTTGTGAGGATTTGGTTTAGTTCTGAAAACTGCTTCCACTATAAAACTCCACCATATTTACAACACCTGTTTGTTTAGTTTTTTCCCTTCAAGGCTTTTATTGCGAATGAAATCTCTGATAGCTCCTCTGATTTCTTTCTCAGATGGGAAATGGATTTCATTTGAACACCATTTACTCCTGTTGTGCTACTTGTCATAGTTCATTTTCACTGAATCTTATCCTCTCTTCTTGCATTGGTAGGAAGTTGAGCGTGAAATCTCCTTCAGGACAGAATGTGGCCTTTATTACTCCTACTACAAACAGATGTTGAAGGCCCCATCTGTACAGCAAGGTACTGATATCTGCTCACAAAACAGATTTACTGTCTACACGATCACCCTTGCATCATGTCATCTTTCTGATGGAACACTGATGTTTAAAGGGATAGTTTACCTTAAAATGAAAATTAATTCATCATTTACATCATTTACATGCCGTATGCCCTTTTTTCTTTTATGGACCACAATGACGTTTGGACCACAGTTGACCATTTAATGGCAGTGAATATTGATCAAGCTTTGTAAAGATGCAAAAGTATCACATAATGATCCCATGTGACGTGTGACGTATATACCAAGTTTTCTGGGAGCATATTATATAGTTAAGTGAAAAACAAACCAAAATTGAATGTATTATTTGACAAAATCCTTGACCTTAGCTGTTCGTCTTCTGTGCACAGCAGCACGACCTGTGCATTCATGTGACTCTATTACCACCGTGGTTCACTCAGTCTCGTCCAGAAAAAGAAAAGTTGTGAGAAAAGGTGTTGTTTCATGTTGTTTTTGTTAATCTTGATTTCTCACTTGTGTGCTTTTTCTGGGCGAGACGAAGTTAACTGACAAGTCTCACAAACGTGCACATGGTGTAGCCTGTTGAATAATACATTACATTTTGGTTTGTTTTTCACTAAATCCTAGTGTATACCCCCAGAACGTGGGATCATTCTGTGATACTTTTGCATCTTTTTTTTACAAAGCTTAATGCTGGCCGCTATTCAGTGTTGTCCATAGAAGAAAGAGGCGCATACGGCAATAAAACAACACCAGGTTGAGTAAATTATTTTCATTTTAGGGTGAACTTTTCCTCTAAGTTCTGTATGTAGGAATATTGCTCCCATGGGGCAATTATTATTTTATTGTAATCACTGTCTTTACGTTTAAAAAATTTTCAAGTAACAATGATCCCATTTTCTTACTAACCCTAACCCTTTTTTTTAGCTCGTCCATAATGGCAAGTTTCTGGAAACACGCTGTTTGCTTTCCATTATCACTTATGTAATCCGAGAGCTATCTAAGGAATGTCTCATTACGTAACCATATCAGTATGACTGGTCTCAGAAAATGGGAAGGAAATGCACAACTTTGCTCTAAGTGGTCTTTGCTCAAGCTAATTGGCTTAACAGTCCCATTTGGAATGGATTTTCTTTGTGCTCCTACACTGAAAAACATCACAATTAGGTCATTACCCATTGAGACTGAAATGGTAAGAACCTCAGTGATGCCAAAAGCTGTTCTCTAGACACCACTACAATTGTACTTGGTACTTATAGTAGAGTAAAAGCATGTCCAGACTCAGAGCACTGCTTTTGCATTAAGCAATCATGGAAATTGATTACTGTAAAATGTCACAGCTGTAGTATTAGTATTAGAAGTATAAAGAATTGCTATAAAGGCATTGGGCTTGCTGCTCATTCTGCAAGAATCCAAATACCATTTGTTTCCATATTTGCCATAACATTTGGTTGCTAAACTATTATTCATTATGTAAACAAGGCTTTGTTCTTCACTCGTGTTCAAATATCCACGTAAAACAGCATCCTTCACATGCACAAAAATGGTTGGTTTGGTTGCGCGCCGGGCATGCTGATTTTACATACGCTGATTTTAAGTAAAATTTGTATTTCTTATAGTCCTATATAGGCCTATTTTATTCATTTTATAGTTAATTTGAATCCGTTTTGCTCTGTTCACAGAATTGACAGTTCACAGGGTTGTGTATGCTGTTATTTGCACATGTAAAGATAAGAAACAAAAAACTGAAAAAAATATTTGTATTTTTAATGGGTCACAGACATCCATCTATTCTAATTTCATATTAATTTGACATTCTATTCTTGTAGTTTAACAGTTAATGAGCAATTAATGTGCTTCGGTTGTCAGACTCGATCAGGAAAATAATCTAAATGAATAAAATGCTCTCATTACAATTCTCCAGAAGGTTTACCATGCTAAACTTGCATACACAAGTTGAGACCTGATGTGAGATTTGATCATAGCCACCGCTCACGTCCATATTGATAAATGCCAAGTTTTGCGTGGAAACTGCCGTACAGCCAGTTTTCTGTTGTATGTTTGTTTCATAAATGAGGCCCTTTATGTTGTGCTCCTTTCTCTCGTGTCTTTGCTGGTTCGTTGCATTCATTGTGTGTGAGCTTTCCTTTGCTTGTTTACAGGTCTTCTCAGTCAGTGCTACATTTATGTTTCCCCTGTCTGTTCTAGCTTTGTATTTATTTCCTTTTGATTGTTCTATTTTTTTCTGTGTTCCTATTTTTGATTCTAGTCAAGTTCCAGTTTTCATTTTGCTTTAGTTCACCCAAGGCTTATTTTTGGTTTCTCTCTTGATTTTATTGCTGATATAAACTAATATTTTCTTTTCTTTTTCCTCTAGTTCCCTGCAAGGCTGCAGTCTTGTTTTATTTTGTTTTTGTTTGCTAGTTCCAGTTATTCATTTCTAGAATTTCTTTTTTTTTTCTTCGCTAGCTCCAGCTAAAATCTTTATTATGTTTTCTTGAGTTATAGTTTTATTTAGCAGTTTTATTTTGCTCTTGTTTTTATTTATTTTTTGTTATCTCTTGTTGTCTTGTCTTGTGTGTTGGTTCATGCCCTGCTTTCTGTGTCCTTCTTGGTCACTGACTCTCCTGACCTGGCAGCCAGTCTGGCATTTCTACAGTTATTTCCCCAAGTGTTGAGCCTCTGAGCCCCTGCCTTGTCTTCAATGTTGCCTCATCCCTGACCATCCTGTTCTTCTGTTGTGTGTCCTGCCCTTTTGTTTGGACTGTGTTCCTGCTTCACCCATCTGTGCCTTTGCTGTTAATAAATAACAACAAAGAATCATGACAATAATTTACTCATCCTCAAGCCATCCTAGGTGTATATGTCTTCTTTCAGCTGAACACAATCAGATTTATAAAATTAAAAAAATAAACGTAAATAAAAGAAAAGAAAATCCTGGCTCTTCCCAGCTTTGTAATGGCATTAAATAGTGTCTGAGCTTTTGAAGCTCTAAAAAGTGCATCCATCCATCACCAACTCCAGTGACTTTATAAATGCCTTCTGAAGAGAAGCAATGGGTTTTTGTAAAAAATTCCATATGTAAAACTTTATAATCTGGCTTCCGGCAACAGCCGTGTGTGTGTTCCTGAGAGAATTATATACACCTGTATAATGTTGGCTTGAAGGATAATTAAAATTTTTGGCCGAACTATTCCTTTAATATGTTTGAAAGACAAAAGTCTTCAACAGACAGTAATATTTAGTTAAATGACTCATGAGTAATAATTCAAGTAATAATGGCTGACTGGATATGCAATACTGAGAAAACACTTTGTAAAATTTAAACGATTTCTGTAAATTCAGTGATTAAATGCTTTGGGTCTCATTTTTTAGTGATCAGCTCATGACTGGCTGATCTGTGTGTGTAATTCCACAAACCTGGAAGAGCTTCTGATATGAGCAGAATCAATGAATTATGAATAATTTACAGCCATTGTGCGAATAACATGTAATCATGTAATCAGTAGAAAAAGTAACTGTGCTCTGGTTAAGAGTATTTTTAAAATGTAATATAATCTAATTACAAGTACTTAATTTTTGGAATCTGACTACATAATTCAGATTACATGTATTGGTTACTACCCAACACTTAGTTTACTGGTGTTGTGTGTGTTCTTATGTTCACAGGTCTTTATGAGCTTATCCATGACAACACTACTGAATCCAAGAGGACAATAAATATCCTACAGCGTATGAATATCTACCAGGAAGTGTTCCTTAGCATTTTGTACAGAATACTTCCCATCCAGGTGTTTAGGCACTTCTGTTTTCTTAATAAGTTGTAAAGATTGTCTTGGGTTTTTAAAGAATCATCTTTTTTTTTTTTCAATCTGTATGTGCGTGTGTGTGTGTTTGTTTTGCAGTCCTACTTGGAGCCAATTTATTTCTACATCTACACAGTGTTTGCTTTGCAGACAGTGTATGTCTTCGCTCTCTTTATCACTAGCTGGTTACTCAGTGACTCCTGGCTGGCTGGAGCCCTCAGTGGAGTCTGGTACATTCTTAACAGGTATGTGTGCACTCAATAAGATTAAAATCAATCTCTCACACAAAACTCACCTTTGCAGTCCATCTGGAATGAATAAATGCTTATTTTGATGCAGTGATTATCTGTATTTATGCAAGAGTGAAAATCTTTCAAATATTATTTCAATCTATCGAGGACATTTAGGGCTTTAGGATATTATAATGTTCCTCTGGAACAATTTAAGTGTTTAAGAAGCCCGTTTTGAATGTTCAAAATAATACAGATAGAGATAGTCCCCACCCCGAAACTATTGTTTGAGTTGGTTTGAAATCTCAATCAAGCAAAGTGATGTTTTGATCAAATTACAATGTTTACACCTTTTTAGAAAACTCATGAATAACTTGTCTCTTTTAAGATGGAATTGTAGAACCTATTGCAGCATTAAAAAAACCCTCAGACCTTTTTCTTATGTTTATAAGTTCATAAGCATGTATTTTTCTGTGTGTTTGATTGCGTTCATCATTTGTGTACAGAGTGGACACTACACGCGTGGAGTTTACCATCTCTCTAAGGGAGAACTGGTCACTTCCTTTCTTTGCTCTTCAGGTGGCTGCCATAACCTGCTACTTAAGGCCACAGCTAAAATCTATTCACCAGGTAATCATCTTTCCTGATAAATGTAGATGTCTATTCAGTAACCACTATCAGATGATTCCCATTATTGATGGGTAGTCCAATTCTTTTGAGTGAATTTGTTCTTTTGGACAGTTTGTTTCCAGATCAAAAAATAATTCAACAGTTTTACATCACATAATGACGTAGTAATGCTATCATCCAAGCAGGGAAAAAATACAATCACAATCACTGCATGCACAATACTGTTTTTTACTAAAACTAATTTAAATGTCTTGACTGAACTGGTTTAATAAGATGTTGTTTAAAATTTTATAGAAACACTTTGCTCCCTCAGTGTGAGCTAGTCCTTGGTTCACACGTTCATAGTAATCTACAAAACGATCAATTTTGAGACTGTTCTCAGTTCAGTTTACTGGTGATTCAACTGAACCATTGACTGGAGCCAGTTCTTGAGAACTGGTGTCACAGTATGAGCATACTGTTGACTTGAGAACCACTGCCTCTGGATCACTTTTATATGAGATGGATCACACACTGAAATATGTAATTTCTGCATCGAAAACCTCTACAGCTGCACAAACAACTGCTGAACACTCTCTCCCATCTGCCATTGTTTGGATAAACAGAAAAGTAGGGTTGGGTATTGTTTGAATTTTAGCAATTCCGATTCTGTTTATTTCGATTCTAATATTGTATGAAACAAATAAAATATTTAAAATTAAAATGATTTATTTTATTATAATTTTTTTTGCTGTTGCTGCTGAATACCCTGAACAAAATTTTGCAGCCTAAAAACAACTAAGTAATAAATTAGACTAAATAATATAAATTTTTAAACACAAGTATACAGTCAGTAATGCAATAAGAACAAATAAATAAATTAGCAAAAGCACAAATAAATACCACTGAACAAAGTTCAGAAATTGAAATTGAATGTAAAATAACACAACATAGTTTTCATTTTTATTAGTGGTGGGCATAGATTATTATTTTTTTTAATCTAGATTAATCTCACTGTGATCTTGAAATTAATCTAGATTAAAATGGCTCATTTGAATTCTGCTGAAGGCATTCAGAATATGCGTGCTACCCAAATAATGACTGGTGCTTTCACACTTGGTTCGATTGCCTGAACCGAACCCGAGTCTGAACCGGGGTGCGTTTGCGTCATCAAAGCAGCAGCTGTTAACCCCGTTACTTGGTAACGACGTCGAGCGAGAATGTAGCGTTGTTCACCTAACTTTTATATTTTTGTTTTTGAACCGTTGATTTTGTTACCAAAGCTTCAGTAGGTTATGGCACTTGCGTCTATATGTCGCGAATGTACTGCAAATGCTCTAAAGAACGCTGACGACGAGCAGAAATGAGATTTACCGCTCTCTGCTTACAGTATGTCAGTCACGCTCGTCAGGACTCGAGTACGGCTCGCGGGTGCGCACCCGAGTTCTGAAGACAGCGTTCACGCTTGATGTGGTAATTTCACAGTAGGCATATACGCAGGTTTGAAGACTCGTTCTCGCTCCCTACAGTGCAATTCGGCTAGTTATACATCCGTGCTAAAATTTATCACGGCGAAAGTCATCATTGCTTGCATAGTATAGACTCAGCAACCAACACAACTTTGAGCATTTTTTTTTATCGCCCGATAAGAGTCTCACGTTAACGCGAGAATGGCCCACCACTATTTTTTATATAAATAAAACATATATTAATTGTTATTAAGGTTACAAAAGTTATTCAGTCAAGATCAGTAAGTGATATTCATTTTCTTTTGTTTGATTTACATTAATGACACAGATAGCAGCAGGTTCACTGTTCAGTGATCGTCATAACTCTTAATACATAACTGACTGTGTTTACAAGGATATTTTGACATCATTTTGTGTCTATTTGTCCATTCAAGCTCAAGAAGAAGCAAAAGAGAACTAAATTCAGAATTCATGCACGGCTTTTTGTGTGCAAAATGGATCTGGATCTGTGCTCTGGATGTGCCCAGCTCAGAAAACCACTTTCAAGTGCAAATCGAGATTTTTTGCATCTTCTTGCTCTTGAGTGGTTTAAAAGCACATTAAAATGCGGAATTGATTTCCGATTCCCAACCCTACATTGAACCCTTCCCTAAATTCACACTAAGACAGTTTGTTGTTTGAGATGTTGATCCTGTCTGTCCCAAATGACACATTTCATGTGCACTTTCGGTCTTGCCGACTTGCGGATGTGTCCGTTTAAGACCCCCTGTGGTTAAAGTCAAGTTTTTTATGTTTAAATGTCTATATGGTGTTTTTAATATGCTTTAAGACAAATCTTGTGCAAGTCAACAAAATGACTGAGTATTTAAAATTTAAAACTTCAGTGAACCAAAGACAGCCTCAAAAACGTGGTTTGAAATCGACAGTGTTTCTTAAGCCCCAGGTATACTTCACTTTCCGCGCCCGGACGCGTCACGCGCACAGCCCTGTACGCGCGTCTTTCAAAGTATACTACACCACGGATGCGTGCGGAATATCGCGTTCGACACATGCGCAGTACTTTTTTTTTTCTATGCTGTACCAGACATCGGAGGGCAGCACTGAGTCCTGTCATGGGCATGATTGGAGAAGAACTGTAGTGCATCCACCATTGCAACATAGCTTGGAAGAAACACTGAAGAATCAAGAGAACCAGGAACAGGGTTGGGAAAACCTGCCTAGACCATGGGGAGAGGGTTATAAACTCTGCCCCTCAAGGTCGACATTCCTGTAGAGTTTAGCTCCAACCTTAATCAAACTCTCCTGCCTGTAAATTTCTAGTTATCCTTAAGACCCTGATAAACATGTTCAGGTGTTTGATTAGGGTTGAAGCTAAACTCTGGAGGAAAGCGGACCTCTAGGACCCTCTACCCGAAGAAGCAGAATTATGTCACAAAAGTGTGGACTCTGAGGAAGACCTTAAGGGCTTATGATATAATTTTGGGATAGAGCTGTTGTGAGTGTGCCACAGTGTTTACAATTTTTCTAAAGAAATGAACATGCTGATGGCTTACGTTAAGTCATTTCTAAATATGACTAAAATTAGAGAACGTTTTAGAAAAATACAAACTTCTATAAGTAAATATAATCCAGTCTAATAAATCAAAATAACAGGAAATATGATTGAAAAGGAACAAGTAAAGGGAAAATAAAAGACATTAAGTTGTAATAAATGTTTCTGGCTGCTTGCTGCTGTGAAACAGTTTTGTGAAATATGAAATGGAGGTTAGCAATTGCAAATATATGTATGATATTTACTCTGCTGAACACATATTTGTTCTCTCTCAGTATGTTCTCTCAGCACAGACTCTAATTGCTTTCCTGACATATGGTATATCACTGAAAAAATTCTCATTGTATGAGCTCTGAAGAAAGAACAAGGTTTTTGTATGTTTGGTTGTCTGGGCAGTTAAAGTTGAACATCATTTTGCGTTCATGTGCTCTCAACCGCAGAAGGTGGTGCTGTGGCTGATGTTCGTCTCCACCTTCTGCTTCTGTTTGACATGGCAATTCAATCAGTTTGTCCTGCTGGTGCAGGCCCTTATAATCTTTACTCTGGATTGCCTGGACTTCTTCACAGCAGAACAGGTGATGCTCAAACACACATATTGGAGACCTTCCACCTTTTGAAGTTCATGTGAGGTTGGATATTCATTTCTTTCTCTCTGCAGGTGGTCTCTCTGTACCTGATGCAGGTGTTGAGTCTGTTATTGGTCTGGCTACTGCAGTTCTGCAATTCTATGATTCTGGGTTCTCTTGTGCTCAGCTTCATTGTGTCCGCTCTCTTCATCAAACACTTTCAGGTCAGTGTAATGTATCTCAGTGCCTGAATTAAGAATGATTAAAGTTGGAAAAATAAGGAGTATAAAACCTGTAATTGTGATTCTTTTATCTTGTATATTGCATGATATCCCAGATAACACATTTATATCTATCTATATATCGTGTATCTACTCAATACGTGTGTTTTCATCCGGGAATGCGATTTTGATTATCTGCACTAATGTCCCTGTGACATTTATGGTCGTTTATATTAATCTGCTTCTTAAAGATGATGAACAGATCAGATCTTTGTACACAAATATGATTAAAGTGAACACAGTGCATTCTAGATGATCTCTGTGATGAACCGTACATTTGCTTACTGGGATGCAAGTTCTAATATTGTATTCTGAATTACCAAACAGAATTTAAATAAAGGAAACCCTATTTGTGCAGATTAGCTTTATCAAGTTTAACATTTTTGTTAATGCATAAAAAAAGAAAGCTGAAGCATGTAAAAATTGTTTGTTTTATTGAACTATGTAAACGATTTTTAATTATTTTTTTTAAATAAGCTGTGGAACAGAAAAATGACAGTTCTAGCAAAGAAAACAAAACAAAAGTACAAAAAGGATTACAGGCTTACTAATGTAATTTTTGCTAATAATCCCTTATGCTATATGATGTTACATGTCAGGCACATTTCATGGTAGTCTCTAAATACAGCAGACACACTCATCTCTGCTTGTCTACAGACTGAAAACAACTGCTTTAATGACATTTCCTGAAAACGTATCCCATCCAAATAGGGCTTTTGACTAAAAAATGTTTACTTGAGTCACTTTATCACTTTTGTTTTCCTGTACCAACCTTATCTGTGTTCCCTAACACCCAATTTTGTTGTGATTGAAAACAGAGGCTATTGTTGTAGTTTATTTATTAATACCTGCTGTGTGCGTGTTTGGTTTTCAGACGGGGCTAAAGACAGGCAGCTTTGTTATACGAGTAGGAAAACTGGCTCTTCACACACTCCTAGTCCTCACATTAACTTTCACCATCAATTATTCAGCCAAGGTGAGATATGAATCCTGTTATACATCGTCCGCTCTGTCATTAATGATACAGTACAGCTTCTCTGCCTGCTCCTACTGAGACATAGCTATACTTTCACTCTCATTGTCGTTCTTCATATCTCATTCTCTTAAAAAAACTCACATCCCTGATCTCATGAGACACTCACATGAATGACTTCATCCTTCACTCTCTCCATTTTGATTGACAGAAAATACTTCAGCTGAAATCGGATGAGCACATCTTTAAGTTCATAAAGGCCAAGTTTGGCTTCGGGGCAACGAGGTAAGTCTTTGGTCATCTCTCGTGGCGCTACATCTGTGCCTTTTATCATTAGTCAAATGCCATATCGTGGTGTCTTATTCAGAAGTGAGATCTACTCAGACTAGAGCGAGCCATTAATCCACTGTGATTAAATGCGCCCAGCTCTGGTGGAAAAATAACATCTGGCACACAATATAATCTGCTCATCTGCTAGATATTTATCGAGCCATTTCAGTTGATCAGATGAATTGCTGCTCCCAATAATCTGTATAATATATATTCAGCCCACACTCCCTCCCTGACACTTTCTTTCAGAGACTTTGATGCCAGTCTCTATCTGTGCGAAGAGGCATTTGGCTTGTTGCCATTGGATACATTTGAGCGGTTGGCTGGCACAGTGCTGCTCTATCCGTATCTGTGCACCCTCAGTGTTCTCTTCATCTTGCTGCTGCTGGTGGCATTCTGTAATCTCAGGTAAAACTACTGCATCGCTTTCTCTCTACAGGAAACGCTCATGTGCACTTGTGCAGTGTGTGCTGCGCATTAAAGCGACGTGTTTAATTTTTCTAATTCGAGCACAGAAATAGGCTGAAAAACGACCAACATAAACCTTGTGCACCGGTCATAATGCTAATTTATAATTAGAGTTATTAGTCTTTATTAGATGTGCTACATAATTGGACTCGAGATGTATTTTTTCCATTAGGGCTTTTGAATGCTTGTTATTATGTTCAGTTCAAAGCTGATTTGCTGTTGCTTTAAGGGCTGCTTTGGCCCTCTTTTTTGTTCTCTTTTCTTATCAGAATCACAGGAGCCCACAAACACCCAGAGGCTTTGCACCACACACACACACACACACACACACACACACACACACACACACACACACACACACACTAATTAGATAGGCTGTTAACCATTCTGTACATTAAAAAATGACTGCCTTTAGGTTTTAGTGCATGGTAGTATTCTTTATTTTTTCCATCTTCATTCCAGCACAAATGGGTCAGGCCAAGCGAGCAGGGAGAAAGAGGACAGGACCTTTAGGATGCGGCCGGATGTTGCTTACAATCTCTTGCACACTGTCTTCTTTGGCCTGCTCGCCTTTTCCACTATGAGGTAAACAACTTGCAAATTGTAAAGTTTTGTTGCTTTCATACCACGTATCTCTTTCCCTCAATGCAAATATTTTCCTTCTGTATTTTCCTCACTCTCACGCCATCTGCAATTTCATTCCCTGCTGCTGACGCTATGGTGCATCTCAATTTCAACCTCTTCTCTGCTACCACTTTCATTTCCTGTCCCCCACAACGCTTCTGCTTTGTGATCTTCTTCATCTTATTAGTCCATATCCCAAGTTGATGGTTCATTCGAGATTTTAATGATGAATGAATTATGGGAGAACATTGCGGTATCGTTTCATAAAGTTTAGTTTGGTGTCAGAATAGTAATATAGTTGAAAATGAATGCTATCCCAGTCTTTCATGGTTGCTATGTGTTGTTGAGTTTTATGATAAATTAGAAAGCACCAATAGATTTCTATCTTTGCTGCTGGCAGAATGAAATATTTGTGGACTGGCCATATGTGTGCATTCGCTGCCTTTGGAGTGTGTGGTAAGGAGGTGTGGACGTTGTATCTGAGAGTCCTCCACTGCAACACTAAAACCACGGTGAGATATTGAGAGCTGACACACACACACACACACACACACACACACACACACACACACACACACACACACACACACACACACACACACACACACACACACACACACACAAATGATACTGGCACATTTATACTCTAGCGTTCAAAAGATTGAAAGCTGAAAAGATGAATTTTCAGCATCATTTTTTGTTACAATATAAGTCTTTAGACACATCAAATGCATCTATGCTGAATATAAGTAATACTTTCTTTAAAAAACCCAAACCCCAAACAGTACTTAGAGGAGAATGGGATGTGCTGTAACACTTCTTTACTCAAAGGATTAGTTCACTTTCAAATGAAAATTACCCCATGATTTACTCACCCTCAAGACATCCTAGGTGTATACGACTTTCTTCTTTCTGATGAACACAATCAGAGTTATATTAATAAATACCCTGACACTTCCCAGCTTTTTAATGGCAGTGACGGGTCCACTGAGTTTGAAGCTCATAAAAGTGTCCAAGGGGTTAATAAAGGCGTTCTGAAGCGAAGCGACTTACGCAGAAAGTGTAATGCCTCTCACAGTTTAAAATGCTTATGCTAAGTCCTAGTCATACGTTGCACTAATTATGTGTTTTTCGTTAGTTGAATATGGAAGGCGGTCTACTGGAAGCTAGATATCTTTCTTTATAAAGTTTTAAATATGGAAATGTTTCTTACACAAATGCATTGCTTTGCTTCAGAAGGCCTTCATGTGGAGTATGTTTATGATGGATGGATGCACTTTTTTGAGCTTCAAACTCAGTGGACCCCGTCACTGCTATTGTAAAGCTTGGAAGCATCAGGATATGTATTAATATAACTAATTGTGTTCATCAGAAAGAAGAAAGTCATATACACGTAAGATGGCTTGAGGGGGAATAAATCATGGGGTAATTTTCATTTGAAAGTGAACTACTCCTTTAAGTGTCCTCTAGACAAGGAGAAATGAGACAGAAGAACAACTAATATCCATAAATATATTTCAGGACATATATTCGGTAGAAATATTACTGTCTGGGTGAAAACTTACCTCAGGGTTATGTTGTATCGTATCAAGGGGAGCACATAGACAATTTACATATTCATATGAAAAAGACAAGGAGAGAGACAAAAAAACCTACTAATACACAATCCAATTACAAGTCTTATTTTGGTGCATATTATTCATAAATAAAATGTGTATATATATATATATAGATTCAGATTATTTAAATGTAGTTCAGCAATTTTCAGCAGTAAAGCTCATTGCTGATTAAGTGTTTTACCTCAAAGCATATCATACACTTTGGCCCTATGCTACAATTTTGGGAAACATGCTGCATTTAATAATTCATAGATAATCTTTAGCTGACAAATGACATATGCATTTTATATATAGGTATTGTATCTTACATTTTATGCATGTTAATAATTCACATGACATGCTAAACCCTTTTATATGCCTCTCTTAATAACAGGCAGCTTTAAGTGATGGCTTCTTTTTAGACTTATGGTCATATGAAAAGAAATCGGTTTGGTAAATTAAGGGTGCAATAAAGTTTACCCAGTCTACCCCTTTCTCCCCTATATTTAATACAAGCAATAGCAAAATACACGGGTCTGTAATATAATCCATGGCATATTTATAGAAGCCCAAAAACCAAAGAAGCACTATACATGTATAATTGGGAAGCTATAGTGCTCAATGATATATATATTGAGTATAAATATATACAGATAATGAGTTTCAGCGAGGTATGATGTTCTTTTTTCTTCTTAAATGTTCCCATGTGCATGCATCTGAAAATGTAATTTCCCCACTAGGTGGCAATGTAGTTACAGCCCTCAAGCCTAAACAATTACATCCTGTTTCGTCCTATTTATGTGGATATTTATCGGTTTATGTTATTAACATGTTTTCACAGATGAGACTGATCAGGTACTCTGTTCCTATTGTAATTCTGGCGTTTCTTTATTACAAGGTAAGACATTTTCAACTATGCTGTCATGTATCTATTTGCATACATTGCTAAGCTGCCTGGGTGGCTGTACGCCATAAATAGTCACGCAGGAATCCAAATGCACACAGATGAAATTCGTATATCCCACTGTGTGTGTTGGAGTGTTTTGATTCTGCCATGCTTTTTTCCATCTGTTAACACAACAGTGGAAATAGGCAATCAGATATAAATTGTGCACATTTGTGTATGTTTTTGTATATGGATGTTTGTTTATTGTGCTTCTTTGTTGAACATTGATTATTGTGAGTAATTGCCATTACAGCAGTCTCACACTCTCTCTCCATCTCAATCGAGCTGTCTTTCTGTTGACAGTTCTGGCCCAGACTGATGGAGGAGATTTCTGAACTGAGAGAGTTTTATGACCCTGACACTGTGGAGCTAATGGAGTGGATCAGGTAAAACTGCTGTAATCTTCCTCTTACACGCTACATGCAAACACTCGTAGACACCCATCGAAACTGGGGTCTGAAACCTTGAGCCACCCACACAAGCAACCATTGGCATACTGAGGGGTATTCACTGGCACGGATAAGAGCGAGAGATTAATGTTATATGAGTTTTCAGTTTATTTAATTGTTTATATTAGAAGTGTTGAAGTCCCTCGCATCTGCTCGCCAAACTTCTGAAGTAATCCTTCCTCATCATCACACAATCATTTTTTTATTTAGCGTTATGCTGCATGTGCTGTATTATCTATATGCGATGAATTTTCTTATATTTTTCGTCAATTTTTTTGTTGTTTTTTTTGTTTTGCTCATAGAAAAATAATTCATATAACTGAAAATATGTTTCTGCAAGCAGGTTTTTATAACTGCAACATGAACATAAACAAAATAAGTCTGGTTTACATTGTCATAAATGATTCTTACACAAAAGATGACACTTTAAGAAAAGATGTCTGACACCCCAAGTTAACTCCGCATGACACACATCTCAAAGACAATGACAGATATGACAACACTATGCACATCATTTAGTAAGCGGTAAAAAAACAAAAACAGTGAGTCACTGACTTGCATAATTTACTCATGATGCCATGCAAGCTGGAAAACAGAATCTACCGATCTGCACCTGAGAAATCACACTATATTGCATTTCATGGGGGTTAAAAAGGAAAAGTGGCACTTAACATTCATAAAACTGCCGACTTCTAGATCAAACTCTTTTCAAATGTCTTTCCACTTGCTCTCTATTTTACTCCATTACGAACTGTGAAGGACATAAATAAAAAGCTGCAGTGAATACTCTATTCATTCAATAAGATTTGCAGCAGTAAGGCAGCAGGTTCCTGTGTTTGGAACCGGGCCGTTTTAAGATGGACGTCATGAATTAGACATTAGATGTTGGAGAGACTCCAGCGTTTGGCAACAAAGGGTTTCATCAATGACACCATTCTCACTGCAAGCGGGGAAAAAAACCCGCTTGCTCATAGTCAAGTTTATATGTGTGAGAAAGAGTGAGACATTTGGGCTGCTGTGACACAGGTGATCTCTCCCTGAAGAAAATGCGATTTGTGTCAGGGATTAGTGGGTGAGTTCCCTTGGCTGGCGCTGCGGCATTAAGCCGCTTCCACACACTAATTAACCATCAGATGAAAGAGTTAAGCGGGGATCACTTCACACTTCTGTCTGTGCTTGGCTTGCCAAAGTCTGCACTGTTTTATATGTAGATTACCAGAGATCATCTTCTGCCTAGAAGGGAGGGTGAGCATGAAAAGCGTATCGAGGAGAGTGGCAGTATCAGATTCCTTTAAACAAGATCGGAACTTACAGCACAATAAACCACATATTGTGGCACAATGTGAAGAGGGAGGGCGAACAGCTACAACTGTGAAAGTATCGCTGTCAAGCAATCTTTTGATTTGTCTTGAGCTAAAAGCAACACTTGATTTTATAGTGAGTGGTTAAAAGTTATATATATTTTTTCGCTTTTATGCATGATTTTGCTTTTTTAATTGTTATTAGACATCTGTGTGGTGTAGAGTGACAGGTGCTGTGCTTCAAAACCTAGTGAGCTGCCTTGCTGTTTATTGCCTACGTAGGCAGCATTCTCGTGAGTGTGTGCTTTGGAATGCTGTAGATAGGCAGAGACTCTGTGTTATTGAACATTTCTTATGTGAAGCACACAGAAGACCTGACTCCAAAGAGGTCTGTAATATCAGAAGAAAGCTATCCGTTAGCATTCACATTCATCTCAATGGCTGCAAGTATGCCATTTGAAATCTGCTATCTTTGCTCTTGGCATAATCTTAAGGATGATGAGTGTTGTATGCAAAATGAAGAACATATACTATGACTTAACAACCTCATGGTACATCTGTCTTGAGGGTTTATATGCTATCATTGTCTCTGTGGAGAAAATGAATGGGATATTTAGTCTAGAACCCCAACTGGTGTGCTCTACTCCAGCTTTAGCTTGTTGTTAAAGGAATAGTTCACCTACAAATGAAAATTATCCTATAATTGACTCACCTCAAGCCAACCTAGGTGTATATGACTTTCTTCTTTCAGCCGAATACAATTTGAGTTATAGTAAATAATATCCTGGCTCGTCCCAGCTTTGTAATGACAATGAATAGTGCTTGTGTTTTTGAAGCTTTTAAATTGTAATTATCGTATTTTCCGCACTATAAGGCGCACCGGATTATAAGGCGCACCTTCAATGAATGGCCTATTTTAGAACAGTTTTCATATATAGGGCGCACCTGATTATAAGGCGCATATAATAAAAGATACTGCAGTCAAACGATTGCGTTATGCATCCACTAGATGGAGCTCTGTGCTAAAGGGAATGTCAACAAAACGCAGTCAGATAAAGTCAAACTTTATTAATCGTTCTGACAACTCCGTTCACTCCCATGGTAACGTTGTTCAAACATTGATGTGCATATAAACAATATCTCCCAGCCTGGCTAACTTTTCTCCCAAACGTGGAGGGGAACTTTTCCTTAATTCAGTAAACACGTAGCCTAGTAAAAGAAACAGTCGGATACCACTAAATCAAACGTTAGTGCATAACTCCACATTGTTCAGTTAAGTATAACACTTAAAGCTCACTTTTTCAGTTCATTCCCCGTCCACGAATCCCTCGAATTCTTCTTCAGTGTCCAAATTGAACAGTTGGGCGACTACGGCATCCAACCTGCCCGGCTCCCTCTCGTCATTATCCGAAAGCACAGTACCGGTGTTTACTGACTACGGTAGCCGTAATGCTGCAAGCGGTACGGCTTTGTAGTTTACCAGTCGTACTGAAACATTTGATTATTATTAAATAGTTTTTATTGATTTTTCATACTGAAACATTTTGACAGAGCGCCTTGATCCATATATAAGGCGCTCCGGATTATAATGTGCACTGTCGTTTTTTGAAAAAATTTAAGGCTTTTAAGTGCGCCTTATAGTGTGGAAAATATGGTAGTCTAAATAATTTAATTGATACGATGATGCTGAATGAATTATAAGTGTTTCTGTAATCAACAGTCTCTTGCTTCATTCTCGCCATTAAACGGAAATGTTGTCGTATATCCGAGCGAAATTGCTTTTCGAATGAGGAAAAATATAGGGAGGGACTTGATTTTGTCCGTATGGAATTGATTGGTTTGTTGGTTTGTTGGATTGTTGTTGTTGTTGAAGTTTTGTGATCTCATGTGAGGGACGGTTTGCTGTATTTCACTTATAGTTGAAGTCAAATAATTCACACTGAACACAGAAGCATTTTTGTCAACCAAAAAGGGTACAATAGATGTATCTACCATCCATGCATAAGGCCCCTTGTGGTGAACCAAAGACGACCAAAAACGTGGTTTGAAGTTCATCTTGTAACCAATCACATCAACTTGCGGACAGGCTTTAGCATATCATTAAAGGGGTACTTCAGCGCTGGGAAGATGAATCTGTATTTAAACAGGGTCATTTATGTAGTAGAGATGAAATTATTTTTGAATTTGGTGCCTTCTAGACTGAGAAAACACAGAAAATGTATTTTTGTCTCATGGGGATGAAAGACAACAATTCCCAGAATACACTTCGCTGCCCTACTCTAGGCACGGCTACTGGCTGGATCACTTGTCCACTGTGTTCATTTTCATAAAATCAGTTCAGTTAGAGACACTACAATTAAAAACTGAACTTGTCTGTTCAACATAATGTGAGTGAGTCTGAGTGTCACGGTACAAACGCAGCAGGATCGGATTACATTCATCACATGAGCTGAGGTAATCGCGGGATTTGCGGCCGCATACATTCACAGCGCGTGATCAGTCTGCCGCATTTTCAGTTCACGTCTTTGGAAGCTTAACTTTCATAGGAAGTTCATTTGAAAAGTTGAAACACTCACTTTGCTCTCCACCGCTCCGTTTACATGAATCCCCGCAGCTCCACGAGCCGAGTGCTGTGAGTGCGATGTTGAAAACATGCAGAAATAGCGCCTCCTGCGCTATTTCTATAAATACATAATTCTCTCTTCTCAGGGTGATATGAGGGGGTGATGATAATTTGACTATACTCCCAGGTTTCTACTGATACAAAGCTTAATGCTAATCGCTGAAGTAACCCTTTAACTATGACAGCTCTGAAGCAGGGCAGTCTCAAGAGAAGCAGGTTATTCCGGTATATTTCTCTGTTGATATGAAAAATCGTGTACATTTAGCAATATAGCGGGTGAATTATGTATGATCACCGATCAGGCATAACATTCCTAATATTGTGTTGGTCCAACTTTTGCTGCCAAAAGAGCCCTGATCCATTGAGGCATGGAATTGACTAGACCCTTGAAGGTGTGCTGTAGTATCTAGCACCAAGATGTTAGCAGCAGATCCTTTAAGTCCTGTAAGTTGCGAGGTGAGGCCTCCATGGTTCAGACTTGTTTGTTGAGAACATCCAGCCATGACTTGCTTTAAATCCTCACATAGGCCTGCATGATTCTGTGAAAAATATGAATCACAATTTTTTTTAGCTTAGAATTGAAATCATGATTCTCTACAACGATTTTTTTTCCATGACAAAACAAATTGGCAGGACCAAAAATATCGTACTATAGTTTTGGCACATAGAACATTGCACATCACCACAAGCCTGTAAACATAGAGGCTTTAATGAATAAAGAAGAAACACTCTTTAACTGCTTACCTTTTGTACAATTAACATTCAACTGGCCATTCAAGTAAGTTACAAGAAATAGAAGTTTAACGTACTGTGCTGAATAAGGCCTGAACATGGCTCTAAAAAGAAAAGGAGCATCAATTCACCCTTCGCCACAAGTTTGATTGACAGGCGAACTGACCAATCACATCGCCGAATCTGCCGTTGTCTCCAAGAAGTCGTCGCTGCAGCCTGTAGCACGATGTATTTTTGGTGCAAAACAACTGAACTTGTGTGTGAGTGGAATTTGTAGTTGTAGTGCATTTCCACACATGCGTATCAATAAATTTGAAGTCACAGAGAAAAATCTTTTAGGAGTTGTAAACTTGTAGATTTCTACAAACACAACACAACATTTACACCTTCACACATTCTTCAGCCAATCAGAAGAGCTCGGTTGTTGCACGGAGCCCTGCACAGGACGTGACAGCTGTGGAAAAAAAGTATGAAGGGAGGAATTAGAGTTTTATTTTGAACTTAGACTTAATAAAATTGCCAAAATATTCATAGATTCAAACTTCCCGGATTAATAACTTGTGAGCTAAAAGTAGTTAAAACACAAACCTCAGAAAGTAACGAGCTACAACCCATTTTCACCTCAAAACAAGCCTTATTATATGAGAGACAAGAACGAAGGGACCGTTTGCGAAGTGCAAAACCCGAAAAGCGTTAGGCTTACTACAAAATAGGCAATAACAATGTTACACATTGTTGTGTCTCCAAATTCAGTTTACACACCAGTGCTCTCCTACTGGTCATACTGCAACACTTAGTTTGATAAAAGATTATAAAATAAAATCAATACCTTCACTGTTAGTGTACTGCCATCAAAATCAGTAAGCAATTATCTTTCAAAAGCTTTTGCTACTACTGTATTTTTTGCTACTACTGTATCGAAATCGCCCCCTATACCCTAAAATAGGGCACTTTTTGAGGGGACAGCCATTTGTAGTGGTGTCAACTGATCATCATAAAACAATAGATTCACAAGATACATCATATGTGGTATATAGACATTCTGTGACTTGAATCAGGCAGAGGGAGGATACAAGGGGAGAAGTTTGGGCAAGGCGGTGTCCTACAGTCTTTCTCTGAGATCTTCTCTCCAGATTAGGGAGTTTTATTGCTGGGTGTTGGATCTCAGTAAAACCAATTCTTACATACCCTTTCTCCCTCGTAATTTAAGTCTGTGTACTGTATACATTCTTTGGCTCAAACACAGTTGGTTGACACATGCACTCTATATTTATCTTTGTTCATTGCTGAGTATTTCTCTTTAGAAGTTATGACCAAAAAATGTCTTTGTACTCTTTCAAATAGAGTTGCTGGTTTCTCCGCCTCACACAAGCACTAGACCATGTCTGTTATTGTTGCCATCTTTAGTAGTTTATTGTTGTCCAAATATTCAATTTCTTTTTCAAATGTGAATAAAAGGCCATTTTCAGGGTTGCCAACTAAAGTGCTCACACATGGGCCTTTCATCTTTTTCACTGAGCGTACAGTACACATACTCATGCATAGTCGTACAAATCTAAGTATACTTTGGGCTGACGGATGTTTTTGACTTCAAAAAAGGGGTCCCGTTAGAAAGGCGTTGGGAAACACCGGGTGAGTTCATAGCACAAACCACCCATGTAAATGCCATCATGATCTCTAACTAATAATCTAGAGCCTAGCTGAGAAGGCTTTGCAGGGAGGGTGTCATGTGTATGTGTCTTCTTTTCATAAATGATCAGTGGCCTTTCAGTCGAACCGCATCTGTCCCGTAGATGGAAGCGCGTCCTTTGTCGAAGTTCTGAGACTCTGTCATCACAGTCAGCCTTATCATTGCGAACGTCTCCCTGCCGTGTAATTAATTTTTCCCTCTTTTGTTTTGTAGTTTTCTACTGTGCACCCTTTTGTTATAGCCCCCATAAAGGAGTTATTTCTGAATGTTGCCTTGTTTTGAAATAATGAAGATAAATTAGTCTTTTGTTTTCTCTGAAGGAAAAACTTTCTCAGCCCCTCCGAGCATAAGCAATTTGTGTTCCCCATCTGAGCAAAGACGCATTTTCCTCCTGCTGTTTTCTCTGGTTTTTATTTTTCTTTTTTTCATGTTTTCGACATCTTCGCTTTCACTTTCACTCTAATTGTCACTCTAGCCACTTTCCATTCTAATTTGATCAAATTAGTGGCTTTTGCTGCTGCTTCTGCTTTAGATATCTCGGTGGAGATGATGTTGGAGATGTCTCAGTGGAGATATTTCACAAACTCAGCGCTAATAGCTGTGCTTGCAAATGCTCGACTTGTTTGAACTCCAGTAGAATTTCACTAATTCACAAACATCCCAATATATGCTCTCCTTATACAAATGAAAGGTTAGCCGACACCATTTCGTCATTTTTCTTGTTTACCACTGAGAATTGTTAATTTTGCAATCCATATAAATTGACACTTTTTTCCAGTTGTTGTGGATTCTAACAGGAAGTCTCAGACACATGATTGCCTGGATTATTGCTCTTTTCTGTGGCTTGGTTTCAAATAGGTTTACTGGTCCCAAATTACTTGGTTATGGGACTTCTGAGTTCCAGTTTATTCTCTGTGCGTGCAGATCATTCATTGAATTTTAAGTTGTTCTCGCCTGATCAATCAGTCTATCATCACTCTGTGAACCCCTCAGTCAGATGCTCCATTATGCCTGCCTGCTTCTCTCTCTCTCTCTCTCTCTCTTTGAAACACAGGATTAAGGTCCACACACTATGATCCCATCCTGATGTAGCTTTATCCCCACACTGGCCAGTTTCTTTGTGTGTGTGATGCAGTGCATCTCATTGTCTGCTCCTCTGCCATCTCAATGACATTTAAGCAAGGCTATATGAACATTTCTGTTTGTGTCTGAGTACAGTAATTGTGAAAAACATTACTCCTCCCCCATATTGTATCATTAATACAAAGGTTACATTTCGAAGAACTTGGCACAGGCGAGTTGGCACAGGGGTTTTCTTTATTTGTCACACTCTTATTTGTCATTGATCCTTTCATCTACCTTTCTATATATCCATCACCTGCATCTCTCTTCGCTTTTGAAGTGTTGACAGACGTTTTGATGTCATTCATCACCCAAAATATTTTTTTGTGATATTTTATGCTGACAAAATATCATACCCTTTGAAAAATCATCTGTGCAGAACATCCAGAGCACTTATTAGTCTGACCCAGATCAAAAGCAGATACTTATGACTGCCATTTGCCATTTCTAATGAATGATAATTTAGACAATTATGTCTGGGTATGTGAGTGTGGATTTGAGTACAGGGTACTGGTACACAGTGGTTTAAGCCAATGACATTGAGATATCTCAGGGAACATGACTGACATGTCCAACCATATTATTAATTTCAGCCTTTGAAATTATTGAGTGCTTAACAAACAAGAATAGCCCAACATGGACTGATTTATCTGTATTTATAAACTTGGATCAACATAAATCTAATGGAAGCTAGTTCATTTTGCATTCAAAAAGCATTTCTGTCTAAAGAGATGTACTGCATGTGTAGACGTCTATGAAGATATGGATGCACAGGCCACCCTCTATGTCCCACTTGTTAGAATATTAATGACGTTAATCAATTTTTATAATGTCAGCAGGGTGCAGTCTAACACAAGCTGACATTTACATAAGAGAATATAAATCTGAAATTAAATGTAAATCTGGTAGATGCCAGTGCAATCCCTTGTCAATATGGAGTAATTGCATAGAGACTCACAAGAGCAGAAAATGATGCACTGTGGGAGAGGTCAAAGGTCAGTCTATTCAGAAATTCCTTGGTTAAAAGACATTACGCCAGTGTAGATTTAAGACCAGGTGAGCTGGTGGTAATCCTGAAAATTCCCATTATGTCATTGCAAAACTGAACAACCTTTCCCCCACCAAACATGTGAACACAAATACAGTTACACAGAGATAACTCACACTTCTAACACTAACCTAATGCTCATAAGTAAAATTATTTATATATATATATTTATTTATTTATTTATTTTTATTGCATCCAACTTGCATACAAATATACCATTTAGAGCTAGTTTTACGTTTAACAGCAGCAGCATAGTTTTTGTTGTATTTATTAGTATTATTTATTATTAATTTATTTAATTATTTAATTGTTTACATTGGATCCAAATGTATTTTCTCCTATATATTTATCTTATATAGAGTCAAAATGCAGTGGACTAGCAGTAGAATTGTGTAATTGATAATATTGCTCCTGAGAAAGTCAAGAAAAGAGTGGAAGACAGAAAGCACCTTGGAGAAACTCAACGGCAGTGCAAATAATGAAAAGACAATGCAGGAAATCTGAACGCATGTGGCGGAAGACAAAACTTATAATCCATTATAACATCTATAAAGACAGCCTTCATGATTTCAATGTGGAACTAGGCAAGGCTAGACAGACCTTCTTCTCAAATATTATAAACAGAAACATAAACAACACGCACTCTTTTTGCTACTGTAGAGAGACTGACAAACCCCGAGTCACATTCCCAGTGAAATGCTCTCTGACAGCAAATGCAGTGAGTTTGCTTCCTTCTTCTCAGAGAAAATAAATAATATCAGGAAGGCGATCAGCACATCCGTGAGTTGCTTTGGGGTCAGTCAGATCAGACCACAACCTCGGAAAGTTACTATGTCTGATTTTGAAGCAATTGATTATAAAATTTTAGAAGAAACGGTGCAGCACCTTAAAACATCAACCTGCCTCCTTGACACACTCCCCACTTCTTTTTTCAAAAGTGTGTTTAACTGTTTAGAAGCAGATCTGCTAGAAGTGGTAAACTCATCACTTCTCAATGGGAATTTTCCAAACTCCTTAAAACCGCAGTAGTTAAGCCTCTTCTGAAAAAGAGAAATCTGGATAACTCCATATTGAACAACTACCGACCAATCTCAAATCTCCCTTCATAGGCAAGATCATTGAAAAAGTTGTCTTCAGTCAGCTGAACAAATTCTTAAGCTCAAACGGATACTTTGACAATTTTCAATCTGGTTTCCGACCACATCACAGCACAGAAACAGCGCTCATAAAGATCATAAATGATATTCGCCTCAATACAGATACAGGCAAAACATCAATTCTGGTGCTACTCGACCTCAGTGCCGCATTCGACACTGTTGACCATAACATACTTCTTGACAGGCTGGAAAACTGGGTCGGACTTTCTGGGATGGTCCTTAAATGGTTCAGGTCGTACTTAGAAGGAAGAGGTTATTATGTGAGTATAGGTGACCATAAGTCTGACTGGACATCCATGACTTGCGAGTCCCACAAGGGTCAATTCTAGCACCACTCCTATTCAACCTGTATATGCTGCCACTGAGCCAAATAATGAGAGAGAACCAAATGGCTTACCACAGCTATGCTGACGACACCCAGATCTACTTAGCACTATCACCTAACGACTATAGCCCCATTGACTCCTGTGCAAATGCATTGATGAAATTAACAGTTGGATGAGCCAAAACTATCTCCAGTTAAACAAAAACAAAACTGAAATCATTACATTTGGAAACGAAGATGAAATTCTCAAGGTGAACGCATATCTTGAGACAAAAGGTTTAATAACAAAAATCAAGTCAGGAATCTTGGTGTGATTTTGGAGTCAGACCTGAGTTTCAATAGTCATGTCAAAGCAATAACTAAATCAGCTTACTATCATCTGAAAAATATTGCAAGAATTAGATGCTTTGTTTCCAGGCAAGACTTAGAGAAACTCGTTCATGCTTTCATCACCAGCAGGGTGGACTATTGTAATGGTCTTCTAACCGGCCTTCCCAAAAGACCATTAGACAGCTGCAGCTCATACAGAATGCTGCGGCCAGGATTCTGAGCAGAACAAGAAAATATGACCATGTCACGCCAGTCCTCAGGTCTTTACACTGGCTTCCAGTTACATTTAGGATCAATTTTAAAATATTATTACTTGTTTATAAATCACTCAATGACCTAGGACCTCAATACATTGCAGATATGCTGATTAAATACAAACCCATCAGATCACTCAGATCATCAGGATCAAGTCAGCTAGAAATACCAAGAGTTCACTCAAAGAAAGGAGAGTCTGCGTTCAGCTATTGTGCCAGCAGCTGGAACCAGCTTCCAGAAGAGATCAGATGTGCTCCAACAGTAGCCACATTCAAATCTAGACTCAAAACACATCTGTTCAGCTGTGCCTTTACTGAATGAGCACTGTGCCACTGTACGTCCGACTGATTGCACCTATTCTAATCTATGCATCATCTTAATTTTTATTTTTATTTTATTTTTATCTATATATACACTGTAATAATTTTATTCTTTTTAAATATCTTTACAACTATATATTTCTATTGTCTTCTTATTTTAAAAATTCTCTTTACAACTGTTTTTAATTATCCTGTTTTATTTTTAAGTCTTACACGTGGTATTCTTAATTCTTATCACTATTTTAATTTCATTTTCATGTAAAGCACTTTGAATTGCCATTGTGTATGAAATGTGCTATATAAATAAACTTGCCTTGCCTTGCCTAGAATTGATAAAAATGTAGGACTAAAATTATTCAGACACTTTGACCTGACCAAATTTTGCGTAAGTGTTCTTTCTTTAATTGCTAATGTGACCTTTTACACCACAGACTGAACAACATGAAGCATTGCTTGGTAACTGGTTGACCTAAATTGATATGATCTAATTGTGTTCTTAAATTTAACAGCTGATTGGTTGATTGTAATCCATTACATGCCTTTCTATCAAGGATATCTGACATTATCAATATGAATTTGTTCTGACAGTTTAACTCTTGTCATATTTTATTACCATTTTCTAAACTATCGCGAAGGAACTGTGATAATGTGAGAAAATGTTGAAGGTTTCTGAATAAATTTTGGTTTGACTGTTCCTTTGAAACCTCTGTCAGTCAATCCTCTGATAACTATCATTATATTGTTTCATTAAAAGGGTTAAGGAGTGTAAGCTAGGTCCCATAATACACCGAGGCTTTACTTATTTAAATCTCAAAACACATATATTAGCGTCCTGTGTCTTTTTATGAGTGTAATTAAGGACCCAATACCAAAGTCTATTTTTCCACATTATTCCAACTTTCTGGGGTTAACTATACAATAATTTGAAACAATAAACCAATTGAACCTCGAGGGAATACGTTTGTGTCTGTATCTTATGTGGCCAGCAATCATAATTAGACCTTAGTTATAGGTCCCATGTAACACATATGAACATATGAGCAACAATGAACAAAATGTTCGTGGGTGCAGCAACACACTTCTTTAATTCTGTCTGATTTGACACAGACTGACCCATGAGTGCTTTTTGTCTTGGAAGATTAGGACTTTTAAAATTGTATGTAAAAGTGTTCTGAAATCCTACATGGGTATTATATTCAATAGTAAGATCATGGAAGCAATGCAAACTTTACCAGTATTCAATCTTTTTTGCACTAACTTCTACTTACACATGTATGTAGTCACCGCTGAAACCATAAAATACATGCTGTCATGCGTGTCGAATAGCAGGAAGCCATTTGTCTTTGTTTTGTCATCCCTGTGAAATCATATGAAAGTGAGATAGGGCTGTTTAGATGTCTTATTGGTGATGAATTGAGCATTGAAATCCATAATAATTCTGCTCTATGGTCCCTGTTATTGATGAAGGATAAAACGGAAGTTTCTTTACTCTATTATTGAAGCCTTTTGCTGTGTCGGAAGTGTGAAAAAAAGGTTTATAAGGGAGAGGAAGGCCAAGGAGGAGATCATTTGTCTCTGATGAAATCTGTGGTACTGTAGTTAATCATGTGCTTCTCTGTGGATGCTATTTGATAGAAATTTGTCCGAGTGGAAAAAGGAAGGTGGACCTGTGAGAACATTACATTGGAGTCTTGTCTGAAGTTTATTAGGCTGTTTTTTTTTTCACACAGTGTTTGAATATTTTGTGAATATTTTGAGTCTCCTAGTCAACATTGTCAAATTGGTCTTAAAATGAGCACAATATTATACCATATACCTCATTAAAATGAAATCATATACAAACCCGATTCCAAAAAAGTTGGGACACTGTACAAATTGTGAATAAAAACAGAATGCAATGATGTGGAAGTTTCAATTGTTATTCAGAATACAACATAGATGACAAATCAAATGTTTAAACTGAAAAAAAAAGTTGATTTCAAATTTCATGGCATCAACACATCTCAAAAAAGTTGTTACAAGGCCATGTTTAGCACTGTGTGGCATCCCCTCTTCTTTTTATAACAGTCTGCAAACGTCTGGGGACTGAGGAGATAAGTTGCTCAAGTTTAGGAATAGGAATGTTGTCCCATTCTTGTCTAATACAGGCTTCTAGTTGCTCAACTGTCTTAGGTCTTCTTTGTCGGATCTTCCTCTTTATGATGTGCCAAATGTTTTCTGTGGGTGAAATATCTGGACTGCAGGCTGGCCATTTCAGTACCTGGATCCTTCTTCTATGCAGCCATGATGTTGTAATTGATGCAGTATGTGGTCTGGCATTGTCATGTTGGAAAATGCAAGGTCTTCCCTGAAAGAGACGACGTCTGGATGGGAGCATATGTTGTTCTAGAACTTGGATATACCTTTCAGCATTGATGGTGCCTTTCCAGATGTGTAAGCTGCCCATGCCACACGCACTCATGCAACCCCATACCATCAGAGATGCAGGCTTCTGAACTGAGCGCTGATAACAACTTAGGCTGTCCGGATGACTTTACGTCCTAGTTTTCTAAAAAGAACTTCAAATTTTGATTCGTCTGACCACAGAACAGTTTTCCACGTTGCCACAGTCCATTTTAAATGAGCCTTGGCCCAGAAAAAATGCCTATGCTTCTGGATCATGTTTAGATATGGCTTCTTTTTTGACCTATAGAGTTTTACCCGGCAACGGTGAATGGCACAGTGGATTGTGTTCACCGACAAGGGCTCAGGAATACTTCCAGAAAACAATGTTGTGATTTCCATTACAGTAGCATTCCTGTATGTGATGCAGTGCCGTCTAAGGGCCCGAAGATCATGGGCATCCAGTATGGTTTTCCGGCCTTGACCCTTACACACAGAGATTGTTCCAGATTCTCTGAATCTTTGGATGATATTAAACACTGTAGATGATAACTTCAAACTCTTTGCAATTTTTCTCTGAGAACCTCCTTTTTGATATTGCTCCACTATTTTTCACCGCAGCATTAGGGGAATTGGTGATCCTCTGCCCAACTTAACTTCTGAGAGACACTGCCACTCTGAGAGGCTCTTTTTATACCCAATCATGTTGCCAGTTGACCAAATAAGTTGCAAATTCATCCTCCTGCTGTTCCTTATATGTACATTTAACTTTTAACTTTTTTTGGAATGAGTAGCTCTCATGAAATCCAAAATGAGCCAATATTTGCCATGACATTTCAAAATGTCTCACTTTCAACATTTGCTATGTTATCTATATTCTATTGTGAATAAAATATACGTTTATGAGAACACAATTTCACAGAATTCACAATTTGTACAGTCAGTGTCCCAACTTTTTTGGAATCGGGTTTGTATTATGCTCATAACACACAGAGACTTTACTTTTGAATCTTATTTAAATCTCAAAACACATATATTAGCGTCCTGGGTCTTTTTATGAGTGTAATTAAGGACCCAGTACCAAAGTCTATTTTTCCACATTATTCCAACTTTCTGGGGTTAACTATGCAATAATTTCAAACAATAAACCAATTGAACCTGAAGGGAATAAGTTTGTCTCTGTATCTTCTTATGTGGCCAGCAATCATAATTAGACCTTAGTTATAGGTCCCATGTAACACATAAACAATGAACAAAATGTGAGTGGATGCATCAACACACTTCTTTATGTGAAGTGCAGCAACGCACTTCTTTAATTCTCTCTGATTTTACCTGGATTGACCTATGAGTGCTTTTTGTCTTGCAGATTAGTTAACTTGTTTGAAGCAAAACCTCCATAGGTTTAGACAACACATCAGTACACTGGAACAAGACAAGATATCTGAACATTTCTCTATAGACTAGAATGTTTTCAGTGAATTCATTTGAATTTTATTTTGGAATCTACTCTGAGGGCTGCTCTCTGTTTCCACAGAAGTCTGATAATGCCCCATTTTCCCATCCACATTCCCCGGTAGCATCAGAATGTGTCATGTACTGTGAATGTGACCAGAAGTTTGTCTCAGAGGTGAAGGTCATGTGAATCTGAATAGGTTGAGCTTATTGTAATTGGAGGCATTTTTCTTTCTTGTTTTGCTCCTTTATTGCTGTTTTAGTAAGCTATACGGAAATAGCTATTAGTCATCCTGTGTGAGTGTGTTTGTCCCTATGTTAACATCTTTTTATGTGTGGTAGGAACAGACAGAGATGGAGCAGGGTGTGTTATTGACAAGGACTTTTTGAGACAGTATTTTAGATTGTGTGTGTTTGTGTAGCACTTAGACTCTTGGCTTAAGTTATTGAACTCAGAGCAAGGTTGTCCTGTAAGCGTCCATGTTTGTGGTTGACCCATAATGACCATATTTGCTCCTCTGTAATGAAACATTTCAGCCATGGATCCAGTATTTAATCAAACTCAGTCCAGATTGGACAGAGATGAAACCATCAAATCCTCCATAACCTTCAGACACTGTCGTTTTTGGCTTGAGCTGCAGCCAACCTTGAAGCAAGATGTCTGTAACAATATTTCGTTTTATTGCCTAAACAAATTGAACAGATATGGGGTGGTGCTTGAGGCTGCTTTTTTAATCAATGGCTGTTGTTACTTGTTTTGCTTCGGGATCCAAATGTTGTCTCCGACATCAAGTGATGACCTATCACAGTTTCACAATTTTGTTGAAAAAATAAAATAAAAAATGAAACATTGAAATATATTAATATTAGCATTAACAATTTTTTTATTTACTAATATTAACTGATTTACTATTGTTTTGTTTTTTGCTTTGGTGTTTGTAAGAGACTGTTTAGTTCAAATTAATTTATTAATTAATCCAAAGGGAATTTTGAAAGAGTCTATTTTACGGCTGGAAAGGGCTACGGGAAATTGCCAAGCAGCTTGGTGAAAAAAGTTCCACTGTTGGAGCAATCATTAGAAAATGGAAGAAGCTAAACATGACTGTTGTAGTATGTAATATGCAAATAGGGGACTCTATATAAGGGAGCAGGTCTATTTAGCTCAAATTAATGAATTAATTCATTCATATGGAATTTTGCAAGAGTCTATTTTACGACCGAGCAAATGACTCGTCCAGCGTTCATTCAAACGGACCGTAACTATCAACTCTGCAGCGGATATTAATATCCAGACAATAGCGAAACACTATTTAACAGCCAGGTAACATAGATCAGCAGTTTAAGACATTAAATTCTGAATCACATAACACAAGCACACTTATCTTTAAATACAAAAGAAACTTTCATTGATTGTTCTAACATATAAAAATAATATATAACACAAACACATGCACACACACATTCACACACTTTGCAGAAAGGAAGAAAGTGAGCAAAGAATGATTTTTAACAGAGTGAAATTATGAAATCCCAAGTTTCTAGCAATATACATTTATAACACATGACTTGAATGAACCATCTATCATTTATTTAGCCCTCCTATCTTAGGCGGGGTTATTACATTTGATATCAATGCACCAGTTCAATTAGAATCTGGAGGTATTACTTGCGTTTGTAGCTCGTATCATCTTTGAATGGGGATTCCCTTTTCCTTGGTCCTGGCTGCAGAGGGGTTCTCCGGTTGTTTGAAAGTCTTGTGGATGTTGTTTGAAGTTGAAGAATCTAGCTGTAGAATCATTGACCAAAACTTTGCGGTGAAACTTAACTTTGAACACGATATTCAACGGAAAGAAAATAAACAAAGTAAAAGAAAGGAAAGTGAGACGAGACTATTTAGATGAATTCAATTATTAACCAATTTTCTTGGATCTTGGTCTGCCTCTGACCGTTCTCGTCCCTGTTGTCTGATTCTTTTAGGACTCTTGTCTAATCCTTTGTTTGTGTTCTGAGATTAAAACTCAAATATTTGTCCATCCTCCTGGATGGGTTCTAGCCAATTAGGTATAACTTCAGAGGTGACTGTGTCCCCACCCCTCACCATAAATGATCTGTTATCTCTGGTCTCCTAACTTCGCGCTCTTAAGCAGAGTACTACAGTTAGACATGATTTCTTATTATAAGAACACGATACATTCTACACAAAATTCAATCGAGCCGTCTTTTGAAATATAAGGAAACAAACATAAAGATACCAAGTAAGGTGTACTTTCACTCAATCAATTTGTCAAAGTTTGTAGGCCATAAAGTACTTAGCTGGGGGTTTTGTCAGCCTGATGCAGACTTGATGGCGCCTACATCTTTTCAGTGATAGATGGTTGATTTTTGGGGTCTGGAGTGTTGAGTTGGGTTTTGTGTGGAATTATGTCTGAACGAATCATCTGAAGATTCAGTTGTGTCTGGTGTGCCCTCAAATCTTACATGTACATTGTTGCACATGCCACATGTACTTAAATATAGTAATAACAGTAAATTATTTATAATTACAAGCAGTTAATGCTATACTGTTTACCCCACAGTAAGTACATGTTGTTAACTACTTACTTTTTAATATTTATTTGTGTAATTACATTGTAACACGAACGCCTTAAAATACAGTGTAACCTTTTTTATGATGTTCAGACCCCTTGATGCTAAGTATTTAAGTATTAATACAAATAATATTGTGGGCAGCACAAATGTTTATTCTTGTTGCATATCTATTTCAGTTCGGATCACATTTTCTTTTAAAGGAGCAGTAAGAGATTTCTGAGAAAGTGGATCGGACCGAGCACCACAACACGCTTGTAGCTGTAGGAGGCGTGTCCTCTCATGATGAGAAAGGGGAGAAAGAGTGTGAGCAAGAGGGAGATTTGAAGAAAGCGTGTAGAAAGAGAGATGGCTGAGAGACATTAGAAAAATATTTTTTTTTTGCATTGCAGAGCAATGAAGACAGGTGTGTCTGTTTGGGTTGATTTCAAATATCAACAGTGTTTCTCGGAAATCGCTTACTGCACCTTTGACTTTGTAGTTTTATTAATTTAGTTTTTGAGGATGAGGGCATGTCACATGTGTTCATGCCAGAATCTGGAAAATGTAGCTGCTTTTACCAATGCAAAATTCATTTTCAACAAAAGATATGGAACCTGTTTTCTTCTCCTCGAGGCTCCTGTGTGGTGTAGATGCAGGTAGAATGTTTGAGCTGAATTTGAAAGGTTACGTTTTGATAAACCGATGGCCTCTGAAACATCCGTCAGGCTATTCACAAACACTTTCCTACATGCCATACACATATAGAAAATTAAAGAAGAAAGAGCACATTCAGACAGAATGCCTTTTCAGCCTGCAATAGATTTCTAACCTTATGCGTTTCAGACATCGGTGATGGGAGTATACAGATGACTGCGTCCCTCCACACTGAACCATTTCACATTTCCCCCTTCACCAGAAATAAATGTCTGTAGATTTACCTTTTCTCATAAATGCCACCACTACATATCCATCCCCCTTGTGCAATCCCCTGCCCTGATATATTAGTGAAACCTGAGAAGTGTATGTAACAGAGCTCTCTCCTGTTTATTTTTTTCCTCGACAGATTGAAGACACCCAAACGGGCAGTGTTTGCAGGCAGCATGCAGCTGTTGGCTGGAATTAAGCTATGTACAGGGAGAGTATTGACAAACCATCCACACTACGAGGACCAGGCGCTGAGGGAGAGGACCAGACAGGTAAGAGTCTCAGCATTGTTTTCACTCATGTTAAGTTTGCTTGAATCACAATTCAATCCAAGTTCTATGTCCAGGACCTCAAGGTCAAGTTTTTGTTTACTTGGTGCCAATACTAAAATGTTGCAACACCAGTCCGGAGAAGGTTTTTCAGGACACGCAGTAATCAAAGGAGTATTGGTTTATGATTGTGTAACAGTCACAAAATATACATATATTTTATTGAACAAATATTATTTAATAAAATATACATAATAATGTTTCGCTTCAGAACTGAACATGTGAGCTCCAAAAATGAAAGACTTCTCAAAGAATCAAATAGTTTCTTTTGCATTCATGCCTCATTATGTAAATTGAAAGAAATGAAGCAGCAATAAATCAGTGTAAAATAAACAAGATAGTTACACTAAAAACTCTTAAGATACTGTTAGAAGGAATGAAAGCATTGGAGTCTATAAGTGTGTACCTTAACAAATCAGTTGATAATCATAATAATGAGATTACAAATGGACTGCATCAAGAAGATCATGAACAAATGGTTCATAAATTCTCTTTAAGAGCTTTCTTAATGACATGTGCACTGTTATACACTTGGCCTCATCATCAGAAGTGTGACTTTTGGCATAATTAGTTTAATTTAATTATGTTTCTCATAGGGGTGGTTGGAATTTTGACACATCAGTGGGTGTCATTATGAAGTGAAATAATCTCCACAGCACTGCTGTTATGTGCCATGACGTTCGAATTCTGGTGTATAAAAGAAACAGGGAGGGCTTTTTTAACATTCTGATTAAAAAGTATAATGTACACTGGCTCAAATCCTCATCTGATTTGAGCTGTAATTAGGGCCCGAGCAACGATGGTGTGAGGACCCTATTGGAATTGCTCTATCTATTATTCTTGTTCTCCGAAATGAAACACATTTTTGAGGCCCCAAACACGCTCGAAAACTCATGAAACTTTGCACATGCATCAGAAGTGGATGAACATTTGCATCCAATATGGGCTTCAGAAGTAGGCGTGGCAAAATGGCTCATTAGCACTGCCTACAAAATTTAATGTTTCACATGTAAGAATGAAATTCGGTAGACACATGTAACAGCCTTGTAACCACACAGCACATGTAACCTACAAAAAAAACTCCATGGGATAAACATCTCAAAACCAACAGAAAGTCAGATATTTAGAATTTTCTCTACAAAGTTTTAACAGTTTTTGCCATTTCCAGATGTTGTACTTTAACAAACTCCTCCTAGAGATTTAATTAGTAAAGATCTTGAGTTTTCGTTGAACTGTCTTGTTGCAGCCTGAACAAGTTTGATGTTTCGCCATGACACAGGAAGTTGTTGTAACTCAGGCATACAATGTCCAATCTGCCTCAAACTTCACACGTTTGATAAGTGCCTTGGCCTGAAGACATCCACTTGCCAAAATTTAGTTATAGTCATTGCACTGGTAGCAGGAAGTGTGGCAAATACAAATGACTAACGTAGCCCTCCTATTTTTATACACTTAAATGCATATTGTCCACCGTTTTCCTAAAGCCACAGGGTGGTTTAAAACCACAGGTGCGAGGGCCCTTTCATCGCTGCTTACAGTTTTAACTCTTGATTGTCTTGATCAGCTGTCTTTCTCTCTTCCATTTCATGTTTTCTTTTGCTTAACTACCGGACATCTGTCTATAGTAAAGGTTCATTGCATGAGCGTGTAAGGCAGAATGCTGAGGTTAATAGGTGGTGTAAGTCAGAGGAGGATCAAATGAGGGTGTGTGCATTCACACATTTGTGCATGAGTGGGGAGAAAGAAAATATGGATCTGAACAGTTGGTGGAAGAGCAGACTCTGCTCTAATGTTCTTGCTTCATTCAGAGAGTTGATGAGAATTGATCTAACCTGAAGGAGCCAAAATACCCATCAAATCAGTACATTAAAGCAGAGGTTCTCCAACTGGAGGCATGCAGAGAAGGTGCAAGTGTGTGTGGTGGATGTGGACTTCACAACTCCGGGTTTGGGTTATATTAGTCTGGCAAGAATGCCATAAATTCATGTACTAGATAAATTGGATGTTTACACTGTTTCCAGATTTACCTTACCTTATTGTAACTTTTATTTACGTTACAATCAAGACGCAACCAACACTATAATATTTTTGCTTTTTATATATAAACTATCCATTAAAATCAAGTCAAATCAAATTAAAGTTTGATAAATGTAATGCATTTTTAAACTTTTCATGTTGCTTCACAAACAACAACGAGGGATGTGCCTGAAGCCAATTCAAATAAATAAAAGAAGTCAATCTGTGTTCTTGTTCGATAGCAGCTGACAGCATACATAGCCTTGTCGTTTTGTCAGATTTGTCAGTCTTTATCGAAGACATTTTTACTTTGAATCAAGATCATAATGTTGTGTTTCACCTTGTAGCTGGTTAGTTTGGTTAATCTCTTTCATGACAGCAAGTATTTTTTATTTATGTATTCATTTATATATTTAAAATACTTGCATAACCAAGGCTGCTGAAAACTATGGCCTTCATACCCATCTGCTACGCCACTGTATTAGAGATGTGGAGTCAATGCACAACACGGAGAAAAGCAAGCAAATTTGTTAACAGCCACCAAAAATTGGTGGGGGGAAATTGATGTTTTCAGTGGTGTATAAAGACCTTACATAATAAACCGTTTTTATTACCTTAGAATGAGCCATTTCTATCTACATTCACAGCGGTTCCCCTTTCAGTGAAGTCGTCATTTAAATGGACAAATTGCTCTACAGAGCGCTAGCTACTCTCTGCTGTCTCAGACGACAACATTTTTGTCCTGTGTCAGCCACCGTAGTTTCTCTATGTGCTATGAAAGGGATGGGTGAGTGGTGAACGATTGCAATTTACAACCTCACTTCTAGATACCTCTAAAATGTACACAGTGTACCTTTAAAGGGTTAGTTCACCCAAAAATGAAAATAATGTTTTTAATTACTCACCCTCATGCCATTCCATACCCGTAAGACGTCTGTTCATCTTCGGAACACAAATGAAGATATTTTTTTTGAAATCCGATGGCTCAGAAAGGCCAGCAATGACATTTCCTCTCTCAAAACCAATAAAAGGTACTAAAGACGTTGTTACAATGTCTCACTACAGTGGGTCTACAATCATTTAATGAAGCGAAAAGAATAGTTGTTTTTTTGTGCAATAATATATTGCACAAAACTGAAAAATGAATGCAAAGTTATCAGAATAGCAAACAGCGCAGTCATGGATCGAAATATAATAAGTGTGAATCAAAAACAAAACATCAAAAACAAAGCACAAAACATTAAAAAAAAAAAGATTTGTGCCCAATGTTTGTGTACTTTTGTCACTGCTATGATGCAATAAACTTCTTTCATATCTTCATCCAACTTCGTTGATGAGACGCTCCCTCCCTTGCCTCCGTTGCAACATAAACAAAACAACATAAACAATGTTTTTACATACAAAATAATGTTTGCAAAAGTATCATGCATAAATACCTAACATCAAATATGTTATAAATCCATAATTCATTTTTCCAATATTTTTTCAATGGCTTATTAGGTTGGCATTTCTTGTAACAGTAATGTTACTTGTTCAGTTGCCATGGATTTCATCAGAAGGGTCTGTTCTCTATATCTATCTGTGGCTCGTGAGAAAATTAGTTTTAGTTGTGATAGTCTGTTAACATCAGCTTATAAAAAGGGCACGGAAACCCTACAACTGGTCTTACAGCAGCATTTCTGGAACGTTGATCTGCTGTCTGCGTGATATATGGAGATGTCAAACCTAATCATTGCGTCTTCAATTATGCTGCCTTTTGCTCCATTAATTGAAATTCTGCAAATATGTTTTTGTGGTTTGTGAAACTGTGTATGCACTACTGTGACATGTTTTCTGCTTGCTTGGCGGATCTGTTTTTCTGCTTGGTATATCAAAACAGAGGTATGAAAATGTCTAACATTTTAAATGTTTAAATTCCCTTTTTTATATGCACATACATTTAACCCTTAAATGCATGAATGTTTCAACAATCATTATTGCGAACATGCATGGATTTCTACCTGTCGAGATAATATAAAACTCTCCTGATATCAGAGTAACAACTACAGAATAATAAAGTAAAGTATAATTTTTTTTTTTTACCTTTTAAAGCTTGTAAGGGTTCAGTTTGAGCAGATGTTTTAATACCAGGCATCATCACTATCCTCGTCAGAGCTCATTTCCCAGTACATTCAGCATCTGGATCATATTAGTGATCGCAAACGTATTCTCAAAAATATATTTTTTAACATCTTCAAAAATCAATATTTTGATTGCTGACAGCTTCTTCACCAGATCCATCATCAAGTGACAGTGACACTAATATTTGTTTGTGTTCAGTTCTTTCTCTGCAGTAAATGCTGAGCCATTTCTAGTTTTGCTGATGATACTTCATATTCTTTTGTTTAGCCATGAATATGAGTGAAACGTCACTTCATTATGGTATATCAGACATTGCCACATTGTGGAATAAAGGTGAATTGCACTTATTCAGTCATCAAAGAATAAATTATTATGCAAAAAACAAACAAAACAAAAAAACATACTTGCACTGTTACACACCTCAGGTTTTTTTGTTGTAATATTGTTTATAATGAATCAATTGAGGAATATTAAGTAGGTTGATGTTTAACTTAAAAAAAGGAATGAGGAAGAGGGTGCTGAATGATATCCCAGCTCAGTAAACACTACTTTTTGGACCACCATATCATCTTGGAGTTCTTTTTTACGACAAATATAATGAATTTGCAATCTGCAATGAATGATTAACCTCTAAGCTTTTTCCATTCCTTGCCCGTTTTGTTCCCTGCAGGTATATCAGATCTACGCGCGTCGGTCTGCAGAAGAAGTTCATAAAGTGCTTGGTTCAGTTGGAGCGGACTACATCGTGCTGGAGGACAGCATCTGCTACGAGCGCAGGCACAGCCGTGGCTGTAGGCTGAGGGACCTGCTCGACCTGGCAAACGGTCATGTAGGTCACACACAGCATCTCCAGTTCATGCCCACACACACTACGCTTGTTCCATTTCAGTGAAAGTTTCTCTGCATGAACCAGAGACTTTTTCAGTGCGGCTAAAACTAACAACTTTGCCCTTTACCGAATTCCTCACGTGACTGTAAACAAATATCACTTGGTTTAGACCCTAAGCTCACTAGTTTTGCTTTTATTATTGTTGTCTTGGAAATATCTGTGGCTCTCCAAGGTGCTTTCATTGCTTACATAAATTGTATTTAACTTTTCCATGTAGAGTTGATGCTTACATTTTTCATTTTGTCACATAATCTTGTTCTCACTCACCCACAGCTCATAATTAATAATACTGCTTCACCCTGTTCGCAATCTAGCTTAAGTGACTTCCACCTTTTTTTTCCACTTGGGTAGCTTGATTGTTCTGTAGCTGATTATAGTTGTCCATAATATCTGACAAAAGCTAAATTTCCAACTTCTAAGCTGTAGCACTTTATATTTTTGTGTCTGCGCACACGTCAGCTGAAAGAAAAATCGTCTCTTCCACATCCCAGCAAAGAGCTCTGGCTGGAAATAGCTTGTCAGCAGTTGTCATTCATGCATCTGAGGTGAATGCCATGCCTTTGAAAGATCTCACAGAAGTTGCCTCACTTGCTGCTCTGATCCGTCTTTGAGCAGTCAATGAAAGAACCTCGCTCGCTTACTCGTTTGATGCAGCCAGATTCCTTCCTTCAGGCTGCCTTCAGCAGTTTGAATGAGATTCACTCTTGTACCATGTTCTGTGTGCATATGCTATTTTAACCTTGATTTAATCTGTCTGGTTTAATTAAACCTTGCTAATTGCAGACAGAATTATCAAGGATGCTATGTATATGCAATACCGATGGCCCAGAAACAGCCATGTGTTGTGTGGGATATTCTTTTTTTTCTTTCTCGATTCCGCTCTGATCTCTCCCATGGGTGGCGGTTCTTTCTATCTCTGGGTGCTTAAATGATCTCACAGCACCATTTCAAGGCCTTTCTGTTAATTTGGGAATATATCTCATAGTAAATGTTTAAAAAACCTCAGGGCACAATTTCTCTAAGATTTCAAAGATAAAGAAGCGGAATACTCTTTAAAAGAAGACTTCTGAAATTCTGCACACTTTACACTGTAAAAAAAAAGAAAGATCATCTTATAGAAAAAAGCACCATTTCACACAGTATGTGTGTTTGTTACAGATCATGGACGGCCCAGGTGAAAACGAGCCGGACCTCAACCCGGCGTCTCATCCACGGTTTTGTGAGGCCATTAAGACGGACACTCCTCCATATTCAACCCTCTTCACGCGAGCGTTCAAAAACAAGACCTTTAACGTGTACAAACTCAAGAAACTCAAGAAGAAAAACAAAACAGAGAGCGGTCCGTAGCGCTCGTTCCTCAACAGCAGTCGCCCACCTTCACTGGATGCTGAACGCCCCATCTGGAATGCTCAATGAGTGTGTGATAGTAGCAGGTGTGTGTGTGTGTGCGCGTGCTTGAGAGAGATCGGTGAGATGCCTGATTGAGCCAGCACACGTTAGATTTGGTGCGTGTTTGCGTGTGTAAATCTTCTGTGAGCCGGTCTGCCGCAACAGGAGCTCAAGTTTAGCGCGGGGAGATGGGAAGAAAATCTTTTTCTCAGTCTGTCGCACTCCTTCACGCTCTCTCTGATCATCGCTTCTCTTTCGACACGTGCCCTTTCACCAAGCACATATTTATACTCGTTCCTGTCACACGTCCAACAACATGAAACCAGGAAAAAGCAATGGGGAATGTTTATTTGTTTTTTTTTGGTTGGTGTCAAGATGAGCTACATCCTGCTGTTTAGATGCTTGTAATGTACACAGTTGTATACCGTAATACACACACACACACACACACACACACACACACACACACACACACAAAAAGCCGTTTTTGGTCAGTCTTACAGCAACATATCTTAAGAATCAGCCTTACATGGGTGTAAAGGAAGTGCCATGAATTCTCATTGTGAGGATACATTTTCTGTAAGAATAAATCAGTGTCACAAATTTACTATATTGAAGTAGGACCTAGAAATAGTAAAACATTTAATTTTTATTCCTAGATTTTCATTTGAACTCCACTGTATGTTTCGTGCTTTAGTTGTGTAAGTAGGTGATCACTTTAGATGGTAAAAAAAAGATTTCACATTGTAAACCACTTTACAGGGACATTAAATGTGTAGGTCTTTTTGTTGTTGTTGTTTTAGGATGAATAACAGAGCTGAAGTATTAATGAAAGTTAGAAATGTCCCATGGAACTTCCTTAATCCCCCATTGTGAAGTAGTTTTTAATGTAGTTCAGTGAAGATATTAACATTTCGAGTAAAACTGAATGGTCAACATGTTATGATGCTATTTTTTCTCTCTCTCAAGTTCTAATTGAAGCCTTTAGTGTATGAAAGTGCCTTTCCATTTTGGGATAAGCTCTGCTGCACTAACGAGTCATGCATTCAAAACACCTTCAAATGAGTGGCCTCAAGTGCTACAAAAATGTACCAACCTTTGATCTCTGCAGTTCCTTTTCTTTTCTTTCCAGGATGTTAGCTGAATATATTTGAACAGAGGTGCTCTGTTTGGTGCGAAACACTTTTGAAACTCTTTAGTGTTTAAAGATAAACATGGTGTTTTTTTTCCCCCCTGAACATTCGGTTTGTAACACGAGGGCTCCTCTGTGACATTCTGTTATTGTATTATAACGTGGTGAAACTTGTTACCTTACCTGTTAAGACAGTTGACACATAAACCGTTGCTTCACACAATGTTTCTGTCACAACACTGTCCCTCAGGAAATGATTTTTATGCAGCTGTGTGCTTTGATTTCATATGCTGACATTATTCTAACTGTAAGCGTTTCCCCCGGTACGGTTTATTGCACTATTTGTTTTACTGTGGTATTTCACACAGATGGATTGGTTTTATTTGTGTCAAGTGTTGATTTGTCTTTGGATGTTCTGTGTACATTTCCATTTTTGTATTAAAACTAATTTGTATGTTGAATGCTGCGGATCTCTGCAACTATGAAAAGATTTCTGTCCTTTGAAGCCAAATCACAAAGGCATTTTGATAAATGCAGGTCAGAGATTTTAGGCCGCTCTCATTTCATGTGTTGCATTATCCTCAACTAATTACAGCTCTGTTTCCATATAAAAAATAGGCCACTTATTCAGCAAAGGGCTTACAGCAGATGAAATGAAAACAGTGCGGTTTCATTTTAATATAGCAGTATTTAACATTAATCATTGAACAGAAGAACTCCATTTATTAAGGAAAAAAGAAAAGCAATTTAAAGGATGCAAATACAAAACGCCAACATACCTTTACCAACTCAAAGAAATATTAAATAATACATGGGAAAAAAAGCTGAACAGAATTCGATTCATTTATATATTTTTAAAAAGCAGTTCTGTTTTTGATATGCAGAAATGAGGTAAAAACATTGTTTCACAAAATAGAGTACTGTATATATTCACCACACAAACAAACAGGTGGCCTTGGTTCAAAATCAAAGAGGAATAGGTTTTGCAAGATAAGGAATTCTGTGATTCAAAGACAGAGCCCATCGTGCTTCATTCATGAATACTCTCACCTCGCACTGGATCCTCCCCAATCCCCTTACAAGGGTGCCTCCAAGCGCCAATCCCATTGGCCTCTTTTTAACTATGAAATAGCAAGCGTTGCACTTCGAGCTACATTTCTCAGCTTTAACTTGAAAACCTTTTTTATACTCTTGTTGCTGCCTTTGGAAATATTGGCACTTTTTGAGATCTGTAATAAGAGTGACGACTTCTCCATCGAGTTTTCCAACTCCCATGATCCTTTGGTTCACAGCATGACAGTGAGCGATCAGTTCACATTAGGATTAGCACTCTGATGTCTTTTAACACACTCCTACTCGCTCCACTCTCCTCAGCCAGCCTGTCATGCTCCACATACGGCATTCTCCAGAAAAAAATAAATAAATAACAAAAATGATAAAAGGAGGGCAAAAACATTGCCTTAAAATGCATAAAATACATGGTTGGCATTTGAGGCCTCACGGGGGAGACTTTTAGTTATTCCATTTGCACACACAAGCTTGCCTTGCCTTTCCTTCACCCCATGCAGCCTCGCCACATGCGTCCACAAGCCCATTAAACATGTTACATGAGAGGCGCTCAGGGTCTGAAATAGCTGGCCCACCACTCTCTGAATGCACCTGGTGCCAAGGCTCATCTCTTCACTGCAGAGCCGAATAATGTGATGGGATACAAGTAGCTATTTATAGCAGAACAGGAAATGACGATATGGTCGGGTGAGCTGGTTTGGTTAATACAATACTTTTAAAAGGAACGTTAATTCTGGAACTGTAAGCTCCTCCCCAGCAGAGCTCGATATCATGTTTGAGTGGATCACATGGAACAACACACACATTCGTTTGTCTTAAAGGATAGCCATTAGTTTGGCAGAATCTGATTGCTACCACTCAATAAAGCAAGAGAGCCAAGAGAGTTTTCAGCTACACTTCTATCTCATGCCAGCCACTCAGCCTTGTCCCTCAGATACATTTATATTCCAGCCGTTCCTTCACTCCTTTTTGGCTAGAAAGAGAGGACACAATTTGTATTCCCAAGGAATGTCTCCTAAAATGCCAAACAATAAGGCTGCTTTCTGTTTCATTTTCCTCAGTGTTTTTCACACATCTTCAGCTTTTATTGAACTTTTTTTCCTGCAGACTGCCTCTTTCATCCTCGCATCTGAGTGAATAGAATCTAAGCGGAAGGGGTGAGCAAATAGAAAAAAATAAACAGTATCCGACTATGAAGCTATGATTGATGAACACAAGTGGCCACCCTGACAGAACAAGCGGTGAACTGATTTCAGAAAGCGGCCCGTGAAGGAGGAGGACAAACCTTCTCCTTGTCGCATCCGAGCATGGCAGTTTATTTTTCTTCCCATCCTTCTTTTATTTAAGAACACATAGACCATACAGACATATAGAATGGAATATCAGGGAAGATCTGAGTGAAGCACGTCCAAGATGCTCTGTCAATGTTTGACACAAAGACGACAAATGGTTCCACTAAAATCATTGTCATCCGCAAGTCACTTTAATAAAGATGCCTGGATGCGATAATAAAGTTTCTGGGCTTAAAAATTGCCATGACCACAATTAGCTGTGTCCTGGATTAGCATTTCCCATTTACTGCTCATTGAGAGTACCAAATGCCACCCCCGCTCTGTACGCAGAGGGAGTGTCTCGCATGAAGTAATACATCCAGAGAAAGCCGAAGCGTAGGAATTTTCGGCATAAGAAAAATCCCTCTGGTTTTTAGACAAGTCTTTAGTGGTCTCCCTCCTCTCCTCGTGCTGCAGGAACTCTTCCCGGCAGTTCCTTAGAGGTCGCTGCCCTCGGCCCGCTCGTAGAGTGCTTTCAGCTTCTCGAAGCGCGGCCCCCACTCTTTCAAACACTCGTGACCTGCCGCCGTTCCCTCTTCCAACCCAGCGGAGCTGAAGGAACTCAGTGACCCGGCCAGCGAGCCGCCCCCCTCCGTGGAGAAGACCTGCAGGGAGTCGAAAGGTGCCGTTTCCGGGTGCTGGTCGGCATCACGGATAATTTCACACAGGTAGCGAGCCAGGTCCTGGCTGGAGAACGACAGGCTCTTGCGGGCCAGCTGGGCCGCTCGGCTGGGATTTGCAGTCTGGCCTTGAGCCGGTGAGCGGCAGGGGGGCACGTCCCTGCGGACGGTGGTTGCTCCCGAGGATATGGAGGAAGTGGTGGTGGCTGTACCCGCTCTGGAGGGGGGGTCAGGCTGGCAAAAGTGTTGCTGTTGCTGCTGGGAGGGAGGATGGTGGTGGATGGCTCGTGATCGGCTGTACTGCACTGACTGGGCCGGGCTAGGCTGCAGGGACTTCTGGAGCTCTGCCATGTCATAAGCATTCTGTAGGAAAGCGGGAGAGAGCGAGAGAGAGGAAATTAAATGCATAAAGCGCTGACAAATAACAAGCTCATTAGCGTTACATAACGTGCCATTACATTCAGGAACTGGTGTAATAACAACAGCGTATGTCACAAAAGTGCTACGACTAATAAGACAGTGCTCACTGACAAAATAAGCTGCTTGTCTGTACTTCTTCATCACGTAATTTATTATCCCCCAACTGTTAATGGCATTAATCCGGATTCAAGCTGCTAACACCGCATTCTGATTAACACCTTTGTGCACGTCTTCCTGCACCTGACAGGAAGAATCCTGACAGACACAGTGAAGAGCCCGGCATTACACACTCAGTCAACACAACAAAATGCGACACTGGTCCCCTTTTCCCATTGAACATCAACATTAATCCCATTCCACCGAGGATGATTCCCCTCATTATTTAGCTGTGCAGCTCTCGGGGGAGGAAGAAAAACATATTATGCTCCTTGAGGAAAAAATAGACGAAGAGAAGAGGAGGAGGAAGAGAGACAGAGAGGGAGGTGTGGGTGTAATTGATTACATGATGTGTGAAGCTTCATCAGATGGAGAGGATCAGAGCACCACTATGCATCTGATAATCATGTAACAGGATTTTACACACGCATATATGATCCTGCAACACATCAACACCCACATACTTCAGATAGATCAGAGGAGCAGGCAGTTACAGGCTCTTGTTCTGTGTTTCTCATTATAAAAAGCCACATTTTGAACATAATAAGTTTTCCCTCAGCACTCAGCGAAGCCACTTGTCATCAGCAGCATCAGAGTGCAGTTTTTAAATATTAGAGGTTGTCATAGAGACAAACTGACAAGGGCGCCTCACTGCGACAGGGCGTCATGACAACCTGTACACGTTGTCATAGTAACTTTGAGCGCTCAGTTGTCCTCTTGTGTCAGATTCTCTGACCTGTGATCTGAAATCAATTTTAAAACAGAAGTCTAGCACTCACCTGATCCTCCTCCCCGCCGCCCTCCTCGTCGTAGTTGAGCACGTTCTCTCGGATGTCCTCCCAGCCGTCATGGTGCGCAGACACGTGATATACTCCCTCCTTCAGCCCCTTATAGCTCCGCCAGCGCGTGTACAGGAAAATCCCAAACAGCAACACTGAGGAGGCACAGGAAGTGGTTGAGAATTACCTTGAGTACTGATCAAGGATCACTTTAACCTATTACAATTTACAGGAACACCAGCCCTGTTCCCAGATCAGTGGGAACTAGTTTTAAGTGAGCTGGGCTGTGAAAGCACATCGCCTGGGGCATCCCTCAGGCCGTGCTTCCCGGGTACTAAGGTGGCTTGATGTCAACGTGATGACTTCGTAGAGATGGTCTCGATTTGCCACAGACACATTATTCCAGTGAACGCTGTGGCTTGTGTCAAGTATAGCTCGCTGAATCAATCCTGTTTGGCACCACTCTGACCTTTAGAGTATATTATCTTGCTATCGAATGCCCAGTACACTTCAATCTGCCAACACTCCAGTCTCTCTCTCTTTTCGATTCAGATATCGTCTCCATTTACCTTCTTTTGTGTGCTCGCCTTTTGTGCGTTTCATCTCTCTCACTCCCTCAATCTTCAGACCTTTTGATATTTTCTCGTTCCCTTCATTCTATTGCTTCCACTTCATTACCTTGGCCGGGATAATGTGGGTCTTTTGGGACTGGGTAAGGTCGACCCCGTAAATAATTCTAGGTTTAGACGTTCATGTCAAAAATGTGAGAACCTGACAAGTGGTGAAGGGACCATAAAGAAGCATAGAAAAGCCCTGTGTCCGGTAGAAGGTATCATAATGGCCGTGTTCCAGCTTGACAATTGCTTTGGATTAATCTAAAGGATTTGTGCACTTAAATGAAAAACTTCACGACACAATTCCACATGATTCCACTTAACAGACTGAAGACACCCCGCAATCTCAATCCTCGCCCTTAACCTTGCTACACACAACTGCACATAAAATATTTTTTTAATGATTCGTCATGCCTTATCACCACCAAAGAAAGGCAGATGCTTGGAGCGAAAAGACATTTTTTGTTTAATTTTGTTCTTGAATTAGGGCAATGAGCTGAGTTCATGATTTGAAGAGGGTTGAGAGTCTCTGTAATCAAATGCACCCTTTCTAAAAGCAGTAACTATTTGGTGAAATGTCTCATTTGTAAACAGAAAAGTCATATTGGTGATTCCGTTTCTGTTCTGACACATGGCATGTGTTACTGCATAGTTCTGGTGTGTTTTGTCAGGCTTTATAGATGACAATGACAAGATGTGCAGAAAGCCATACGGAGAGTGTCTATCCAACTGCGATCATTCAGGAAAAAGAGATGTCTTCAGACAACTGTGACATATGTGTGATATAAAGAACGTGTGTAAAAATATGGCAAATACGTGACTAAAAAACGCTACACAGAGATTTTTTCACACCTGCAGACCATTATTAAACTGTCTGCATGCCCAGGAATGTCCACTGTATGACACAAATGCTGAAATGTATTTCAAATGAATCCCTTATTAATTGCCAAAACTTACTTATTTAATTACCATTTCAGTCTTCATTAATATGCCTAAAGAACGACGTAAAAGCCACTGTGCTTGCTCTCAGTCTATTTCTGTGTAACTTTTCAAAGTGATTTTTAAATGCATCTTGTGTGGTTGATATTGAGTGAAAGACTTCTTCATCTGATTCCAGACAAGCCTTCTGTCTCCGCACTGGCTGCTTCATCGATCACATGACCTCTCCAATCTGACCTCTCAGGCCCCTCTCAGGACACCCAAGACTAGCCTGGCATCCTAATCTCCACAGCGAGGACAATAACACTGCACCGTGGAAAGGCATTCGGACATCTCGCTTCTGTTTCTGCTATGGAAATAAAACAAATTCTGAAGATTCCAGACCTTTAACCAGTGGAGATTTTTTCTTCTTCTTCTTTTCTTCAAGCACTTCACAGATAGCAAAGAGTGAATAGAGCTGTTCAAACATCTATCAAGGTTTCTGATAAACACTGGAACAAAACACATTAAATGATGATTTCTCATGGTCATTACATTTATTGTGTTTCTCAAGGAAAACACAATAAATCAATGCCTGGGCAAAGCATTTGGTTTTTATTAAATGGAACGCATTGTTCATTCACTTAATGTATGTGGTTATTAATTTAATAGCATTGACACTCTTTGAAAGAAGCCCTGGATTTCTTTCACATTACAGGAAAACACAAAGAATGAGCAGGGGAGGAGAGAGGACAAGAAGAAAAGATCACTAGGTACTAACTTATAGTAACAACATGTCAACTAACTCTCATTAGAGTATTAGACTGCCTGCTCAACATATGCTAACACTATATTTTGATGGTCACCCAATAGACTGACTATAAGTAACTTTGCAGCTACATGTCAACTTATTCTAACCCAAACCCTCCCAGTCTACTTCAGTTTACTCATACTCTAATGAGAGTTAGTTGACATAGAGCTGCAAAGTTACTTATAGTCAGTAGAATGTCTAAAGTGGACCATCAAAATAAAGTGTAACTGTAATTTGTAATAAAGATTGCGCTGCATAATCCATCAGCATCACTTTGACAAAGTGGGCTGTAAATGTTCCGTCATGCTCTATTTTTATCCACCTATATCCTGAGTAATCGATGAGTGCCGCAATGAGGAATTCCAACTTCCGTTTAGATGCTGTCCTCTCTCCATAGGAACAAAATGTCAAAACGGGGTAAAAAGATCATCTGAATGAATTAAACAGAAACTTTTTAAACATTACTAAAAATAAAAATGTGTGCAGGGTTAAGTTGTGATGTTACATATCAGCAATAACCTAAAGAGATTCTTGGAAAGTATGCGTTTTGAGCACCAACGAATCTGAAGAGAATATCTGTATACAGCGTTGCCTTGCATTTTATGCTAGACTGCAATCGGGAGCTGCATGCAGGAAATGAGTGCTCATATGTTTTCAGATAACTTCGGACAGCTTTGTGTCATCTACTCATTAAACTTTGAAGAGTGAGGCGCTGACAAAAAACAGTCAGTCTAAATCCCCCCTACACTATAAAGTGATGGTAACCACTTTCATAGGTTTAACATTACATTATCAGCTTGGAAAATACACTAATTTGACTAGAAAAACTGGAGACCTGAAATGTAAAGCCACCTTCTAGAATGAGTCAGGAGAGACTTCAGTGTTCAGAAAAAGGTGAATATGTCAGTAAAAACGGAAAAACAGTGTGTACTGCTTAGGGTTTTAATGCTTAGTATTTTTATGTGGCATAGTCTTTATATCTGATCACACCTGAGAAACATTAGTATGAAGATGAACATACAATCCAACTAAAGAATATCCAGATCCGGATCTGAAAACAAAACACGTTATACTAAAGCTCACCTTCCCACTTATAATTCAGGCCCTTATGTCAGTAACCTCCGGAAAGCAGCACACTCTCCTCCTTCAAATACTTTAATCAGTATGAGCATATGACACTGACATTTACTGCTATCCTCACATGGAATAATCTACACACACACACTAGACAAAGATAATAATAAAGGTTACATACTATCAGATACTTTCATTTTACTCCCCAGTCTCATCCACACACACACACACACACACACACACACACACACACACACACACACACACACACACACACACACACACACACACACACACACACACACACACACACACACACACACACACACACACACACACACACACACACACACACACACACACACACACACACACACACACACACACACACACACACACACACACACACACACACACACACAGCTCACCACTGCTTGGCTCAAATGCCCTGGAGCCTCAACAGAAGATCAAATAAAAAAAATCCAGCATGTTTGCACTGACATGATTGTGTGTGTATGTGGGTCTGGGTTTGCCTACATTAAGGGTCAACTTTCCCCACAATGGTAGCAAAACCTGAACTCAACTGGCCCCATGAAAACAACCAATAAATGGTATCTTAATGAACATATAAATATGTAGAAATCTCCAAAAGTTCTGTTTAACTTAATTTAGAATGCCATAAATCTCTGCATAACACATCAACTCAAAAGAAAAATTAGTTAGAGTATGCTTTAAGTTAGACTTGAATGTACTGGACTGAAATTCAAATATAACATGTAAAACATGTCACAACGCAAGGTCACAGTAATCAATTTGATGGTACTGAGGTAATTTGGGTTAATAAATTGCACTCATTATATAAGACATGACTCTTTTCTTAGAATAAAACATGACAGTTGGATTCATTAAGTGGCTAATTGAACAAATGGCTTGCATTATGAATTTACTTCAAACAGTGGTTAAAATACTAATGAGAAATCATTCTTAACTAACAAAAAACACTGCAATTATCCCTTTATGATTTGATAAAACTGTATATCCGTTTGGCTTTCAGATGCATGAAAACTGAAATGTAAACTACAGACACTTTAAGGAAGAACATGATTGGATTATTGGGAAAATTCATATGCGGAAACCCATGTGGAAGCACAGTCTAGTCACATTTAGTTGAATACAAAAATATAGAAGTCCTGAGATCTAAACATATAAAAAGGATTTATGGGGCATATTTTTAATCTCAGAGCAGATATCAGCAAAATTCATGGAAAATGGAGATGGAGATACTGACACTTTACTGGGAGTCTCTTAACTGAAAGAAACTTTTTCATACAGACATTAAAAAAAGATCCCATGAGAGTCACAAAAAGCGAGAGATTGTCAAAGAGCACTATAAACCATAATCATTCAAGTCCATCTTTTGAAGTTATGATGGGTGGTTATTCCCGCAGGTGAGCATCTACACTGTGTGAATGTCAAATCTGCATATCAGCTTCGACAAAGATACTTGACAATCCAGGTGTAATAGAGGACAAGTGATGCCTCTCCACACTGAGTAACCATAAGTACAATATGCTTATAAATCTGTGTGTATATACATATGTATACACACACACACACACACACACACACACCATCTCGCCACATAATTATCTGTCCCTGAAGTTTGACGGATGGGCCTATTCCCTCTGTAGTGATATGTTAGACAGCAGGGGGCTGTTTCTAGCAGGGAAGAGTGAGTCCTGGCTGGTTAGGTGGAGGCGTAGTGTTAGCACGGTTTGCTAAACCTATTAACCGCCTTACAGGAAGAAGAAAAAAAATCTTCTTAACACTGCACGAAGCTTTTCATATGGCAGAGAGCGCTTGAGCCATATTTCTCGCTGCTCGCCTCTATTTGGAATTGTTCCAAACCAACAGGATGGAATGCAGAAAAACTATGAAGAAGAAAAATCACAGAGGAAGGGGGGGGATAAAAACCTTACTGACTACTTAAATTCAGTTGAGGATGGTCGGGACCATTGAAATTCTGCCCAAAACCCTAGTGCATTGATCTCAATTTCCAGCCCGGCTTGGGTAAACAGCACAGTGTGTGCCTACAAATCAAGTAATTAACACTTTAAAAAGCAACTGGAGCTGAGAATGAATAAGGTCATGTCAAATCTATAATGGAACGAAACTGCGAGAGGAGGAAAAAGATTGTTTGGTTCCCTTTGGCCTCGAGCGTAGCCATGCGGGCAGATGAGGACGACGGAACGAAGGGAGTTAATACGAGTTTCAGCAGTCATGATCATTGATTATGTAGACTGTGTTCTTTACTGCTGTCAGACAATGCGAGAAAAATGCAACATGTGGGAACACAAAACCTTGGCATGTCTTAGAAATATATACATGTGTCAAACTCTTAACAGCTATACTACATGGGAAAAATGGGGAAAGTCATATGAATAAATACATATCAATAATGACAAGGCAAGAATATTGAATCGCCAACCACCAAATAAGTTTTAAAAATACATGAGGTTCAGCAGAGGAGGAAGAACATTAATAGTTAATATTTATGTGACAAACACCAGGCTGATCCATTCATTTAAGGCTCTTACTGAAACTAATATTTCACAGTAAACCAACAATTGGTGTGTTGACTATTAGAGAAATTATTACAATTGTAAAAATTGATTTTGATTAGGGTCACAACAACTCACATTTGTCAATGTAGCAATATCACATTTGCAATTGTATTATGATATTAATGTATATTATAACCCATATCCCTATTACTAGATATAGGCTATGTTAAAGGGATAGTTCACCCAAAAATGAAAATTTGACGTTTATCTGCTTACCCCCAAGGCATTCAACATGTAGGTGTCTTTGTTTCTTCAGTAGAACACAAATGAAGATTTTTAACTCCAACTGTTGCAGTCTGTCAGTCATAATGCATGTGAATGGGTAACATTTCTATGAGAGCAAAAAGAAACATGCCTAGACAACATGCACAAGAGCCCTGTGGCTCATGACGACACATTAATATCTTAAGACACAAAACAATCAGTTTGTGTGAGAGCCGTATTTATATAATTTTTTACCTCAAATACAACGCTATATCCAACAGCCTGGAACTCGCTTCACTTCCAGCAAAGACGTTCATTATACACGCTCTGGCGTCATGTACGTGTAAAGACATCACTTCCGGTATACACAATCTGGCGTAGTTTACACCAACGCCAGAAGTGATATCGTGTATATTGACCTTCTTTGCCGGAAGTGAAGCGCGTTCCAGGCTGTTGGATATAGCGTTGTATTTGGGGGCTCTTTGTGCATGTTGTCTAAGCATGGTTTTTTTTGCTCTCATAGAAATGTTACCCATTCACATGCATTATGACTGACAGACTGCAACAGTTGGAGTTAAAAATCTTCATTTGTGTTCTACTGAAGAAACAAAGACACCTACATGTGCAGATAAACATCACATTTTCATTTTTGGGTGAACTATCCCTTTAAATAACGGGGGGCTGTAACGACATGAGGGAGAGTGAATGATGAGATTTTAAGAGCACATGCTGAAGATAAGTACCTAGCAGGGCCATAAAGCAGATGCATATGGCGAAAAGGGAGCTGAAACTGAGACCCACGTCATCTCTGTAGATGGCCAGTGTCACCTCACAGTGCCGGCCACGGTAGCCCTCTGGACAGTGGCATGTGAATTTGGAGGGAGACTGTGCCACACACGTGCCCCTGTGACATGGGCGGCTGGCACAAAGCGTGTACATGCAAAATTTTCCAGTAGAGTTCGCCTTGACCATGTGACCTGGGGGACACCTGCGATTGGAGGAGACAAAAAGGGTAAATGGAAAAATATTATTGTGTATGAAAGTAAAAAGGATAGAAGGTTTCGGTATTTTAATGCTAAAATATAAACTATGGCCCATACATTCAGTAAATAAGTTCATAAATAGTTAGAGGACTTAGTAAATAATGGCAACCTGCAAACACTTTTTTTATAACTCATTTTAATAATTTTCAAATGTCTTTAATGGATTTTAATGACTATTATTTTGGTGCTATTAGTGGAAATTCAACAACATAGGTCAATATAAAACTCTTTTGGAATACTTAAAAATTATATAAAAATTGTACAACTACAATGTTTGTGAAACATAAAACCCTGTGTGAATAAAATAAGCTCGATATCACACGCTGGATTATTATTATTTTTTTTTTGCCCAAGAGATGTGTAATGTAGAATCGACGTATCGTATTTGACTGAAAGTGTGGCAAAAAATCTTACTCAAAATACTCTAAAAATCTCAAGGGAAACCATTCACATACACACAGTGCAGAAACGTAATGTGACCGGCATAGAGTGTGCTTATCAGATAAGATAAGAACAAGAATAGGGCAGCCTGCCGGCAAGTCAGAGGCAATACCTGCAGACAAACATCAACATGCAATCAAAGACACAATCGACTACACAGCCAGAGAGGACAGTGGACAGGTCTGGGGTGAAGAGTGGCCCACAGATATCATACCTGTATATGCAACTGAGGTGTGTTCCCACGCATAAGGGGACATTCTCACGACCTTGCCTAGGGATCCCTAAGGTTCTCTAAAGGTGACGAAAATCCCCAACATTTGTAGAACATTAGGGACATTCATAAAACATCCTCTTTTGGTTCTGAAAGTGCTGCAGTTCCTGATGTGACTTAAGGGGGACGTCCCATTTTTGTTATTCTACAGTCACGGAGCAACTTTACAAAGAGCACATTTGGGACCGTTCCCACATGGTCCTCTGTTGGTCATATTATAACGTTCCTGATATGACTTTAGATGGATGTTTTCAGAGCATGTTTGTGTGAATCATTGTACACTGGGCTGCTTTGCAAATGAGGGTCAGTAAAACACAGGATTTGGAAGTTGCTTCTCAAAGATGGATCAATACCAACTGTTAGTCCAACTTCATATTTCAGAACATGTAAGGTAGTGCAAGTTATATTTTGTGAATGTACGCAAATCGCCTTTGTGAATGTGCTTGTTAGCATGCTAACGGCTAATGTGGCTAGAGTTACCACTGGCTTTGACTGTATTCACAGAGATCAGAACTATGTCATTAGTTTTATTTTTTTTTTAAACGATAAATGTGTGCTTCTGAATTGTACCGGCAGTAAGCATTTTTTGGGCTAAAAATAACAAGCTCTGGAGTCTGTGAACACAGTAAGAGACAATGGTAACTTTAGCCACATTAACACATTCAGAAAGGCGTTTTGCAAACGCACACATTATGGATCACGAACGGTTGGTATTGATCCATCTTTTGAGAAGCAACTTTCAAATCCTGCGTTTTACTCACCCTCATTTGCAAAGCAGCCCAATGAACATTGATTCACACACATGTTCTGTAAACATTCAGTAAACGTGATGGAAAGACCTAAATAGGACTAAAGAATAACATTCTAGGTTGGTCCTCCTAAAGTTCCTGCATACGTTATGGGAATGTAATGTAGAGGGAATGTCCTATAGTAATGGTCCCCTAAACATTCCCAGAACGTCCTGAATGTTTCCTGAAGGTCTGCCAAATAACATCCCCTAACCCTTTAAAGAACTCCACATCATGACCGTCTCGGATCATTATAGGAACGTAACCAGGAGACTTCCTTGACATCAGTGGGACGTACTGAGAATGTCCTGAATGTTCTATAAAGGTCCTCCAAATAATGTCCCCAAACCCTTTTTAAAGAACTCCACATCATGACCGTCCCATAACATCCTAGGAACTTTACCAGCCGACGTCCTTGACACCAGCAGGGACGTTCTGAGAATATTCTGGGAACATCAAAAAATATGGTCCCCTAAACATTCTAAGAACATCCTGAATGTTCTAAGAAGGTCCTCAAAATAACGTCCACGAACTTTAAAGAACTCCACATCATGACCGCCTCAGAAAGTTCTGGGAAAGTTATTAGGTGACGTACTTGACACCAGCGGAAACATTCTGAGAACGTTCTAGGAATGTAAAATTTCTTGTGAGGTTTACACATAATCCCAGGTTTAAGTGCGAAAGGCTTGGCTAAGTAGAGCTCCCTACTGTGTGTGTTTGTGTGTCCTACATTGAGCAGATCAAACAATTTCACATTAAAATATTTTATTTTTATTCAGGGTTATTCTAGTTAAGTAAAAATAAATAAATAAAATAAAACAATAAAATAAATGTTATAAATGATAAATTATATAATTTCAGCTAGTTGCCTAATACATTTTCTAGTCTCATTTTCGTAGTTTTATCTGTATAACTGAACTGAATCTAAAACAAACATTACTACAAATGTGTGTATATTTATATAATACTAAAACTTTAACTAAAATTTTAATATAAAATAAAAAAACAAATTCAAAATATTAATAAAAACAATAATACCGCCTCAATGATATTGATTTTATTTATTTATGTAACTCACGTTCAAATGTCTTTATAGATTATATTGTTTGACCCTTGTCAAGAATAGTCAGGAACTTGACTAGTCAGTAAGCTTGGCATTGACAAGGTCACATGTGACCTTTTTTCAGTAAAGTATTGATTTTATCTCGCGCTTGATTCTTTGGTAGAGTGTGCGGACTCTCTTGAAGTGTTTGACCCTTGTCAAACAATAATAAATACTTTTACTAAAAAAGTATCTAAATAAGATTATTACATACAGTATCTAAAAGTTTAAAACTATGATACTTTGTATTTATATTATTATTACTTGTAACTATGACTGTCCCTCAGTTTTTCAATAATTTCTACTATGACCAACAATTACGAGTATCTGTGTGTACCTGCATTCATGGATTCTCCACAGGTCCACACAAGTGAAGGGGGGACTACATTGGTTTTTCCGGCAGGAGTCGGAGGAACAACCCAGAGACACACCCTGAGAGCTGACCACCGACACCCCCTCTCTGGCCTGACCATCCAGAGGAATAAACCGCCCATTGAGCCTCAGGTCCCGCATACAACCTGTGCCAATGAGGAAAAAAAAAAAAACACAAAGCCAACATGTGTCATGTTTCAGTACAAATATAGCAAAACGTGTGGATCCTCCTCTTACACCGACCTAACATACACTTGCTTCTTCACAACAAGCACACAAATTGAGTTCAACATGATCCACTCATATTCTGAGCTTTTAAGAAAAGTGCTTTTAGAGTCCATTTAATAAACACACAAAGTGTGTGCCTGACGGTGACCAGCGCGGCTGTGGACTATTCCCTCCCTCTTCTCTTTCATGTCACAAATCATTGTCTCCCTTCCCTTCAGCTGTCTGTTTCATACTAGCTGTACATCCCCTCTACACTAAAGGTGCATTTTGAGGCTATTATGAATTACTCCTTCCTATGAATTTTTCATGATTGTCAATACAATAGTGTGTAATCATGACAGATAGAGTAACTGCAGTAGGAATTAGCTGATAAAGCTGTACAGGTTTGTCTGCGTGATGTACACATGTGCTGGCTAAGTTCTTTCGCTGAAGTTAAATTGGATTAATGGTAAAATGGCAGTCTACTTCACAGCAGTCTGATAACTGCGAGATTGGATTCCTGGCCATGGGATGCAGTATTTTTGTTAGCTCAAAATGTCATTCTACAGTGTTTATTGGAGTTGTCCACAGCCCTCCATGCACACTTTGACATATTGATTCCATTTCATTTATTGTAACCAATTGCGGCCAACTCTGGACAGACTGCACAGACTGCAAATCAACTGTTGGGAGCGATAGGCAATGGAAATGAACAATTGGGGGACTGTATTTGGTGCTACTTTGAAAGTACAAATTATAGTGTGCTATTTTTTCACACCATGATGTTTACTAGCCGATTCCATAGTTTGTGCCAGGTTCATTTCTTTAACCCTTAAATGCATGACTATTTCGCCAATCATTCTTACATTTTCCGGTCTTTAGTGACCCTGATTTATATCTAACACAGATGGATATCTACCTGCCACGATAATATAAAACTCTCCTGATTTTAGTGTAACAATTACAGAAGAATAAAATAAAGCAATTTTTTTAACCATTTGGAGCTTGTAAGGGTTCAGTTTGAGCAGATGTTTTAATACCAGGCATCATCACTATCCTCGTCAGAGCTCATTTCCCAGTACATTCAGCATCTGGATCATATTAGCGATCGCCAACATATTCTCAAAACTATCATTTTCAACATCTTCACAATCAATATTTTGAACGCTGACAGCTTCTTCACCAGATCAACCATCTAATATTTGACTGCGTTCAGCATTCGCTCTGCAGTAAATCGCTGAGCCATTTCAAGTTTTGCAGATTATACTTATTATTTTGTTTTCTGTCTGAGGTAAAAATGAGTGAAACATCACTTCATCATTGTGTATCAGATTTTGCCACCTTGTGGAATAAAGGTGAGTTGCACTTATTCCGTCATTAAATATTAAATTATTATTGTGCAGAACATACAATCTTACACACCTCGGGTCGTTAGCAACCCTATACAATTTTTACCCAAAAATTGTGGAAAAACAGGCATTCCCTTTCAGTCGGTCACGTTCGACGTACGGAACTGACCGACGAATTGGGATCTGCCTTCAGAGACCTATCTGCTTCGAGTGTTTCTAAACGAGCCAATTGACATTGGCATGCGGTTCACGCTCCGCCCGCAACGCGGTATAAATCTGAAGTGAAACACCGCATACTCGCTTTCTACTTCGGAGCCAAACATTGTGTTATTCAGTGTTCCTGCAGAGTGTGACGACGACGAGTCTACAGAGAAGCTCTTTCCGGCTGGAGATACGGCACAGTACAGCGGTGGTCGCGAGCCTTTGAAGAAAAAAAACAGCTGTTCTGACAGCTCGCTGGGCGCTGTGTGCTCGCAGTGGGCTTGCACCCTTTAAAACCACTGTGAGCAGCGGCCATCTCCCCTGTGTGCCTCGGCACATAAAGAGCGTTTTTCCTTCTCTTAAAAGAGCTACACGGTTTGACCCTGCGTCTTTTTCAAGATGTCATTCAAACCGTGTGTTTCTGGATGCAGCCGGTTTCTGGACGGGCACGATCGCTGTCTCACGTGTTTAGGCGTTCAGCACGCTGAGGCGGCGTTCGTGAATGACTCATGTTCCCACTGCGGGAACATGACCATCGCAGTTCTACGGTCTAGGCTCGACTACCTTAAAAAGGGAGCGGCCCCATTGCGCATCCCCCGATCTAGCGGTCCTTCTGCTGCAAAGCAGAGGGCTGCTACTTTGGCTGATGCCTTTGGCGGAGACCTGAGGGTTACAGTGAGGACACCCCCGACGGGACACCAAGCCTCGGGATCCTCCCCTCCACTGCGCCGGTTGAGCTGCGAAAGCGCGGCCCGGTCCTTCCCACGGGGGGCCGGTCGTGACTTTCGGGCTCCGGTTGAGATATGTTGTCGGTTGCTGCATCGGGGCGAGCTAATGGACTCGGAGATGAGGACCGGCTGCGTTGCCCCTTCGGGTGTGGTAACGCGTTGCCCGAGCCTGATCCGGAGCTCACGTCTATGCTTTCCGGGCGCCGTGAGTGTCGGGCTCGGTGGAACCCTCCACCGTGTCCCGAACCCTCACGGTTGGACGATTGTACCGGGGCGGCCCGTGCTGGTTTTCAGCGCCCGCCCGATACCATTCTTCCCGGAAGTGCATCAGGAGCTCACTAAATCGTGGATGGCACCCTTTAATGCCAGACACAGAGGAAGTGGCTCCTCCGTCCTCACCACCCTTAACGGCGGCGCCGCTAAGGGATACGTGGAGATCCCGCCAGTCGAGCGGTCGGTTGCGATGCAACTGTGTCCAAAGACCGGTACCGACTGGCGTGGAAATCGCGTCTACCCTCTCGGCCGTGTAAGTTCTCGTCCGCTCTGTTGGGCAAGTCTTACACCGCCTGCGGAGAAGCCGCGTCTGCTTTGCATGCCATGGCGTTGCTGCAGGTCCACCAGGCCAAGGCACTCAAGGACATGCGAGGTGGGCCCGACCCAGCAGTTCTGCAAGAACTGCGTAAGGCGACGGACCTCGCCCTCCGGGCGACGAAAGTCACCGCGCGCTCCCTGGCTCGGGCGATGTCCACCATGGTGGTCCAGGAACGCCACCTTTGGCTGAACCTGTGCGGTTCCTGTCTGCCAGGCCGGCCTCTTGGCGACGCCATCAAGAGCTTCGCCCAGCAGTTCTCGGTGGCCCAGAATCAGACGGAGGCGATCAGAAGCATCCTGCCCGGCGGCCCGCTGCTGCTTCCACCCAGCCGTCGGTAGCAGCGCCTCCGCCAGCCCGTCGCCGGCGCCCTCCTGCGTCCGCCTCCGCCCCTGCGAAGCCCAAGCAGCAGTCTCCACCGGGCAGCAGGTGGCCGGGCGCAGGAGCAGCGCCCAACCCGCTCAGGGCCCCGCTAAGTCCGCCGGCAAGCGCAGGGCAAGCGGCCCTGAGACGGGCAGCCCAGGAGAAGAGAAGCTGCTCTGGGGAGATGGTGTCCGCACCCCGGAGGAGGACCAGGGGGAGAATACATCCAACAAGACCATCCTGCCGCTGGCTCTCCGGAGTCCAGCGGTACCCACATTCTCAATAAAGAGCAGTTTCCTCCTCCCTGGGCTCCAAGAGGGCCAGGTTGGCAGTGTCGACGCCCCGGCCTTGCCACTCCTTTCCTCCCCTCTTTTCGCCAGGCAGCACCATAGGCACCAAGGACGCCAACAGGCCTTCTCACCCACGGTCTGCCCCACCCTGGAATATTCAGTCAACACTCCGGGCCGCCCACGGGCCTCGGTCGGGGCTGAATATTCCACCTCTCTGCTTCCCAGCAGTGGGCAGCAGAGTGGGCACTGGGACGCCACCAGGCCTTCCCACCCACCCTCTGTCCAAACCAGGAGTGCTCAGGCAACACTCCGGGCCGCCTCGGGCCAGAGCACTCCGCCTCGCTGCCCACCCGGGCACTTCTGTGGTGCCATTGGTCCCGCTTGTATGGTCTCTGGGGCCTGGCTGGGTCTCCCAGGCCGTCTCGCTGGCTCATCCGTACCATCAGACTCGGCTCACGCGATTCAATTCGCTCGCCCGGCCTCCCAAGTTCAGGGGCATCCTCTTCACCTCCGTGCAGCGATGCCCATGTCTTGCGGTCAGAGATCGATGTCCTACTGGCGAAGGGCGCGGTCGAGCCGGTTCCTCCAGCCAATATGAAGTCAGGGTTCTACAGCCCTTACTTCATTGTGCCCAAGAAAGGTGGGTTAAGGCCAATCTTGGACCTGCGTGTTCTGAATCGGGCCCTACACAAGCTCCCGTTCAGGATGCTAACGCAGAAACGCATCTTCGAGTGCATCCGTCCCCAAGATTGGTTTGCAGCGATCGACCTGAAGGGCCAGCGTACTTTCATGTTTCCATTCTCCCGAGACACAGACCGTTCCTACGCTTTGCGTTCGAGGGGAGGGCATATCAGTACAAAGTCCTGCCCTTCGGGCTGTCCCTGTCACCCCGCGTCTTCACGAAGGTCGCGGAGGCAGCCATTGTTCGCTCAGAGAGCGGCGTTCGTATCCTCAACTACCTCGGCGACTGGCTGATACTGGCACAGTCACGGAACAGTTGTGCGAACACAGGGACATGGTGCTCCGTCACCTCAGCCTGTTGGGCCTTCGGGTCAACCGAGAGAAGAGCAAACTCTGTCCCACACAGAGGATCTCTTATCTCGGTATGGAGTTGATTCGTCAACCGGACTGCTCTCCTCACAGAAGAGCGAGTCCAGGCTGTGCTGAACTGCTTGAATACGTTCAAGGGCAGGGCGGCGGTCCCACTGAAACTTTTCAGAGGCTCCTGGGGCTTATGGCATCTGCAGCGTAACGCCGCTCGGATTGCTACATATGAGACCGCTTCAGCACTGGCTTAATGGCCGAGTCCCGAGATGGGCGTGGCAGAGCGGCAGGTACCGGGTCCCAGTCACCCCGTACTGCCGCCAAACCTTCAGCCGTGTTTGGACCCTTCGTTTCTACGGGCGGGAGAACCCTTAGAGCAAGTGTCCAGGCATGCGGTGGTCTTCACGGATGCCTCGGCCACGGGTTGGGGGGCCACGTACAACGGGCACGCAGTTTCAGGTCTGTGGACGGGGCCCCAACTGCGTTGGCATATCAATTGCCTGGAGTTACTGGCGTCGTCGCCTGGCCCGTTCAAGAAACCGCTTCAGGGCAAGCACGTACTGGTCCGTTCGACAGCACTGCGGCCGTTGCGTGCATCAACCGACAGGGTGGTCTCGCTCCGTTGCATGCTCCGGCTCGCCCGCCATCTCCTCCTGTGGAGTCAGAAGTTTGTGAGGTCACTTCGTGCCATTCACATCCCAGGTGCGCTGAACCAGACAGCCGACGAGCTCTCTCGCCAGTCGACACCTCCAGGCGAATGGCGACTCCACCCCCGGAGCGTCCAGCTGATATGGGACCACTTCGGGGAGGCACAGGTAGACCTATTCGCCTCCCGGACTCGACCCATTGCCAGTGGTACTACTCCTGAACGGAGGTACCTTAGGCATAGATGCACTGGCGCACAGCTGGCCCCGGGACCTACGCAAGTATGCGTTTCTCCCAGTGAGCCTTCTCGCACAGACACTGTGCAAGGTCAGGGGGGACGAGGAGTAGGTCTTGCTAGTTGCGCCCTACTGGCCCAACCAGACCTGGTTCCCAGAACTCTCACTCCTCGCGACAGCCCCTCCTGGCCGATTCCCTGAGGAGGGACCTTCTTTCTCAGGGGCGGGCACTCTATGGCACCCGCGTCCAGACCTCTGGAAACTCCATGTCTGGTCCCTGGGACGGGACGCGGAGGTTCTAGGTGGCCTACAAGCAGTGGTAAACACCATCGCTTCAGCTAGAGCCCCCTCTACGAGGCGCCTCTACTCTCTGAAGTGGAACCTGTTAGTCAGTGGTGTTCTTACCGCCAGGAAGACCCCGAAGGTGTTCGGTTAACGTTGTGCTTTCCTTCCTGCAGGATGGGTTGGATCGAAGGCTGTCTCCTTCCACCCTCAAAGTATACGTCGCAGCAATAGCGGCGTATCACGATGCAGTAGATGGTAAGTCCTTAGGTAAGCACGACTTAATCGTCAGGTTCCTCAGAAGTGCGAGGAGACTAAATCCTCCTCGTCCTACCTCGATACCCTCTTGGGACTTAGCCCTGGTGCTCAGAGCACTTCAGGGACCTCCATTCGAGCCTTTGCAGTCCGTGGAGCTAAATATTCTGTCCATGAAGACAGTTCTCCTGATTGGATTGGCTTCAATCAAGAGGGTAGGGGACCTGCATGCACTTTTCGGTCGACGAATCGTGCCTAGAGTTTGGGCCGCCAACTCTCACGTGGTCCTGAGACCCCGGCCTGGATCGTGCCCAAAGGTTCCTACCACTCCCTTCGGGACCAGGTGGTGAACCTGCAAGCCTGCCTCGGAGGAGGCAGACCCAGCCCTAGCTTTGTTATGTCCCGTTCGCGCTCTGCGCGCCACATTGACCGGACGCAGAGCTTCAGATCCTCACAGCAGCTCTTCATCTGTTATGGAGGCCAGCAGAAGGGAAAGGCTGTGTCCAAGCAGAGGTTAGCCCACTGGATAGTGGATGCTATCATCTTGGCTTACCAGTCCCAAGACGTGCCTTGCCCGTTTGGGTTGCGAGCTCACTCAACAAGGAGTGTTGCCTCCTCCTGGGCGTTGGCTCAAGGCGCCTCGCTGACAGAGATATATGTAGAGCTGCGGGCTGGGCAACACCTAACACGTTCGCTAGATTCTATAGCCTCCGTGTAGAGCCGGTATCTTCCCGTGTACTCGCCCCCAGTGGCCAGTAGCGCTAAGTGCCCGTTCTAGTGTCGGCTTGCATATGCCACTCCCGCCCTCGGGGCCGGATAGGTGCGTCTATTTTGCTCCAGTTGTGTTCCCTGGAAACGACTAACCCTGTGAATTCCTCCGTCACCCCTTCGGTGTCAGGCGTGGCGGCCGTCACGCCAGGCCTGCACCCGTATGCTTGTGGGCGTGTGTAGGCTGGGTATCCATATGTAGCGGTCCCCTCACGGCTACCCCATATGTGTATTCTCCACGGTACCAGCTACCCTAATTGGCTAGCCCCGTGTCTTTCCCTCGACAGAGCTCCCTCTGTCGTTCCTGGAGGTGCTCTTCCCCCCTGGGACCAGGCTGGAATCACCCCAGGGACTGCCATATGTTGCACTCCCTGCTAGGTTAGTCCGTATGTGTATTCACCACCTCTCCTTCTATTGAAGGGCGTGGCTCCGCAGTGTGCCATCTCCCGAGGACGGGCATGCTTTCCCAGCGTTATCCAATAGTCACGCTGAGTGGGTCTTGCAGGAACAGCAGTGACTGTCATTCCCTGCCGGGAGCCCTGACTCCCACTCCAACATAGGAGTGGTCCAGCGAGCTCAGGCAGGGCGCTGGAAGGGCCAGCATCCTGGCGTGTTGGTAGGGATCCCAATTGCCGGTCAGTTCCGGCGTCGTCGGAACGTGACCGACTGAAAGGGCGTCTCGGTTAAATATGTAACCTCGTTCCCTGAAGGAGGGAACGGAGACGACGTCCGTCGCCAGGTGCTGTGCTTCCGCTGAAGGACCTGCCACTAGTTTGGCTCCTCAGCAGAAAACGAGTATGCGGTGTTTCACTTCCGTATTTATACCCGCGTTGCGGGCGGAGCGTGAACCGCATGTCAATGTCAATTGGCTCGTTTAGAAACACTCGAAGCAGATAGGTCTCTGAAGGCAGATCCCAATTCGTCGGTCAGTTCCGACGTACGTCTCCGTTCCCTCCTTCAGGGAACGAGGGTTACATACGTAACCGAGACGTTAGTCTATCATTATATATTTTTTTCTTGTTATATTGTATATAATAAATTGATTAAGAAGGTCGATGTCTAACTTTTAAAAAATGAATGAGGTCAGGAATGTGTTCCTTTGAGCTCATATTATGTTAGGTTTAATTTAGCATCTGTGTCAATGTTATTAAAATAGGCTATTATTACAAGGATCCACTTTTACACCAAAAACAATTGACAATGCATGTGAAAAACAACACGTCTCAAGCAGTATCTTCTCCCTTTAATGAAACACTTGAGTTTGTTTGTCATTATGACAGGTCTGGAGGCCATTTTGCATCTGTCGTTGTACTGTAGTGAAAAAACAAACAGACGAGTGATTCATTATTTGAATTAACTGACAGCCTTGATGTTTTTATTATTTGACTCATAATTTCTCTTTTGCAAATTTAAATAAGCAATTTTAATCTTCCCCAGTACCCCCGGAGCCTTCTAAAGTAGGCCTACCTTCAAGGGCACATGAGGTACCTCTGGTAGGGAATTAATGATCTAGAATATATAAGAAGTTCAGTAGCTTTGGTAAGAATCAATTTCTTAGTTAAATGCTGCTTTTAAACGTTCTTGGGAGATAAACTTGGCGGACTGTGTACAGCTTACTCAGGGGAGGAGCTTAGCCAATACCATCACTAGACGTTGGCGGGGCCTGTCCCACTGACATCACAACTGAATGCATTCCTGACGGATCAGTTGCTGATTTATGAGGAAAATAGCGGATTTTGTGGATGGATTTTTACCATAATATGGTGGTTGTATACACACACTGCGGACACATAGTTATGTTAAAAAACTACGTAAAAGTACATTTTGCATAATAATTTAGCATAATAATCATTTGAATAATAATTTACATGAATGCATGTTAGCTAATTGCATGATTTGTATTATCTTTATTACTTTAACAGTCACCTCAGATAACGGATAACTCTTATTGAAACATGCATACAAATATTAAGCAGCACAACTGTTTTCAGCATTGATAATAAGAAGAAATGTTTATTGAGCAGCAAATCATCATATTAGAATGATTTCTGAAGGATCATGTGACACTGAAGACTGGAGTAACTGCCATAATGGGAATTAATTATATTTTAAAATATACAGGTCCTTCTCAAAAAATTAGCATATTGTGATAAAAGTTCATTATTTTCCATAATGTAATGATACAATTAAAATTTCATATATTTTAGATTAATTGCACACCAACTAAAATATTTCAGGTCTTTTATTGTTTTAATACTGATGATTTTGGCATAAAGCTCATGAAAACCCAAAATTCCTATCTCAAAAAATTAGCATATTTCATCCGACCGATAAAAGAAAAGTGTTTTTAATACAAAAAAGTCAACCTTCAAATAATTATGTTCAGTTATGCACTCAATACTTGGTCGGGAATCCTTTTGCAGAAATGACTGCTTCAATGCGGCGTGGCATGGAGGCAATCAGCCTGTGGCACTGCTGAGGTGTTATGGAGGCCCAGGATGCTTCGATAGCGGCCTTAAGCTCTTAAGTGTTGGGTCTTGCGTCTCTCAACTTTCTCTTCACAATATCCCACAGATTCTCTATGGGGTTCAGGTCAGGAGAGTTGGCAGGCCAATTGAGCACAGTAATACCATGGTCAGTAAACCATTTACCAGTGGTTTTGGCACTGTGAGCAGGTGCCAGGTCGTGCTGAAAAACGAAATCTTCATCTCCATAAAGCTTTTCAGCAGATGGAAGCATGAAGTGCTCCAAAATCTCCTGATAGCTAGCTACATTGACCCTGCCCTTGATAAAACACAGTGGACCAACACCAGCAGCTGACATGGCACCCCAGACCATCACTTACTGTGGGTACTTGACACTGGACTTCAGGCATTTTGGCATTTTCTTCTCCCCAGTCTTCCTCCAGACTCTGGCACCTTGATTTCCGAATGACATGCAAAATTTGCTTTCATCCGAAAAAAGTACTTTGGACCACTGAGCAACAGTACAGTGCTGCTTCTCTGTAGCCCAGGTCAGGCTTGACCTGGGAATCGCACCTGTAGCCCATTTTCCTGCACACGCCTGTGCACGGTGGCTCTGGATGTTTCTACTCCAGACTCCAGTCCACTGCTTCCGCAGGTCCCCCAAGGTCAGGAATCGGTCCTTCTCAACAATCTTCCTCAGGGTCCGGTCACCTCTTCTCATTGTGCAGCGTTTTTTGCCACACTTTTTCCTTCACACAGACTTCCCACTGAGGTGCCTTGATACAGCACTCTGGGAACAGCCTATTCGTTCAGAAATTTCTTTCTGTGTCTTACCCTCTCGCTTGAGGGTGTCAATGATGGCCTTCTGGACAGCAGTCAGGTCGGCAGTCTTACCCATGATTGCGGTTTTGAGTAATGAACCAGGCTGGGAGTTTTTAAAAGCCTCAGGAATCTTTTGCAGGTGTTTAGAGTTAATTAGTTGATTCAGATGATTAGGTTAATAGCTCGTTTAGCGAACCTTTTCATGATATGCTAAATTTTTGAGATAGGAATTTTGGGTTTTCATGAGCTGTATGCCAAAATCATCAGTATTAAAACAATAAAAGACCTGAAAGATTTCAGTTGTTTTGCAATGAATCTAAAATATATGAAATTTAATTTTATCATTACATTATGGAAAATAATTAACTTTTATCACAATATGCAAATTTTTTGAGAAGGACCTGTATTTAAATAGAAACAGCTATTTTAAATTGTAATTATATTTTTGTTCCAATTATAGCCTTGGTTAATATATGAGACTTCTTTCAAAAATATATAAAAAAATGGACCACCCCTAAAACTTTGGAATGGTCAATACTATATTATATACTGTACTGTAGTTACAGTACATGCATTGGGAATATGATTCCTTGCGAATCATTTCCATGTCACTGGCTTTTAAGCATTGTTCTGTACCCGTTGAGCTTCAGGAAAACGCCTGTACCTCACCTTGGAAGCTCTTGTTATGCCCTGAAGGGAATGAGTTGCCCAGCATCACCACAGCGGGATCAATAACGATCTCCCGACTGCGACCTGACGATCCCGTGATCTCTCGCCGCCCTCCCCCGCCGTCCAGGCGCAGGGTCAACTCGTTGTCGTGCCGATCTAGGTGAATGTCATGCCACTCTCCGTTGTCTAAACGATAAGAGGGCATTGTCAAGTTGAAGTCCCCATCACCAAGGTTGTAGAAGACACTTAACAGACCCAGATAGATCTAAGAAAGTGGAGGAAAAAAGAAAGAGAATGCTGTCAGCGAATACGTTAATGTATAATTTTGCAGATTATCTGAGAAATCTGGAGAAAATATAATGCCAACGACAAAGAACAATTGTGAAATTATGAAAATAGTGGTAGTGAAGTAAAGAGAAAAAGCGAGAGAGGCTTAGTATGGGATGAAAAAGATCCTATGGGTACTGCAGACATCAGACTGGGCCAGAATCTTATGAAACAACTGAGCACCAACAGAATTAAACATATCAGTCCTTTAATTGGATACAATGGGAGCAAAAAATTCAATATGGTGTCAGTGAGGTTTGCCACTATATTCTTGTGTTGCCTCTGAATTTCTTTTACTCTCTTTTTCCCTTTGTGTGTGTTTTATGCTCTTTTTACACTGATTCCTTCTTATAAATCAAATGTTTCCAAGACACATTTATTATTTATGAGGGCATGTAAATATCAAAGTACAGTATAGAAGTCTGGCATTCTGTGCTTTGAATCGTTCAACAACCAATGAGCTCTTCACTGTAACTGTTTTCGTCTTATTTTTAACAGTCTAATAACAGTAATTTAACTGGTGTTTTACTTTACAAGCAAATGCTTAATTGCCACAGCTCCATATCTGGTGAGAGAAAAGGGGAAACACCAGGTTTGACAATGAGGTATGTATTTGTTTGTGAGAGAGAGCGGCTTGCCAATCTCCTGAAGAAAGCCCCAACCTTCATTTAAATTTCAGAGACTTTCTGCATGTGTCCCAGAGAGCATAATTTGCCAGCTCCATTTTAGATCCTGGCTTTGTTGTGAAGGAAAAAGCAGGACTAATCAATGATGCAAAAGGCAGTAAAGCTCTCTAAAATTTGTACACAGTTGTACAAAAACTGTAAATGGCATACACAAACACAGCTGACCTCTGTAAAGTTCTCACCTTCCTCCTCTCCCACAGCATACAAAATTTCACCTGCGGTAGAGCACACGAGAATAATCCCAAACAAGATTGTTAGACTATTTCAAGGCTGAGTCTATGCTGGGTAGGTATTAAAACATGAAGGTCTCAGGATCTCAGAATTTCACGGACAGATTAAAGTTAATGTTTTTGTTAATTAGAACTAATTAACAAAAACATTAATCTGTCCGTGGAAATTCTGAGATTTGTCCTCATGCCCTAAGATTTCCCCACAAAATAACAGTAACAGCTCACATTTTTCCCAATGGATGCACCTCCACGCCCCTTATCCCCACCCAATGATCCAGAAACCAATGTCATCTACTGGAGCAGCAGGTGAAGCCATCTGCCCAGTTGCATGTTTCAGAATTAGAAGCATTTGAACATGGACCATTGGATCTTAAGTGCACAGTATTAAGCACGTTTGGGTTCCCCAACCCCCTTTTCATATTTTGTTATGTGAAAAAAATATTAGGCGACATCATTAATCGATGTCATGGAAAAATCTAGGGAATCATTTAATGAATCCTTTTGGTGGTACGTTACAAAGAGATGAGACATCAGGTGTTGACGCAGAACTGAAGCATTTTCTCAAAGGAGGGAATAAAACTACTCAAACTGAATGAGAAAATAATCAGCAGTTTAAAAATAAAATACAACATATGAGCTCAATTAGAGTAAAAAAGCCCACACACAGTTAAGTTTTAAGCCCACACACAGTGATGGATCTTCATAAGTTCTTTATAGGAACTATAAGGCATAATTTCATGAGTTCACAACCAGCAGATATGTCAGGAAAACAACAGTATGTAATTGTTGTTGTTGTATGATCTTGGTTCTCAACTAGATGGTCGAGACTCTCTTGGGACTCCAACTTCCAAAAAGGCCTCAAGATGACTTAGAAAGATTTTAAATAAGACAAAACAAGAATTAAAATGTACTACTAAAAATCAAGAAATAGTGGTGGCCAAAATTATTAAAACACTTGGCATCTGGGAGTTGTCTTATTGGACCAAGGTTTATTTTCCAAGAGGACATTGAGCAGAAACTTCCTTCTTACTATTGCCAGAACTACCTGTGATGGAATTAATCTTCTGGAACATTGAAAATTATGGACTGGCCCCTTCAAAGTCCGGACCTCAACCCCATCGAGCACATTTGGGGCGGGTTGGAAAATAAACTGGAGTTCTCAGAGGAGATATATTGACACTATGCCAGAGAGATGTGCTGCTGTAATAGCTGCAAAAGGTGGACATACCAAATATTTAAGTTCAAAGTGTATAAAAACAGTCACTTCATCTGATATTTGATGGTCAGAGCAACCATCTGCATGTTTCATGAACACTATGAAATGAAATCATGTTTTGGAGGCAAAAAGGTCAAAACTGTCAGGTGTTCTAATAATTTTGACCACCACTGTATATCTTATTTTAATTAATTTACTCACTTATTTATTTATTTTTTCATTTTTTCATTGAAGAGCTAGGGTTTTCACAGTTTTGGAAAATCAACATGTATGAGATATATATCATTCTGAAAAGTGCGCATTTTGCCAAGTGTGATTTCTATAACTGGAAAAGTCATGTAAATGAACCATTAAATCCCAAAAATTTCCCAGAGATGACATATACAACCCCAAATCAGAAAAAGTTGGAAAGTATGAAAAGGACAGTATGGAAAACGCAAATAAAAAAAGAAAGTAGTGATTTCTAAATTTACTTTGACTTGTATTTCATTGCAGACAATATGAACACAAAATATTTCATGTTTTGTCTGGTCAACTTAATGTCATTTGTAAATATGCATCCTTTCCTGTCATTCAGACCTGCAACACATTTCAAAAAAAGTTGGGACAGGAGCAATTTAGGGCTAGTAATGAGGTAACATGGTTAAATAATGATGTGATGTCAACAGGTGATTGTAATTATGATTTGGTACAAAAGCAGCATCCAAGAAAGGTCTAATCCTTTAGGAGCAAAGATAGGCCGAGGATCGCCAGTTTGCCAACAAATACGTGAGAAATACGGCATGAAATGTTTAAAAACAATGTTCCTCAAAGAAAGATAGGAAGAGATTTGGATATTTCACATTCAACAGTGCATAACATAATTAAAAGATTCAAGGAATCTGGAGGAATTTCAGTGCGTAAAGGACAAGGGCGCAAGCCTAAGCTGAACAACTGTGATCTCTGGCGGCACTGCATCAAGAATCGTCATTCATCTATAAGCGATATCACCACATGGGCTCAGGACTACTTTGGCAAACCTTTGTCAAGTACCACAATACGTAGTTACATCCACAAATGCCAGTTAAAACTGTACTGTGCCAAAAGGAATCCCTATGTTAACAGTGTCCAGAAGCGTCGCCGACTTCTCTGGGCTCGGAGGCATCTGGGATGGACCATCACACAGTGGAAACGTGTACTGTGGTCAGGTGAATCAATATTTTAGGTATTTTTTAGGAGGAATGGGCGACTGTGGGCGAATGGACGAATGTGCTCGGACCAAAGAAGAAAAGGATCATACAGACTGTTACCAGCAACAAGTCCAAAAGCCAGGGTCTGTCATGGTATGGGGTTGTGTCAGTGCCCTTGGCAAAGGTAACTTGCACTTCTGTGAAGGCACCATTAATGCTGCAAAGTACATAGAGATTTTGGAGCATAATATGCTGCTTTCAAGAAGACATCTTTTCCAGGGACGTCCATGCATATTTCACCAAGACAATGCAAAACCACATTCTGCACACATTACAAAGTCCTGGCTGTACTTGACTGGCCTGCCTGCAGTCCCGACCTGTCTCCAATAGTGAATGTGTGGCGAAAGACCCCATACTGTTGCCCACCTTAAGAAGAATGGGACAAAATTACACCTCAAACACTTCATCACTTGGTGTCTTCAGTCCCTAAACGTCTTTTAAGTGTTGTGAAAAGGAATGGCAACATTACAAAGTGGTAAATGCTTTATTGTCCCAACTTTTTTTTTAAATGTGTTGCAGGTCTGAATGACAGGAAAGGATGCATAATTTACAAATGACATGAAATTGACCAGACAAAACATGATATGAAGTCAAAGTAAATTTAGAAATCACTTCTTCTTTTTTTTTTTTGCGTTTTCCATACTGTCCCAACTTTTTCTGATTTGGGGTTGTATGAATTTGTATGGTATTTGTAAAGATATTAAAGGGGTGATGAATTGAGAAATCAACTTTCCCTTGAGCTTTTGATATATGAAAGTTCATGGTAATATAAGAATATCCTGTAAGTTTCAGAGCTGAAAACTTCCTTGTTAGGCCCAGAAAACGATAGAGTGCTTCATACTGCGTCAATGCGCAACAAAACACCACCTATACAGAATAATAAGCACGTGTAATTCAGTAGCCCCGCCCACCGACTCATCGGATCACACTAGCCAGCAGCAAATAAACAAGTCGAAGAAGACAGCAAGATATTGTGGAAGAACTCAGTCGCTGCATAAGCTTCCTTCGGATACTAATATTAGGAATGTGTGATACTTCATTTATTTTTAATGAAATTCCAGCTCACGTGGGGAAGACATGTACGTGTGTTCGCTTAATTTCACTGCAGAATCGTTTGTAAACAAGTCTCAGGTGCTGGATTTGCAGACACAGTGTTGTGCCTTCTATATTGGATTCGGCAGGAATGGTGCAGCAAACTTATGTGAGTAAAACGTCTTTTTTATATGTAATAGTAGTCCCGGGGCTTTGTGTTTTCCAGACGGGCTGCCAAAACGTAAGCCCATCGGCAGGCCGATGAATCTCAAATAGTGAAATAATATTCCTTTCTTGATCTGGGCGCACGCACATGTGTGTGTGCGTGCGGTTCGTGCTTATCGACTGATCGGTCGGGCCAAGTAATACAGAAATAATATTCCAATCAATCTCAGGGTGGATGAGAAATAAATCATTGTGTTAAAATAAAGACGTTTACGAGCCCTGTGATCGAGAGAATCATTCCGGTTGCCGCTTTCAAAACAATCCCTCCCTAATGTGAACTGAACTGACAGGGGAGCTGAAGCTCAATAAATATGCAAATCTTATCCAATCCTAGCTGTGGCCGTTTACTTCCAAGTCTCCAGTGCGGCACGCCCAACACCCATTGTTCTGGAGAAAGACTCAAAACCAGTGTAGTAAATAGCCTATTACTTATTCATTATGATGTTTTTGAATGTAAAAACCACACAAACGTCATTAGTTGACCTCAGACAACAGTATAAAAAAATGTAAAAAGCCAGTTCATGACACCTTTAAACAATCAATGTTTGAAATCAAAAATGTATCGAAAAATCCTTTTTTTTTACGTCTGGTCACAATTGTGACCGGTGGTAGAACACAGGAAGTCTAGGTAGAACACAAAAACTACGACTTTACCCAGCATTGTATTCTCTTCCGCGTTTGTTTGAATTCACATTCACGAGTCCACAGTGACGCTGCTGACATAAGACGCAAAACATGCAGACTACATGGAAGCCAGATAACGCAGCAGCAGCGTCTTACGTCAGCAGCGGGATTCAAACAAACACGGAAGAGAAGACAATGCTGAATAAAGTCGTAGTTTTTGTTATTTTTGGACTAAAATGTATTGTCGATGCTTCAAAAGAGTCTAACTAACCCACTGATGTCACACGGACTACTTTGATGATGTTTTTCATACCTTTCTTCTTACCTTTCTGGACACGGACTGTAGAGTGTGCATACACTTTCAATGGAAGGACAGAAGGCTAACGGACTAAATCTAAAATATCTTAAACTGTGTTCCGGAGATGAACGGAGGTCTTACGGGTTTGCAACAACATTAGGGTGAGTCATTAATGACAGAATTTTCATTTTTGGGTGAACTAACCCTTTAATTCTATGTGGCATTGATTCAACAAGGTGCTGAAAGCATTCTTTAGAAATGTTGGCCCATATTGATAGGATAGCATCTTGCAGTTGATGGAGATTTGTGGGATGCACATCCAGGGTACAAAGCTCCCTTTCCACCACATCCCAAAGATGCTCTATTGGGTTGAGATCTGGTGACTGTGAGGGCCATTTTAGTACAGTGAACTCATTGTCATGTTCAAGAAACCAATTTGAAATGATTCGAGCTTTGTGACATGGTGCATTATCCTGCTGGAAGTAGCCATCAGAGGATGGGTACATGGTGGTCATAAAGGGATGAACATGGTCAGAAACAATGCTCAGGTAGGCCGTGACATTCAAACGATGCCCAATTGGCATTAAGGGGCCTAAAGTGTGTCAAGAAAACCTCCCCCACACCATTACACCACCACCACCAGCCTGCACAGAGGTAACGAGGCATGATGGATCATGTTCTCATTCTGTTTACGCCAAATTCTGACTCTACCATCTGAATGTCTAAAAAGAATTCGAGACTTATCAGACCATTTTTCCAGTCTTCAACTGTCCAATTTTGGTGAGCTCGTACAAATTGTAGCCTCTTTTTCCTATTTGTAGTGGAGATGAGTTGTACCCGGTGGGGTCTTCTGCTGTTGTAGCCCATCTGCCTCAAAGTTGTGTGTGTTGTGGCTTCACAAATGCTTTGCTGCATACCTCGGTTGTAACGAGTGGTTATTTCAGTCAAAGTTGCTCTTCTATCAGCTTGAATCAGTCGGCCCATTCTCCTCTTACCTCTAGCATCAACAAGGCATTTTCGCCCACAGGATACTGTGATACTGGATGTTTTTCCCTTTTCACACCATTCTTTGTAAACCCTAGAAATGGTTGTGCGTGAAAATCCGAGTAACTGAGCAGATTATGAAATCACCAACAACCATGCCACGCTCAAAATTGCTTAAATCACCTTTCTTTCCCATTCTGACATTCATTTTGGAGTTCAGGAGATTGTCTTGACCAGGACCACACCCCTAAATGCATTGAAGCAACTGCCATGTGATTGGTTGATTAGATAATTGCATTAATGAGAAATTGAACAGGTGTTCCTAATAATCCTTTAGGTGAGTGTAGATAGATAGATAGATCATCCAAACACCCATACTTTGCATCTGGTGCATGTCACCGCAACATGATTTAATATGTGTCTCTGTATAACACTTTTACCAAGTTTAGATCCATTCTGTATATTTTACAACTAGCTTCCACCTGAGGCTGCTCATAAGCTTGTTTTCCAGTGTCTTGATTTAAATTATCATATAAAATCAACCTTAATACATCTGTCAAAATATTCTGAGTCAGAATCCCTTGAACGCAAGGAAAACACAGACTACATTGATAATCTGCTGCCGCTAATGGACCCATGGCTAAATCTCTTGAGAAGAAATTAGATGATCAAACTATTATTTCCTCCTCATCCGCTGATGACAAGAACACCTTGCTGGAAATGTCTCAGTGAGATGATGCATCATAATCAGATACAACAGGCAACACTAAATGGATATTGGCACATCACATCAATTAGCATTATTGCTAAGGTAATTGAGAGGAGCACAGCAGGAGATTAAGTTTTAATCTTTCGCACATGGCACAAAGGCAGAATCAGTTCCTCCAACACTGTGAAGCCTCACAAGAACCAGAGTACAAACAGGTAAAGCAATCTGTAGCCTGCCACTTTAGGGGATATAACATGTCTTCTAGCCTGTCTCACAGACACATCTATTTCATGCCGCAGATAAATCACCCACGATTTACATGGGAGAGAAGAGAGGGAAAGGAGAAGGAGGGAGAGAACAAAGCAGCAATCAGCAACCCGACCACATCATCTTAAAGCAGGTGTTGAGAGAAAAAAGAAAACATGAAAAAATGAGACAGCCTTGGAGTGAGAGGGTAGACGGCATGCATTTTGCAAGTGTATCAGCCGGATCGGGAGACGCATACTAATGCTTCTATGATTAAACACAATCTCGTTGCTCTATTCAAATTCACACATTGCATCGCTGTTGCAACAACGTTCGCGGGGTCTGGCAGATGGGCTGCTATTACAGAGCACATCAAGAACAAATAATGTTTATATGCTGGCGGTCAACACTGCTCATTTGTTTTAAGGACGTTTCATGGGCACTAATTTTTGCGGAAAAAGAGGAGACATTAAAAACAGCGTGGGCAGGGTATTCCACTAAGTTAACGTTAATTTATAAATATAATATTGCTCAAAGCTAATTCAGGTTTACATGAATTTACCAGTCAAAAGTTTGGACACACCTTCTTATTCAATGTTTTTTATACTACCATTAAAAAGTTTGGGGTCAAAGGATCCTGAGAAAACAATACTAACCTACAACATTGTCAACTGTTGTCAACACTAATAATAAGAAATATTTCTTGAGCATCAAATCAGCATATTAGAATGACTTCTGAAAAATCATGTGACACTGAAGACTGGAGTAATGATGCTGACAATTCTACTTTTCCATCACAGAAATAAATGACATTTAAAAATATATATTAAAGTGCAGAACTATTATTTTAAAATGTAATTTACATATTTCACAATATTGTACTGTATTTTTACAGTATTTTTAAAGCAGCACTGGTGACCAAAAGATATTTGTATGGTAGTGTGTGGAAATTAACATTTCTAACATATTTCTATTCTTAGTTCATGGTACCTATTAATTAATGTTAATGGTTGAAAAGGAACATGATAATCTTCAGCAGAAAGAAAACCATGATAATGCATAAGCCATATTCAAGGAAAGTGAAGGGAATGTGAGAGGAAAAGAGAGATGCTTTCAAAAGCACTAACCTCCAGTTTGAGATATTCATTCTGTTCTTTGGACAGCAGACTGAGGATAGAACTGCTGTGTTTGCGTGTCCGGACCAGGACCTGAATCTGTGTGTGTCTGGCCGGGAGCGTGAAGGCCAGCTGAAAGTGTATGTAACTCCTTCCATCAAAAGAATACTCCGGGACCTCTGTGAAACACAAATGTGCTCTTCAAAAGCAGTCCTTAAAAAAGGATGCATAAACAGTGAAAAATGCACTGTGAGAATATTGCAGGATGTTCTAGTTGCATTACATAAAGAAGCTCTACAAATTCATAACACTTCTGAATGCGATTTGTGCCAAGATTTGGTGTGTGTGAAAATCCTTCCTGGGTGCTAACACTATCCCTCCTACACAAAACAATTCAAAGATATTCACTACCCCACTGAAAAGCCACACACACACACACACACACACACACACACACACACACACACACACACACACACACACACACACACACACACACACACATGTTGTGTTTCCATGTTTTATGGGGACATTCCATAGGCGTAATGCATTTTATACTGTACAAACCGTATTTTCTATCCCCTACACTGCCCCTGCCCCTAAACCTACCCATCACAGGAGACATGCTGCATTTTTACATTTTCAAAAACATCACTTAGTGTGATTTATAAGATGTTTTCCTCATGGGGACCAAAAATGTCCCCACAAGGACAAGGATGGATATTGCCATCTTTGTGGGGACATTTTGTCCCCATACCGTAGGGATTACCAGTCCACACACACACACACACACACACACACACACACACACACACACACAAACACACACAAACACACACACACACACACACACACACACACACACACACACACACACACACACACACACACACACACACACACACACACACACACACACACACACAAACACCCATTCAGTCACCCTCTTAGCAGTGACTTATCTGCCTTAGTCTCTCTCACATCCCACTTATGAAAATAGACAGGCTTGAAAACTTTGGAACAACTACTAAGTAATTACCCTTCTCACACTGATGCCCGCTGTACCCAGGTGTGCACTGACAGCTAAAGGAACCCCACTCGCCATGGCAGCGGCCCCGGGTCCCGCAGGAGGGAAAGCCCATGTTCACACAGCTACTGTCCGTCATCAAACATCCAGGAGCACTGCCAGAGGAGTCGGCCGGTGAACCTAGGTCATAAAACTGAGGGAGAGAGTCAAAGTGAGGGATACAGACTACCAGAAGTCATATAAACACTGAGAGAGGACCAAAAGAAAGAGATTAAAAGATTGGAAATATAAATAAGGCAGAGGATAATGGTCAGTATAGGCCAACATGGGGGGCCTGAGAAGAGGTGGAAAGAGAAAGTACATTTTATCTTATTTGTGCATTCACCTTTAATCCAGCCTGCCATAATGAATATTACCATGATGAGCAGGCCACAGCCACTTAAAAAAATAAAAAAGCAGGCCTGCAGCGCTCTGTATTAACAGAATTGGGAAACCTTCAGGTCTTAAATTCTCTTCACAAGAGAACAACCATGCACCACATTACATCAATTTTTCCTTTCATCTGATGACTCCTGTTTATTCATGCCCACTCCTCTTAATGTTGTGTTTTTTTGAAGTGGCTACAGCACTAGAGTTTGGTCCTGTGCAGGAACCGGTTGCACCCGCGCATGGTTGATTTACTTACAGATAAATAAGCAGAATGACTGCGTAAATTGCACTGAACTAATCTTTGTCACTCTTTATTTCATATTAGACAGGTTGGTTTATTGTCATTTGTTTCCTGATAAAAGAAGAGGTCTCCTAAGCCAGTGTGGATACATTGGACCTATAACAGACTAACACTGCCCACACAGCATTTAAAATCTTCTCTTATAAAGAGAACAATAAAAACAGACCATTTCCAGTAAAGCTTGTGATCAACAGAGAAATTCACCAGTATTATATTTCTGAAAAATGAGAAGTTGTCCATGGCAACTCTATATCCGACCAGTAACTCAAAAGTTTGGGGTTAGTACGATATGTTTTTTAAAAACATTAATACTTTCATTCAGCAAGGATAGTAGCATTCAGTAGTCATATACTGTATAAATGAATAATGCCAGTTGTCTATACACTATAACTGACTGCTTGTTTCATAAATAGCTGTGCTCTGTTCTGTCTGTCAAATAAAAGTAAGCTAAAGCTAAAATGAATGCACCTCAAATCAATAATTTCTTGTATTCAATTATTTGGTAAGTAGTTATGCAATAAGTGGGACAATGTAAAGCCAGCCGGTCATTATCACAAAATAAACAACTTCAAGAACCCTCTGCTTTGATATTTCCTCATTAGCAATATTAATGAGTTACTGGTTGACTGTAAATTATTGCAGGAAATTTTACTTGTAATCCTGGTGAATGTTTGCCGCACACTTTATCTAATGTTTTGCGTTTTAAGGTTGTGTTTTGATCCTTAACAGAGTAATAAGTGTTGTCTGCCTGAAACCATTTACTCTGCACTGCTGGCATCTTCTGTGACTTATTGATTCAGTTCAAGAATGTTCATTATAAGATGTTTAATCTGGAAGTGTGTTATTAAAGGGTCTGTTTAAGTGTCACGAAGTTGACTGGTGAACTTTACCTGGCTGTGCGTTGGCTACTTATAACATCTGATGAATGATGATATATCAGGCTGGATGGGGAGCAGTGCACAGCCATTTTCAGATCTCTCCAGAGATGCTCAACCGGGTTCAAGTGTGGGCTATGTCTGGGCCACTCAAGGATATTCACAGAGTTGCCCTAGCCACTCCTTTATCTTGGCTGTGTGCTTAGGGTCATTGCCCTGTTGGAAGATTAACCTTAGCCCGAGGCTGAGGTCCAGAGCACACTGAATTTACCACAGGTGGACTCCAATCAAGTTGTAGAAACATCTCAAGGATGATCAGTGGAAACAGAATGCACCTGAGCTCAAGTTTGAATGTCATGGAAAAGGATTTATTTTTATTTAATCCATTTTGGGCTGAAACATAAAACGTGGAAAAAGTTAAGCCCTGTGAATACTGTACGCACGCACGCACGCACGCACGCACACACACACACACACACGATTCAAATGTTTATTTCTTTTAATTTTGATGATTATAACTGACAACTATGGAAAATCACACATTCAGTGTCTCAGAAAATTTGAATATTACTTAATACCAATACAAAGAAAGGATTTTTAGAAATCTTGGCCAACTGAAAAGTATGAACATGAAAAGTATGATCATGTGCAGCACTCAATAGTTGGGGCTCCTTTTGCCTGAATTACTGCAGCAATGCGGCGTGGCATGGAGTCAATCAGTCTGTGGCACTGCTCAAGTGTTATGAGAGCACGGGTTGTTCTGATAGTGGCCTTCAGCTCTTCTGAATTGTTGGGTCTGGCATATTACATCTTCCTCTTCACAATACCATATAGATTTTCTATGGTGTTAAGGTCAGGTGAGTTTGCTGGCCAATTAAGAACAGGGATACCATGGTCCTTAAAGGAGAACTCCGGGGAATTTTTAAGTTAATCTTGATCATTATACCTTTGTGAGTACTGTCTATAGGAAAGAAAAAAAAAAAGTTTTAAAGAACCGGATTGCTATTTGCAACATGGAGCTGTTACAGTTAATGCCCAGAGCTCCCACTCAGGCCCCGTCCACACGTAGACGCGTTTAGCTGTATACGCATACATTTTGTACCGTATCAGCGTTTCGTCCACACGGATCCGGTGTTTTGAGAGCATGAAAACTGTATTTTTTGAAACCGGGTCCCAGAGTGGATAAATCTGAAAACGACACCCTTGCGTTTTCGTGTGTAAAGCCAATCCGTATATTTTGTGAAGCAATGATGTCATCACACCACGTCCAAACGCAAAAGACTAGATCGGGATACAAGTACGGGCACTGGGCATGCGCACATCAATATTGCGTCATTTCATTACTGTACTTGCATTATTGTAAGGGTAGTTTAAGGGTTGGGATAAGTGTAGGCGTTAATAAAACACATCTGGTAAGTTATTTTACTGTGCGATTTTTGCCTCACCTCCTACCGTTGCTCTACCCCGTCTAGCCACAACTCTTCTTCTCCGTTTTGAGTGTATTTCTGTGGCAGAATTACAGCACCACACACTGGTCTGGCATGTATGCTACAACGTTTTGAGTCGCTTCAGTGCTCTCGTGTGTACACGGATATTTCTTGAAACGAGGAAAAAAAAATTATTGGGAAAGCTCTGGCTTCGTGTGGATGGGGCCTCAGCTAAAACGGCAGTTATGAGGGCATACACTGTACAGTGAGGAAAATAAGTATTTGAACACCCTGCTATTTTGCAAGTTCTCCCACTTGGAGATCATGGAGGGGTCTGAAATTGTCATTGTAGGTGCATGTCCACTGTGAGAGACATATTCTAAAAAATAATAATCCAGAAATTTTTTTACTATTTATTTGTATGATACAGCTGCAAATAAGTATTTGAACACCTGTCTATCAGCTAGAATTCTGACCCTCAAAGACCTGTGTTAGTCTCCCTTTAAAATGTCCACCTCCACTCCATTTATTATCCTAAATTAGATGCACCTAATTTAGTATAGACCCCTGTCCACCCCATACAATCAGTAAGAATCCAACTACTAACATGGCCAAGACCAAAGAGCTGTCCAAAGACACTAGAGACACAATTGTATACCTCCACAAGGCTGGAAAGGGCTCCGGAGAAATTACCAAGCAGCTTGGTGAAAAAAGGTCCACTGTTGGAGCAATCATTAGAAAATGGAAGATGCTAAACTGTCAATCTCCCTTGGACTGGGGCTCCATGCAAGATTGCACCTCGTGGGGTCTCAATGATCCTAAGAAAGGTGAGAAATCAGCCCAGAACTACACGGGAGGAGCTGGTCAATGACCTGAAAAGAGCTGGGAACACAGTTTCCAAGGTTACTGTTGGTAATACACTAAGACGTCATGGTTTGAAATCATGCATGGCACGGAAGGTTCCCCTGCTTAAACCAGCACATGTCCAGGCCCATCTTAAATTTGCCAATGACCATTTGGATTATCCACAGGAGTCATGGGAGAAAGTCATGTGGTCAGATGAGAACAAAAAATAACTTTTTGGTCATAATTCCACTAAACGTGTGTCCAAGAACACCATCCCTACTGTGAAGCAAGGGGGTGGTAGCATCATGCTTTGGGGTTGTTTTTCTGTACATGGGACAGGGTGACTGCACTGTATTAAGGAGAGGATGACCGGCACCATGTATTGCGAGATGTTGGGGAACAACCTCCTTCCCTCAGTTAGAGCATTGACAATGACCCGAAGCACACAGCCAGGATAACCAAGGAGTGGCTCTGTAAGAAGCATATCAAGGTTCTGGCGTGGCCTATCCAGCCTCCAGACCTAAACCCAATAGAGAATCTTTGGAGGGAGCTCAGACTCTGTGTTTCTCAACGATAGGCCAGAAACCTGACTGATCTAGAGAAGATCTGTATGGAGGAGTGGGCCAAATTCCCTCCTGCAGTGTGCAAACCTGGTGAAAAACTACAGGAAACGTTTGACCTCTGTAATTGCAAACAAAAGGCTACTGTACCAAATATTAACATTGAATTTCTCAGGTGTTCAAATACTTATTTTCAGCTGTATCATACAAATTAATAGTTTTAAAAAATCATACATTGTGATTTCTGGATTTTTTTTTTGATTATGTCTCTGACAGTGGACATGCACCTACGATGACAATTTCAGACCCCTCCATGATTTCTAAGTGGGAGAACTTGCAAAATAGCAGGGTGTTCAAATACTTATTTTCCTCACTGTACATAAAGAGTGTCTTGTGCCTCTTAACAGACACAAAATGCAATTAAAATGTCTGTCCAACATGATGAGGGCCCTTACATGACAATGAGATGCGTTTAGTAACTTAGCCATTGTTTAAATTCACCTTAATAGTGTTTTAGACGGCTAGCTGTAGTCTCGCGCTGAAGTCCTGTGAGAACTCAGTTGTAGCCGGAAAAAGGTAAATAGACCAGGTGGGAGAAGCATTGTTTGTGTGAAGAGTGATGATCGGCTCACAAGTGAAGAAGAAATGGTTCACGTTTGTGCCGTTCCGAATTGTGGCAACAGAATGCGAAAATACAAGATTTTTCAGTTTCATCATTTTAATTTTCATGACCTCAAGATTCTGCAGTTGTGGCTAGTTGTACTTCAACTTGATTTGCAAACTCCCATAAAAGTACTATGCGATAAAGACTACCGCATTTGCAGCGAACACTTTGACAAGGATGACTACACAGACACAACAAAGCGGATATACTTGTGAGCCGATCATCACTCTACACACACACAACACTCCTCCCACCTGCACTTTATACCTTTTTCCGGCTGCAACTGAGGTCCCACGGGACTTGAGCGTGAGACTACAGCTAGCCGTCTAAAACACTATTTAGGTGAATTTAAATAATGGCTAAGTTGCTAAACACATCTCGTTGTCATGTAAGGGCCCTGTTCATGCTGGACAGACATTTAAATTGCATTTTGTGTCTGTTCAGAAGCGCAAGACACTTTATGTATACGTCCTCATAACTGCCGTTTTAGCTGAGTGGGAGCTCTGGGCATTAAATGTAATAGCTCCGTGTTGCAAGCACCAATCCGGTTAATTTTTTTCTATAGACAGTACTCACAATGGTATAACGATCAAGATTAACTTAAAAATTCCACGTATTCCTCCTTTAAACCAGGTACTGGATGCTTTGGCACTGTGTGCAGGTGCCAAGTCCTGTTGGAAAATGAAATCTGCATCTCCATAAAGTTGGTCAGCAGCAGGAAGCATGAAGTGCTCTAAAACTTCCTGGTATACGGCTGCGTTGACCTTAGACCTCAGAAAACACAGTGGACCAACACCAGCAGATGACATGGCACCCCATACCATCACTGACTGGAAACTTTACACTGGACCTCAAGCAACGTGGATTGTGTGCCTCTCCTCTCTTCCTCCAGACTCTGGGACCCTGATGTCCAAAGGAAAATCAACATTTACTTTCATCAGAGAACATGGACCACTTTGGACCACTCAGCAGCAGTCCAGTCCTTTTTGTCTTTAGCCCAGACGAGACGCTTCTGACGCTGTTTGTTCAATCCGCAGTCTTCCCCATGATTGTGTAGCCTACAGAACTAGACTGAGAGACCATTCAATGGCCTTTGCAGGTGTTTTGAGTTAATTAGCTGATTAGAGTGTGGCACCAGGTGTCTTCAACATTGAACCTGAAAGACTGAATTTGGGATTTTCCTTAGTTGTCAGTTATAATCATCAAAATTAAAATAAATTATCAGTCTGTGTTTAATGAATGAATATAATATACACGTTTCACTTTTTGAATGGAATTAGTAAAATAAATCAACTTTTTGATGATATTTTAATTATATGACCAGCACCTGTATATACTGAGTATTCAGCATAAATGAGTACACACCACTCTGAAAGTTACCAACTTCTGCAACTACTCTTTACGTAGAAGACCTATTAGGGTTCCTAGAAGATATAATGTTTAAGGATTTTTAGTCTCTTATGTTCACCAAATTCACATGCATTTAATACAAAACACAGTAAAACAATAATACTTTAAAATAAGTAATTCTATTTTAATTTATGTTAAATTGTAATTCATCCTGTGATGGCAAAGCTGAATTTTGTACAATGTAAATATCCGTACTGTAACTTTTAAACAATTTAATGCATATTTGTGGAATGAAAGTATTAATTTCTTTCACAGAAAAAAAAAAATCATACTGACCCCAAACTTTTGAACAGTAGTGTATGCAACATTGCTTTGTTGTGTCAATGTTGTTACTGCCCTACGTTGTTTTATTTCAGTTAAAGTCTCTCTATAGCCATACAGCTACTCATTCATGTATTTATTTCCTAATAAGAAACATTTTGTAAAACTTGTGACTGTAAGTATATCACTTTTGCAACTTAGTTTGAGCTGAACGACCCATTCTCAGTAGTCTCACTTCTTATTTTGATTATTTTTATTTTTGGTGTACACCTCAACCTTTTAACCATAATGTTTAAGGTTCTTTGGGTTATTCTTTACCTTAAGTTTGGTTTTAGTAAAGGATTGCATTTTCTCTTTTATTCATGGCTCAAGCAAACCTGTGTGACCTTTTAAGTAACAAACTGTAGTTCCCTGCACGTATCTCCCAAGGTGGAGCAGAAAATGGCATAATATCCATAAATCTTAAAACCACTTTGCCATGCACCCACCCATCACCCTGTGTATTAGCCACCAAAAAAAAAAAAAAAAAGCCTACTCAAAATTCTCACAGGTCAACAACAAGGAAAAAGCAAAAGGAAGTAAACCATCTGAGAAAACTGAGTGGGCAGAAGAGAGTTTAAAATAGCAATTCTAAGTCTGTACTTTCTTCCTTCCACAGTCTATGACCTGCTCTCTCATCAAGGTAAGCCCAGTAGCCTAAGTGGGCACTTCTATGGGGTTCTTTTGTGTCTGGTGATCACTGGTCAAGTGTTTTAGACTCAAGAACTTTCAGCCGAGTCACGATGTTACAATTAGAAACAAACAGCCACCCACTACAACAAACCTTGACGTGAGATAACATGGGGTGAGATCACAGATTGGTTTCAAAGACAAGTGGCACGGTCAATTAAAGCTCAGTTGAAATAACACCTCTTAGAAAAATCAAAACTGACAGTGTATGCAAGCCCAAAGAGGTCATGGCAACTTGGCAAGCATGTTTGCTCATCCATATAGGGACAGTATAAACATACTGTTCTTTTGAATTTTCCACTCATCAGAATCCTGAATAAAATATATTATGGCTTCCATAAAAATATGAATCAGCAAAACTTTTTTCAACCTTGTTAATAAGAATTTTTTCTTGAACACCAAATCAGCAGATTATTTCTTATAAAAAATCTTACTGATCCCAGAAACACAGAAACTGCCCCTTTAGGTGCATCTAGATGTCTTTACACAGACTGTTTAATGAAGCTATGGTGGCATGAATGCATTTAAACTGCTAAAAATACAACTGCATGAATAATGTTATGGGATTATTATATCAAATTTTGTGGAAAATTTTAATATGAAAGGCGAAGGCTGCGTTATAGGAAGGCTTCATATCTAGACTTCATCAAGCTCTGTCAAAGGCCATCTAAATTTGAAAGATCCTTGGAAGGCAGTCTTTTGTTGCAGACATTCCAATTTACAAAAAATAATTAACAGAAAATAAAGCGGGACTGAGCTTGTCCAATTTCATTATGTAATGCTAGATTGTACTGGTCTAGGAAGAATGCAGTCTCACTAGGATGCAGCCTCTACTGGGTGGTTGCCCTGCACGCTTAATAAATAAAATCCAGCTGGTCCAAAACGCAGCAGCTATTTCATACTAGAACCAGGAAGTATGACCATATTAGCCCGGTTCTGTCAATGCTGCATTGGCTCCCTATTAAACATAACATAAATTTTAAAATCTTGCTAATTACTTACCAAAGCATTAAATGGTTTAGCTCCCCACTACTTGAACGAGCACTTGTAGTCCTTTACGTCTTTTGCGATCTCAAAACTATGGCCAGTTGATAATACCAAGAATATCAAAATCAACTGCAGGTAGTAGATCCTTTTCCTACTTAGGACATAAACTCTGGAACAGTCTTCCTAACATTGTTCGGAAGGCAGACAAACTCTGTCAGTCTAAATCTAGACTAAGAACGCATCTCTTTAACATGGCATACACATAGAACATTATCAATTTCTATTATTCAAATCTGTTAAATGATTGTTAGTCTGCATTAATAGGTCAGCAGGAACTTTGAACACTTACCATAACACCTGATGGCATCTACACTAAAATTAGTCTCCCTGTTTATCCCAAGGTTTACAGTAGTCTGCCGTGTCCAGATCAGATGGTGGACCTGCGCCTAGACATGACCACAATGCAGTCTTGAAGTGTCAGCAGAGACCGTGTCAACTAGACTCTCCCCTGTGAAGGCCTCCTTCACTTCCCTTTCCCTCTTTTTTACAGATGAGAATGTCATCAAAATGATCGGAAATGACTAAAAGCGGTGTATTATGCATGCCCGCCTGTACACGAACATATTCAAATGCGCTTGCCTTTAGACTTAACATGTAATGCTTACGTGTATGTGTCAACATTTTCACAGATTCCAGTTTTTTGAAGAATACATGAAGATGAAAATGGTATTGTTTCAAAACAATTTCTAAATCTGTCAAGCTTTGAGTTCTCTAGCAACCGGGCGATGTTGCCATGCAGATGAGAGGGTGAAACGCATTTCCATTTTGGTTGAAAATGGTGTCATGTTAGTGACTCCAGAGTAAATAACTAATACTTTTTTTACGACAGAAATGAATCAATCAAAAACTAACTTTAGATGGACAATAACTTTTTTCTATTGCTGATGTACAGCCAAAACAACCTCTCTTGCATTAATTAGGGGCCAAGCACAGAAGGTGCAGAGACACCTATTGAAATCGTTAGCTATTATTATTATTCTCTCTGGGAGTGTATGGCAGCCCATAGAACCGCTTGCGGGAAAGTTGTGAAATTTGTCACACTCATAGAGCCTGATCTGTCACCATAACACATTTGAAGTCTCTAACTCAATCCCTCTAGCGCCACCACCAGTCCAAAGTTTCACTCATGTTTATGCTAATAACTTTTGAACCATAAGGGTCGACCCATAAAACTCGGCATCAAGTCAAGCCATATCATACCCAATTTTCCCATATCAGCCATTTTGGGTGTCTGCCATTTTGAATTAAGTCAAAAAGTGCTATATTTTATCAACGCATTGGCGTATCATTACAAAACTCGGCATGTGTTTTCGGCACCAGCCCTGAGAGTACTCAAAAAGTTTTGGGGAAGCGCCACCTTGTGGACAAAAGTTATAATGAATTTTCCAAAAATGCTAATAATGGTTGATTAAATTTGACTATTGCCATAAAACTGGTTTTAATAGATTCTTTGGGTCATGTCAAAAACATATATCCCAATTTTACCATATTTGGCCAAACTTACTGTTCGCCATTTTGATTACCTTTACAAACCTACTTTTTTTAAACTCCTCCTAGACCATTTATCTGATTCTCACCAAAATCGAATCGTAACATTTTCAGACCATGACAGCAAAATGTTTTTAATTTCGTGTCAACAGACAAAACCGTTTTCATATACTGCAGCAACAAAATTGACACATGATGCCAAAATGACTCTCGAGGCTGTATCTCTGCAGTGCTTTGACATAATGACACCAAACTGTGCCTGTGTCATTGTCACCTCACTCTGACCGGTCAAAAGTGATAAACCATTCAATCATATTATTAGTGACTGTATATATGATTTTTCAGCCATTTAGCCTAAAATCATCTTAAAATTACTTTAATTGCTCATTGTGGCAGTTGGTCTAACACTCCCAGCCATGTTGGCATGTCTTATTGGCTTATTTGCGCTTGGCCCCGTTAATGGCTGCTCACAGCTATATTTTCCTATTATCACTTTGAAACAATCTATATGGTAAAAAGCGCTATATACCAGTAAAATGAAGGTGACTTGACTCTAATAGAAAAACATCCACTGTCTTAATGAATGGGTCATTGAATCATTGACTCTCCCATTCATTCAAAAACACTGAATCATTCAGTAATAAAACACAGCTTTACATTCCTCAGAGACGGCAACTTTTCTGCCATGGCTTTGTTTTTTTAACTGTTTTTCCTTGCCGAAACATATTACATAATATATTTTATTACAATTAATGTATTAAATTCATATCAGACTTAGTTTTATCAGATTTAATTGACATTTTAATCAGGCTACTTTACCAGTTGAGCAAGTAAAATTCTCTTTCATTTGCCTCTTAAAAAAAAAAAAAAGAAAGCCTCACCTTGCTGTCCATGATGAGGTTTCGAATACAGCCAGTGAAGTGCTTGTGTTGAAGTTGTGGGTAAATATACGGCAGGTTCTCATTCACTCCTCCTAGCTGAAGCACCTGCGTCACATTCAGATGCCTGAAAGCACATCAGAAGGGAGAATGACCCTTGCCACTAATGTACTGTGTGTTATGGAGAGGTCATTTTCCTCTAGAGATTAACTGTGATAATTAATTTGACCTTTTGGATTGAGACCTTTGTGTGACTATAAATATTTCAAGACATTATCGAGTTCATAATTGGCATGAGGGCTCATATGTAGCGTGAGATAGAAGAAGGTTATGATTGTTTCATTGACTGGTGATCTGTGTCATGCTATCAAGGTTGAGGAATGGTTTCTTTGGCACTCTAACTTTCTTAGTTCATCGATATTTTTGTTTTTTCAAGTTGGTGTGCAAAGAGAAATAGAAAGGAAGAAGGAAGTGCTTTACTTGTCCATATTCGGAGTGATGCCAGTAACTTCACAGGAAGTGTGGTCTTCAGTAGTTAGCCAGCTGCCCACTCCCTCCATCTCCATGATAGTGGCTCCCGAACAGCGGTCAAGTGTAAAACGCACCTCCTGAGAACAGACGTGTGAGAGAAAAAAACCTTTATTAACACCATGAATTCCATGAAATGCCACAATTGAATGGTGGCATATTAAACATTATGTTCTGAGACTGAATGTTTTTCATACAACACCAATAATGTCCACAAAAAAAAGAAAAGAAATAATCCCCATTCAATTAATCATTCAAATGTATTTACTTTATTTCTGAAGTTTTATCATAAACGTCATAGAAGTGTGCTAAAGTTATTTCTGTTTGGGTTCAAATTGACATTGTAAAAAAATGTTGAAAAAAAAAAAGATACTAAACAGAACTAATGTAACATTTTTCAAGAATGTTTGTCATATGATCAAGTTTCATTTTTGTTTATAAAAAGACTTTGGAAAAGTCATGATGTATAAACCAGATACATTAATGTTATTTATATGTACATATTTCTAGCAATTAAAATGTCCCGTAACACTTTAGACAGTTCTGATCACAACAAACTCACAGTTGCTAGGAGATGCATGACAAATGAAAACAACGTGTTCTAAAATCGGCTAAAAATATCACACATATACAATCTGAGTCACTGACCATTATACATAATACAGTTTTCTGTGAAATCTGTCAATTGATTGACTAAAACCTACAGACTGGCTCTGACTTTCTGCAACTAGCGTTGACTCATCCAGACTGTATAGGGACAGAAGTCATCCAGCATCATAGTGTATTCCAGCCTTTAGATGTATTCTTTACATTTCTTCATCAACATTTTTTAACACTGAAAGAAGCCACACTTCAAACTCCTCCACTCTGTATGGAGAATTAAGCCTCAGGCACGGTATTATTAAACACATAGCATGTCAAGATACTAAAAAGCTCCAACCTGCAATGTTCCCTTCACACCCAGCAGGATGCTCGGATTCCGTTTGTATTGAACAATAAGCATTATAATTTCAAGAAATTTCACACTGACCCTAAGGCAAATTCCACCCCAGCAAAACTACAAGCTAGCACTACTACAGAGACTGGCAGCAACAAAGAGGCCTTTGGATCTGAAGCAGTTCTGGCAACACTGAATCCAATACAAACTAGCACACTAAACGATGTCTGGGATCAAGTAAACCCAGCCAACAGCTGCGACCACAGTTCCTCTGTCCTCTGACTGTGAAGATGGTTTCAGACAAGACAGTAAGACTTTGACGTCTTGTATAGAAGTACTGAGGTGTATTATTGGAAGAAGCTGCCGAGGAGAGACGGGCCTCTGCTCGATTAAACTCGGCAGTCAGTTGCTTGTTAACGGTGAATGCTTACTTTGCTGTTGCTCCTCACGTCCAGTCTGTGCCACCGTCTGTCTGCTACATTTACGTTGCCCGGCAACTGCAGGACCAATGTACCCGAGCCATGGTTAATTTTCAGGGTGGGGGTGCCGTCGATCAGTTCTGAGAGAGAAGAACAGAGACAGACAGACAGACAGACACAGAGAAGAACATAGGTGGACGGTTAAAACAAGGATACAGAACTAGCGCTTTGTTTCACATTACAGAGTCAAGTAAGCGCTGCAGAGCTTGCAGCAATAGCGATTATATTATCCTCTGGCATAATAGGAAAAACATATTATGGAAAGTTCTTCTTTTTGTCTGAGTTAACCGATTGGCAAATTAAAAATTAATGAAGCCAGGAAGACTCCCTTAAGCTTCGTATATTCTGACAGAGTCTGAGCATAAAGGCAGAAACGCCATCAACTAATTTCACATTAATCAGCAGGATCTTTGCTGTTAAATAAGCCCGTCATGCCCATTTTGGGCGACATGTCTGTCTGTCGTGTGTCTCAGAAACTGCTTTCCCAATGTCCTCTATTTTCTTATTTGTCATCCTCTTGAGTTCTCCCTTTGATGCACTCTTTTCATTCCTGTAAATAACACACACTTCCTTTCAGCTCAGCTACGTTGCACTTGTCTGGCACTCACAGTCTGCTGATCGTGAAACTGAACTTTTGTTGGTCACAGTGTTTTCTTCATACTGTATGAGAGGATACTGTATAAGATGAACTGCAAATAAGCAACACTAGGTGCTTCTCAAAACACATGTACCCACTTCATTAGCTCAAATCAAATGACTGACTCTCCAGACAGATTGTCCTGGCTAATTCCCTCACACCGTCATTAAAATTGGCTGATTTATGTCGTCCATCTGTGCTTTTTCTCGCTGTCACTCTATTTCTCCTATTCTTTTGTGCACAGTGTTTCAGCTAGTGAATGTCTTCCATCATCCTCCCCTGGTTTAACCCGTTCAAGCGGCTCATGAGTGCTGAGGGACTTTGTCTCACTCTCATAGTTGAAGGGGAGTTTGGTTAGCACATGCTTAGTTAGACAAATAGAGCAACGATTGAAATAATGGCTCAGAAATACTTTTAATATAATTGCTCAGCACTTTGCAGGTGTTAGTTAAGTAGGTATTACTTAACCGAACAGGACTTCTTGTTGTATTTACAACCCACTAGTGCAGATAAAATTCGATTTTGTTTAAAGCTCTCTCTCAAACTTTGTTATAATATTCCCACATTTAATTCTTCAATTCCTCAAATTAGTTTTAAAATCTACTACTTACCTTTTCTTATGAATGGAATTAATTTATTGTGATAATCAAATTAAAATATTCAAAATGTTCACAATATTTATCTTGTCACATATCATTTAAGGTACAAAAACAGGGATTCAAAAATGCAAATACATAAAACATAGGCTTATGACTCTAAAACGCATGACAGTGAGTTTGTTTGCACATTATTTTGTGCACTTTGTGTGTACAATCAAATTATATGGAAAGGGTGAATGAAATAACTATACAAACTCCCCAGAGTTTCTTAAACTGTTCCTATCTTGGCAGTTTCCATTGAATTCTCTCTCAACCGGTTTCTCTGGTGTCTCCAGGCTAACTCCCGATGGTATCAGAGTGTTGAGCTGGAGATAACAGTGAACATACTGGGTGCAGAGCAGTGCTGCTGTAATCTGGGCTGAGAAGCCCTTTTTAGAGGGAAGCCCCTGAGAACAGAGAACTGCACCCCTACACTGATGCTGTCACCAATCCTGTCCCAGACATGAAGAGCTGCCGACTGAGAGCAAGACCATGTCTTCTCGGGCTGACATGACATTTTAGGTGGAGTGCAGACAAAGAAGGATTGAGAAAGGAAGGGCAACAGGAGTGAAAATGAGAGATGGAAAAGGTACAAGTCTAGGGTTGGTATTGATTTGAAGGGCCTGAAACGAGGGAGGTAATGAAGGTGTTTCTGTAAGACAGACAGAAAGAGGATGTGACTATTAGAAGTTTCTAAAGGCCGGAAGACTACAGTCAACCGGCAACTAGCAGTTAGAGTTTGCACCTGTGTGAGAGGCAATACTGATAATAAGAGCAAGGTGGCAGTAGTCTATACTCGAAAAATAGCCAAGAACTCACCGTGCCTTAAAACCAAATGAGGTTTAAAAATTAGGTGCGTAGACCAAAAACTCCAACAGGAAAACACTTAAAAAAGCCTGCACACTCTAACAATGATGACAACAATTGCAAGATAAAATCACTGCTTTAATGAAAAAAGTGGCAAACGTTTCAGTCACCCTTGTCAGTTATCAGTCTACAGTCTTCATTCAAATATGGAAAACAAAATTAGGGCTGCTGACTTCTTACCCCTAAGTATATGAATCATGTTGATCGTGTCAGACGTATTGGAATGAAGAAAGTTTTGGAATACTAAGGTAAGAAGACATACAATTAGAACTGCCTTCTCTGTGTACCCACTTGACTTCATTTGCACGCTTTCATCACTGTTGCTTTTCTTCTCTTGCACTGGTTTGCTATAAAGCAGAACATCCAATCAGAGTTCTCTCTTTCACCCACAGGGTCTGACTTGTGCCGGAACACGCCGCAAAAACTGAGCTAACGGACCCTCAGCAATGGCCCAATGTTTGCTGATGAATGACCACCGGCTTTGGTTTTTCAAGGCGTTAATATACAGATGAAAACCAGGAACCAGGAAAACAGGAAGAGAGAGAAAGCAGGGCGTTTGATCTGTTCGGTGTGCAGTTTGATCTGGACCACTGTCCAGCACTTTCAGTGTTACATATGTAAATGTCATATACAGGGAACACAATCTGTATATGTAATTAGGCTGCAACATGTTTTTGCTCTCAGAAACGATCCCTCTGCAGGCACAGTGGGTCATCTGTGCTCTCTGCTCCTCATCCCTAATTCATTCTGGTCTCCCTGCAACATCACTGCACATTAATCCTTCTGTCAGCAGGAGAGAAGATGAAGGGAGGACGACCTCCTCCCCTCAGATCCCCCACAAATGCATTTCCACTTTAAGCATAAGAAATGGCTTCTCTTTGCGGGTCCTGAGGGACGAGCAGGAGGGCCGATGTCATATGGACCCTGCAAACCCCACCCAGTGGCCCTCACATCAGTGGCTCAGGAAATGAGCTGAAATACTATAAGTTGAAAGGGATATTTGAGAGCTGCTGTAGCATTATGAGTCTGAGAGGGTTCACTGTGAAGCAGGTTTCTGCAAATTGACCATAATGCGCACATCACACTCTGGGTGTAACTGTATCTCTGTGCACACTTTCATCTGCCAGACACTCTGACCAGACAGTGTGTGTGTGTGTGTGTGTGTGTGTGTGTGTGTGTGTGTGTGTGTGTGTGTGTGTGTGTGTGTGTGTGTGTGTGTGTGAGTGTGTTTAAAAGCTTAAAACACATTCATAAATTCTTCACAGTTCCTAAAACATTTTTAAAAACACAGCAATACATGAATTGCATTACATTCAAAATGGGCATTTTCATTGACTGTTCATATACATTATATAATAATAGATAAGGTACAGTATTTTTTTGTATATTTCATATGACCTATCTATAGATTCTCCCAGATATTGATAAAGATTATATTCTATTAAAAGTTTTTAAATGTTATAATGGTTTTAAAAGTAATCCAAGTAAAATACATTAAAACAGTAATATTATGAAATATTACAGTTCAAAATAACCATTCCATTACACACACACACACGTTGTGTTTCCATGTTTTATGGGGACATTCCATAGGCGTAATGCATTTTATACCGTACAAACCGTATTTTCTATCCCCCTACACTGCCCCTGCCCCTAAACCTACCCATCACAGGAGACATGCTGCATTTTTACTTTTTCAAAAAACATCACTTAGTGTGATTTATAAGATGTTTTCCTCACGGGGACCAAAAAATGTCCCCACAAGGACAAGGATTTTGGATATTGCCATCTTTGTGGGGACATTTTGTCCCCATAACGTAGGGATTACCAGTCCACACACACACACACACACACACACACACACACACACACACACACACACACACACACACACACACACACACACACACACACACACACACACACACACACACGTTTGTTTTGTGAAATGTGGGGACATTCCATAGGCGTAATGCATTTTATACCATACAAACCGTATTTTCTATCCCCTTACACTGCCCCTGCCCCTAAACCTACCCATCACAGGAGATTGTGCAGTTTACTTTCTGTGAAAAAACCTCATCCTGTGTGATTTATAAGCATTTTGAAAAGTGAGGACATGGGGAACGTCCTCATATTTCACCCTCTTTTTGTAATACCTATGTCATACCCATGTCATTATACACATTTGTGTCCTGATATTTCACGAAACATGCCCACACACACACACACACACACACACACACACACACACACACACACACACACACACACACACACACACACACACACACACACACACTCACACACACACTCACACACGGTCAAAAGTTTGGAAACATTTTATTTTACTATTACTATTTTTAAAGACTTTTCTGCTCACCAAGCCTGCATTTATTTGATCCAAACAGTATTACTGGGAAATATTTTTTACAATTTAAAATAACTGTTTTTCTATTTGAACATATTTTAAAATGCAATTTATTTCTGATGCAAAGCTGAATTTTCTGCTTTTTTCTGAATTTGAAGCATCATTACTCCAGCCTTCAGTGTCACATGATCCTTCAGTAATCATTCTAATATGCTGGTACCTGATCAATTTAATGCATCCTTGCTAAATAAATGTGTTACTTTCTTTAAGTAATCCCCAATTCTTAGCAACTCAAACCTTTTGAACAGTAGTACAATGTTACAAAAGCTTTCTATTTCAGATACATGATCCTTCAGAACCAAAACATTTTTTTAGGATTCATTGATGAATAGAATATATATATATATATATATATATATATATATATATATATATATATATATATATATATATATATATATATATATTATATATATATATATATATATATGTATATATATATATATATATATATATATATATATATATATATATATATATATATATATATATATATATATATATATATATATATATATATACACTTTCTATTCATCAATGAATCCTAAAAAAAATGTTTTGGTTCTGAAGGATCATGTGACACTGAAGACTGGAGTATTGATGCTCAAAATTCAGCTTTGCGTCACAGGAATAACATTGACATGAATGACATTTTAAAATATATTCAAATAGAAAACAGTTGTTTTACATTTTAATAATATTTCATAATATTACAGCTTTTTAAAATGGTCTTTTTAATAACATAAATGCAGCCTTGTCGAGCAGAAGAGACTTCTTAAAAAACATTTTAAAAAATCTTACCGTTCTCAAACTTTTGACTGGTAGTGTGTATATACAGTATATTTAATTCAAAGCTACATTTTCAGAAGCCATTACTCAAGAAACATACTGACGTACTGAAACCAAAGTGAATCATTCAAAAAGGTCATATAGCCCTTATTCAATATAAAAAAGTTTTTAAAATGTTTATAGGTAGTTCCCTATAGAAAGTTTCCCTATAGAAAACCAACATAAGAAACCGCTTTGGATAGAAGTGCATAATAAATGAATGACAGGGTGTCTACAGGATGCATTACCTTTACATCCTTGACAAGATAAAAAAATGAATTAAGTACGCAATCTATTCACAAAAGGCATCGAATGTTTCTCAGTGTCCCTGTACATCATCTACAACCACAAGTCTTTTTACTCATGGGTAAATTACATCATGAGACTGCTTATCATTCAATAAGTGTCCTTAATCAAATAAATTAGATTTGTCAGTCTAATTTGTCTATTGATTCGACATGCTCACCCCTCAACTCTTTGTCTAACCTTGAAAAGAGACTGTAACCACCAATAAGACCTATGTGACATGAAGACTTCAAGCAAGTATCCGTGCCCATTTCCATCAATGAAAATAAATGGAGGAGGAGGTCAAAGGTCACCCAGAGAAAATGAATCCGGGCTGTAATGAGAAAAAGTGTGTTTAGGAGAAGTAATTCATGCTAGAGGTGAATAAAGACGGTCTCTAATACAGACACCACGAGTGGATTTCATGCTTGGTGCTTGTTTTCATAATGTTTTATTAATGCGCTTCAAGCGCTTTGACTGATGTATGACTCAACCAAATATACATTTGCCTTAATATGCATATGGCTTAAAAGCAAAATATTTGATTACTCACAAATTTAATTGGAAAGTCAATATAAAAAGGAAGAAACATGTCAATTTTAATTGGTGGAAATGTTTACTGACCAGCAGCAATGTTCAGCTCACCTCAAACCAATCAAAGCCAAACAAATGCAACTTCTTGGACTTGTTGCAAAGGTTGTGAGTTGCTTTCCTGCCCACCAACAGATTCAGAATCTATTTGTAAATAACTAATACTAAGTACTGATACTCACATAGACACACCAGTACCATCCGCTGCACAAAGGGATATGTGTGGGAGGCCCCTGGGTGTGTGTACACTATGGAGTATCAGTGTCATGAGTGTCTTTAATAAGAAGAGCAGAGGCGTAAAACTGGCAGGCAGCAGGCCAATGATAAGGTTTAATAGGCCACGGTGAAGAACAGCAGTAAGTAATAAGGTCTGATAGAGTGAAGGCGAGGAGGACTAGAGAGAGTAATGCACGGAGACTCGCAGTGTGGCTACACTTGTTCCGCTGTCCTCCGCACTGCCATTCATCATTATTCATCGCCCGCTCTCTGTCTTCGTTCCACCTTCCCGTTCACACACCATCTTCGTTTCTCACCCAGACGTGAACTTCTTTTTCCGTTTAATCGTCTGAGCTGCGCCACTTACTGTTACTCCTCAGCAGTTCCTTCAAATCTGAACCTCTTTTATCTATTTAATCTGACTCTCTTTCCTCGCTGTCTTTCTACTCTTTCTCTGTTTCCATTTCTCCTCATTCTGATTGCTGCATGTCCTCACTAGACCTATCCAATCTCTCACTCACAACCCTTTTCTAGTGCTGGTTCTGGATCCAGAGCCCAGTTTAAATCCAATCTGTACATTTCCACAACAGAAGATGTGGAAAAATAGCATCTGAGGCGCCCATAAAAAAACACGCTTACTAGGAACCAATAAGTCTTCAAACCAAAAGCAACTTAATGTGACAAACAAAATCATTGTTATTTTGTATGCTGCAGTGGCTCCAGCTGCTTTATTTAAAAAAAAATTATATTTGAAAATATATATTTTTATAGCATCATTAATTGCTACAAACAGAATATATATTTCAAATTCAGAATTGTTCATAATACAATACTGTTCATTTACAAATGTAAAATTAATTGATGTAGAAATGTACATTTATCTACATAAATAAATTCTGTAAAAGTACTGTTCATTGTTAGTTCATAAAACATAAGTGCAATAAAGGGATAGCTAACCCATCCTTATTCGTATTAACTCACCCTCATGTTGTTCCAAATCTATAAATCTTTAATTCATCTTTTGAACACAAATTATTTTTGTCAATCTATTAAAAGTCCATGCAACTGTTTGTGTTGTGCAGATGAACTGAAGTCTTATGGATTTGAAATAATATGAGGGTGTGTAAAAGCGTACATCTAAATTTTTGGGTGATCTAATATTTAACCACACTCAAAAAAATAGCTTGTTGGTCTAACTTAATAAAATTATGACACCTATTTCCACCCAGTTGAACTGATTTATTTGAACTTAAACTGGTTTAATTGCACTGATGTAAAATTCATCCAAAGTGAATGAGATCACACCAGTTTCATTTGACGTATTATGTGAATGTTTCCTGAATGTAATTTATTCTTGTTGAGCCAACCAGTGCTGTAGCTGTTCAGACTGGTGCACTTGTGCAGAGTTTTCTGTGATTTTAAGAAAATGGAAAGACCTGACAGAGTTAAAGTGTTTAATGCTTAATTATTTTGAACGTTAAACAGAGTTTGTAGATTATATTTGTAATAGCAGGTCCTCACCCCAAGCACATGCTCTACTTCACCACACTGGTAACCCTCCAAAAACACTAACATAACAGAAACTTTTAAATACCAACATAGCAGACCATTAAACACTAAAAAGTCTCTCCATTTTCTCATATTGTTAAAAATGCATAAAATAGCACTTTACTTAAACATTTAGGCCTAATCTCTGAATTCAGCCCCTTTGCAAAGCATGATGGGAAGTTAAAGTCCTGTTTGTTTGGGTTACTAGATTGAAATGTTATTTCAAAATGAAAACATCAAGTTATGTCAAGGAGTAACCGTTTAAAGTCAATTTAACATTTGAACCAGAAACCTGATATAATAGTGTTAAATCAAAATGAATTGCTTAAAGTGAACAACATCATAAAATCATTTTTTTTAGTGTAATGTAAATAAATTGAGTACTATTGTAATCAAGTCTTACCCAAAAAACATGTCTCCGGCGGGATGACTCTGATTCTTTGAATAGTCCTAGTTAATAATTCTTTAAATCGATATGTCATCCTCAAAAAAACCCGTCTCCAGCGTGTTGCTGCCGATCTTTCGAATATTACACTTTAGTAATTGTTTAATCAATACATCATCCTCAATAAACCCGTCTCCGGCGTGTTGCCTCAGATCTTTCGAATATTCAGATCTATTATGACCTCTGACCTTTATTATTATTGCCAGAATAATAATAATACTCTGTTAGTTAATTGGCCAGAGGAGAACTGGCACCCCGACTGAGCCTGGTTTCTCCCAAGGTTTATTTTTCTCCATTAGGTCTCCTGATAGGGTTTTGGTTTCCTTGCCACTGTCGCCTCTGGCTTGGCTTGCTCAGTTGGGGAAAAACGATTTTTCAAATATATTTCAAAATAAATCTAATTATTAAACTAAATTAACCATATAGATCAAATTACTGATCTAATTACTGATCTAAAGCCCACATTGTTACTGTATGATAATCGAAATATATTCTGTTGCATTGTTTTTCTGTTTAACACTGTGAAGCTGCTTTGAAACAATCTGCATTGTTAAAAGCGCTATATAAATAAAGTTGACTTGACTTGACATGTTTGTGGGCAGATTATGTAGTAACATATGTTATCATTCGTCTTTCTAGTCAATGGGATCAGTCCGTTATGACAGCTATTCAGAGATCCTTCGCCAGCAAGCAACAGCTCCAACACAAGCACAGCACCATTTCAATGGAAAAGGAGTATTTGACTATCACTCTCAACCAGATACTGACCTGAAACTGAAGCTCAGACAGATCTCCACCACTTCACCACTCTTTGTTGCTGAAGCCATCTTGAAACCCTGTCCAAAGTCACACACTTCACTTAATCTTCATCTTTCACTCCCTGTCATTCTCTCTTTCTCACCTCAGATCTGCTGTCTGCCATCCATCCCTCTCTCGTTCCCTCCGTATGTTCAGAATCTCACCCGGCACTGATTACACTCACACACTGCCTTATCTGCAACTTATCCATATTTGCCAACACATCAGTGAACTGATCAAGAGCAGAATGCTCTCATATGAACGTATGCTTGGCACGTAGGCAGATATGTGAGTTCATTAAAGCTCTAAATATGTATACCCCATTGTAATCATTCTCCCAGATGAATGAAAATAAGCTTTTACTGATATAATGAGAGCCTTCGTTAACCCTTAATGAGCAACTACAGCTGCACACAAGGCAGTGTTGTGAAATGTATGATACATATACGCAAACAAACAGACATAATGTGGTATTTTTATCTCTTTTTTGTTCTTTTTCTCTGTGTTTAGGTTGTTAGATGATAGCAGATCTCCCCTGAGTAAGAAAATGTTACAGCAATAAAACTTTTTTTATTAGAAACACTAAATCCTGCTGGAGAGACGCAAAGGAGTCTCTTCATCTCTTTCTGTCTAAAATAAACATATTATCAGCCTTTTTTCCTCCATTCTCCGCTCTCTATGTGTAGCCCTACTGGGATATGAGTGAATATGTGCCAGAGGTTGAGCTTGTGATATGAAAGAATGATGTAGACACTGAAGCAATGTTCAGACGTAATGCCACTGCAGATTTGCAATACCCATCTCTCGCTTCTCGACCTGCGGTGAAGGTGTGTGTAGGTTACCTATGGCCATGAAGTCTTCCGGCTCCCACGGCTGAAGCTGAGAGAGGGGTCCGCTGTAGAGCAGCAAGCCATCTGCCACCTCTGTGATGAACTCCAGTGAGAGGTGGCTCTCGAAGCATGGCCTTATAGGGGGAAACCAAGCATAGCCGTTTCCATGGAAACTGTGTTTTGTCTGCTGGCACTCGGGTCCCTCGAACTGAGCCGGGCACTGGCATCTATGATATGCACACAGGAAATCAAAAGCTCTTATTAAAAACAGTATGAGTTTGTTTTTTGTACACAAGCTACTGTATTGACCTGGACTCAAAAGAATGAAATGTACGAAGACAAAAAGGTTTGTAGTCATCATACATTGTGATCTTAAAGAGACGAACTATCCTGTTAAGTCTAGACTAAAGACCCATGTAGCCATGCAGACTTATCAAACTTATCTCCTTTCTTCAGGTTTCAACGCTGTATTTGTGCTGCATTTGTCAGGAATCACACCCTATGGTCATGGTTTTTCTCAGAGCTTTGTATCCCACTGCAACCTCATATGTGTTGCTGAATGATGCAACCTGTCAAATGCAGCCAGACAGTGAGGAATGCTTCACTGACCACTGCCTGCATCCTTCAAACTTCAAAGACCATCCCTAATTTTTCTTCATTTAATTATATCCTTGCATTTTCCTAACACATCATCTCATTCCAACATATTAAACTACTTACTAATTTATCCAATGAACACATGACAATGGAAGCTTATTTTTAGCTATTTAAAAAAAATTAAAAATAAAGATGGAAATGAAAAACATCCACATCTCACAATGTGGATTCCCCCTGCCTCACAAGTTTATATCTCACAAATTGAATTTATAACCTGCAGCTCGCAATCCCTAGAACAGTGGCTCCCAACCTTTTTTACTTGAAGGACCCCTCCTCTAGAAAAAAGATGTTATAGCTATCAGTGAGCCGATAGCACATACACGGTTTGTTTGCACATCAATAATAACGCACACGTGCCTCTGTAATCATATTTACCTTCATTAAAACCTTCATCCATCAAAACTTTTTAACAACACTTCAAAAAGTTAAAAAGTTGTTTTCCTTTATCCAACTGAAATGTGTAGTTTGCGTATCCTGCATTCACGAAGCGGTTGGATGTTTTGAGTCGCTGTTCAGTCTGTATTTCACACAGTGCGATTAGAAACGCCCTGGGCTGCTCCGAATCCAACAGCTGCTCTCTCAGGGTTAGTGGAAGCGCCGACGCAGATTTGCGGTGTGATTTTGTCAAAGGTTTAATAGAGACTGAGATTGTGTGGGTGTTTGAATTTAGATCACAATCTTTTAACGATTAATCGTGCAGTGTTACACATTTGCATAATGTACGCCTTTACTTTATTCATAATGTATGACTACTTTAGCCTGTCCTCAAAAAACAGATGGGTTTTATTTCCATTGTGTGTACTTCCAATACCTACACCATTGTTACATTAGATATAATGCTGTTTACAGCTGCTTGCAACACCTCGGAAGCTGAAACCAGATTCTGGTAAGGAACGTTACATTTCCAACACATGCTCTAAATGGTTGACCATTCACAACCTCGCCTGTCTTCCAATCACAACCGTCACAACCAGAGCCGACTGGACGTTTTGAAAGGGGGGCATAAAAGTGAAACATCCCAAACATTCCCAAACATCACACCCCACAAAAACGGTAAAACTGGAACCACGCTAGCCCATACACTACCAGTCTGATGTTGTGCATCCTTTCCCTATCCAAAATTTCCATTTGAAAGACACACTTCATATGCATACGTATTGGCATGACTCAAACAGTAATCAACAGCCTCTTGTTCTGCTTTCTGACGGATCAGCCCCACCTGTTGCGCACACTCTCGATTCAGCCCACAAACAGCATCATCTGCTCAAAAACATCAATGACAAATTGCTTTCTTTTGGTTTGCCACCCAAGCACTGCTGTGCCCTCAGATCCCCTGCCTCAGTGCCTCTTTGGCAAGTCTAATCATAGTCTTTGAAAAATGCATGGGTCTATCGCCGCCCTTCTTTCGTGTGTCTGTCTTCTTTCTGTCTCTTTTTGTCTTTGTTTCTTTCTCTCTTCGCTGTCACACGTAGCTGCAGTTATAATTGCCCATTTAAAAGAAAATGACATGGGTTGACGGCCTCTGTGCGCTTATTACAGGCAAAAGAAAGAAAGACAGTCAGACAGGTCAATAAAGAAATCCAGCGCATTACAAGTGCTCTAATTACATTGTGCCCTAATCAAAACTATTCCCGTGTTTACTAAAACAACATGCCATAGCAGAAGACAGGCGAGGATGTGTTTACAGGACTGACCGTCAAAAAACATGAAGCCTGATGATCACTGCCATAACTAGTCTAGCAATTCCACCAATTGTCTGTTCACACTGAACATGAAACTGCTACGTGACGCAATAACAGCCAATTAGATAATATTTGATGTTTAATGTACAGATATGAGGATTTCAGTGCAATTATATTTCACAATGGACAGTTTGTGCCTGTTATATACAGTGTTGGGCATGTTACTTAAAAAAAGTAATTAGTTATAGTTACTAGTTACTTCTTACAAATAGTAACTGAGTTAGTAACTGAGTTACATCATCATAAAAGTAACTAATTACCAGGGAAAGTAACTACTGAGTTACTTTTTTTCCCCCAAAACTTGGATGCCCCCAATATTAAATATGTTAAATAAATGAGTTGGAAATAAAATAGAATATCAAATAGAATAAATTGTTATTATAAAACATTGTACATTAATGTACACTATTGTAATGTTGCTGTGGGAAAATGTGAGAGACAACTATCAAATACAGTACATTATTGTAAATATTAGGCTATATCAGTAGGCCTACTATAGTGTAAATATTATCAGTACTATACTGCTCCTTTGGTAGTGGAGCGTTATCAACTGGGTTTTTAGCCACTAATTTTGTGGCGGCATGTGATGATGTGAGGTGATTCGTTAGATTAGAATTACTTTCCACCGACGTGGAGAGACTCTGGGCATATGTTGCAGGTTACATAAACATTCTTACCTTTCACCTCAACGACGGAAAAGTTGCGCTTATACTTCCAGTTTGCAAAAACTACCTTTGAAGTCGTTAGACTTGCCATCGCTGACTGTTCATGTGCGTGTGCGTCATACCAATCATCATCAGTTATGAGTTACTAATAACAAGCATGCACGCCCCCCCGCACACGCACACACACACACCAGCCAGAGAAAGAAAAACGTTGCAGGTCCGACTGACAGAGCTGTTCGGATGCAAACCGCTTCAGTCAGCTCAATTATAGTAATGCAGCGTTTTTTTTCGTAACGGGGGAAAGAAGTCATTCGTTTGAGTACTCGGTACTGAAAAAAAATAATTACGTTAGTAACGCCGTTTTTCTATAGCGCCATTATTCCCATCACTGGTTATATATTATTACTAGGGGTGTGACGAGACACTTATCTCACGAGACGAGACACGACACGAGATCAGGTTCACGAGAACGAGATAAGATTTTTACATAGTATTTTTAGGAAATCCACAATGATGAAATACATGACTAGAAATACAAAAAAATCTACTTTCTGAGTATGAATTATCATATAGGCCTACAGTAAAAGACAACAGTACTGTATTCTTTCCTGTCTGATTTTCTCTTCAGACTTAAGAACTGCACGAGCTTCTTTTGACTCTTCCCTACAAATTGATAATATTATGTGCTATGCAAACAATAACCATAATCAAAGTACTCAATATTCAAAGTGCAAAGAGAGACCAATTTTTTCTTCAAGCCGCTTTCAAACAGCGGTAACGTATTGAAATCACTTTTGAATCAATGCGTGTTCCCTTTTACTTTAAATTTTGTGATCGTATGTATACTCTGTAATTAGGGAGCGGTGGTGCTGAACGCGCAGTTTAAAATATAAGTCTGGCGCTTCTGCAGCCCAATGAATCCTCCGCTACGGCCTTGTCCACTTACATGTTACACACACTCGTAACACGCTGAATGCGAGCGCTTCGCTAAAATACACACAATCATAACACACACTCGTGTTCTCGTCACATGATCAGTGCTGCGAACAGCTTGTTCTAGATGAGCTGATGGAATTGAAGCGCCTGTTATGATTATCCACCTGAATTCAATTGTTCTTTTTTTCTATAAAAAGAAAAACTAGAGCGGAGGTGTAATTTAAACTACACCCTCACACTCCGTCATGACCAGGTCATGAGAATATGACAAGACAGTTTTTCACCTCCATGAGAAATCTCATCAAAGTTAGTCTCGCGAGTTCTCGTCACACCCCTAATTATTACCTAGACTATACCTAGCACCACAGAAATATAAACCAAAATATTGAAATGTCCAGGTTAGGACAAAATTGTTTATCATGTCCCACCTGGTTAGAGCAATGTTTGATCTGAGATGAATTAAAGGTGCATTCTGTAGTTCATTAGATAGCTATCATCGCTTCTTCATGTACTTTAGATACCGATACCTCAATGGTACACAATGCATCGACATGTATCAGCATGACTGTCTGAGTTTTAAATAAAGCACACAGAAATCAGTTTATACAATTCATTCCTTTACCTGTCCAACAAAAATAAAAGCAACTTGGGCATCACGACTTTCTCTGTTATCAAATTTCCACACTGTATACGATGTTCTGGCTTTCTGGATTCAGACCTTTTTTGCTTCTTGGGTCCAGAATGCATTTTTACTCTTCAAATCAGCAAACAACACTACGCTATATATCTACAGAGATGGCAGCCAATGAGGATGAAGATATTTTTTGATGTTCAGTGAAGCATTACAGGTCACGTTATTTTAACATGCTTAAAAAAATGAGTGGGGTGACTGGCATCATACATAATGAAAACAAATATTATAGAATAATGTACAGTTTTTATCAGAAGCGAGTGTACACATTCAGATGACTCTTTATAGAATTTTTCTTGTAAAACATGTAAAACTTTGAATTAGCACCAAATGCAACTAAATGGACATTTGTTATATATCCTTACAGAGTTTTCCTTGCAAAACGAAATACAAAACTAAAATATCAAAAATAAAAGTGCAGTGAGTTCTTTTAGATCCATTCTCATAAAACGCCAAATTTTACAGGAATCTGTCTCAAAGATTTCAGATGGGGTGTCAGATAATCATTCTCGACTCATCCATCAAGCGTGATCAGATGGATGCATGTGCGGGATGGAAGAGTAATGCACACCACAGAGAAAACTTTCCATGATAATGGCACAGATATTACATTTCTAATGTTGGCCCATTGATTACTGTCAGCCTCACAGTGCACAGGATTTGGAAAAAATTCTAGCCTGGTGCGCCTAATGCTTTCCCAAGACACAAATCCAGCAAGACAGAGGAGCCAATCTGGTTGCAATAAGACAACATTTCAACCGTCCAAATCAATACAATAAAGTAACTGTCTAGGGAACAATACCCTTTTAAGCTTAAGTTTCATGAAGTCTCACTAGAAACTATGTCAGGTGACTCACGTTAAGGCTGAGGATTGAGTAATACATAAGCCCTGCGATTTGGTGTCAGTAAGAGTCAGTCAGGGTTTTAGGGATGGATGAAGTGTTCTTTGAGAGGGCAATTCAATGTGGAGATCAAATTATGTGACGGGATCAATGAAGAGATGGTCCCACTGGAGCAAAATAGAATATTGAAGCTGGTCTGAGAAAAGAGCAAAGGAGCCGAAAGATGAAAAGGCAAAATGTTTGCTGATCATGCATTTTCATTTTCTTTGGGGCATTTCTTGCAAGCAGTTGTTTGTGAACAAAAATGTTAAATAGCACAGAAACAGCGAGAAAGCATTTTGACAGTCTTTAAATTCCTCAAGGAAACTACAGCCTTTGATAAACATCAGCAAGATCACAGATCTTTCTAAAGCAGAAACAAATGAAAGAATTGGCCTCTGTCCCTTGAAATTCACTGGGGTCAATGTGAGCAATATCTAAAATATTAAGAGTGTGTGCTTGTCAGTGATAGAGAGAATGCCAGAGAGACAGTAAAAGACTTTCCGATAGCAACTTCTTCCTCCATTGAAAAAAAAGACTCAGCTCTGTTCTGCTTGATGCACTAAATCAGACCAATTTATCTCCATGAGTGAATCCTGGCATTAATATCAGCCATGATGGCTGAATACAATCCTCTTACTCCCTCTGGTCCATTTCACCCCTTTCCTTTTGCTCATTTCCTGCCAGCATAAACCATGTGAGGATTTCATTGGTTAGCTTGTGAAAGACCTACAATAATCTCACCCCTGCCCTCTATTTACAAATCCACCATTAAGCCTCCTTTCTGACTATCTATATGTTGCTCCTTAAATCTTGAGGTCCAGCCCTCAATATACGCTGTATATTACAGAGTGCATGCCACTCCACGTGACATGCACTCTGTAATATACAGCGTGCATGTATCTGCATATCAGAAATAGAGCATATAAAAGGGGTCGGGACCCTTTTTTGATCAAAGAGATTAATGAATTTTTCCAAAAAAATATAAAAAGCATGTTTTTTTTCGGTAACACTTTAGAATAATGGTCATTAGTTAACATTAGTTAACTACATTAGTTAACATGAACTAATAATTAACTGCCCTTATAAAGCATTTATTTAAATCTTGTTAACGTTAGTTACATTACAAACAAGCTACGCAGCTGCATGAACCTACAGAAACATTAGTGGCTTGCTGTTGATTGCTGTCGTGACACTCGCATTGAACACGCCGGTACAACTTTAAATATATTATTAATCTAAACTTTCCATTAGCTTCGGTAGGCTCCCTTATATGAAAAAGAAGCATACTTCAAGTTAATTTCATGTATACTTGAGTAAAGTTCAAGTATTTTTATGAGGTAAGTATACTAATATCAATGTACTATTAGTGAACTTGTAAGTGTACTATTTCAATGCTGCTTAATTTGGTCAGTGTTTTAGTATATAAGAGTATATGCTTAAGTATACTATAAGTGTAACAGTAGTACACTTTTAAGTGCTCAACTAGTTCACAATTACGAATCTCATTTGTACTGCATTTGTACTACAAGTGAACTTATAAGTACAGGTGATGGTCATATAATTAGAATATCATCAGTTGATTTATTTCTCTAATTCCATTCAAAAAGTGAAACATGTATATTATATTAATTCATTACACACAGACTGGTATATTTCAAATGTTTATTTCTTTTAATTTTGATGATTATAACTGACAACTAAGGCAAATCCCACATTCAGTATCTCAGAAAATTTGAATATTACTTAAGACCAATACAAAGAAATGATTTTTGGAAATATTGGCCAACTGAAAAATATGAACATGAAAAGTATGATCATGTACAGCACTCAATACTTAGTTGGGGCTCCTTTTGCCTGAATTACAGCAGCAATGCGGCGTGTCATGGAGTCGATCAGTCTGTAGCACTGCTCAAGTGTTATGAGAGCACGGGTTGTTCTGATAGTGGCCTTCAGCTCTTCTGAATTGTTGGGTCTGGCATATTACATCTTCCTCTTCACAATATCATATAGATTTTCTATGGTGTTAAGATCAGGTGAGTTTGCTGGCCAATTGAGAAAAGGGATACCATGGTCCTTACACCAGGCACTGGTTGCTTTGGCACTGTGTGCAGGTGCCAAGTCCTGTTGGAAAATGAAATCTGCATCTCCATAAAGATGAAGTGCTCTAAAACTTCCTGGTATACGGATGCATTGACCTTAGACCTCAGAAAACACAGTGGACCAACACCAGCAGATGACATGGCACCCCATACCATCACTGACTGTGGACACTTTACACTGGACCTTAAGCAACGTGGACTGTGTGCCTCTCCTCTCTTCCTCCAGACTCTGGGACCCTGATGTCAAAAGGAAAAGCAACATTTACTTTCATCAGAGAACATGGACCACTTTGGACCACTCAGCAGCAGTTCAGTCCTTTTTGTCTTTAGCCCAGACGAGACGCTTCTGAAGCTGTCTGTTGTTTAAGAGATGCTTGAAACAAGGAATGTGACAGCTGAAACCCATGTCTTGCATACGTCTATGTGTAGTGGTTCTTGAAGCACTGACTCCAGCCGCAGTCCACTATTTGTGAAAATAATTTTTGAATGGGTTTTGTTTCACAATCCTCTCCAGCGTGCGGTTAGCCCTATTGCTTATACACTTTTTTTTTTACCACATCTTTTCCTTCCCGTCGCCTCTCTATTAATGTGCTTGGACAGAAAGTTCTGTGAACAGCCAGCCTCTTTTGCAATGACCTTTTGGGTCTTGCCCTCCTTGTGCAAGTTATCTATGGTCGTCTTTTGGACACCTGTCAAGTGAGCAGTCTTCCCCATGATTGTGTAGCCTACAGAACTAGATTGAGAGACCATTCAAAGGCCTTTTTTTGAGTTAATTAGCTGATTAGAGTGTGGCACCAGGTGTCTTCAACATTGAACCTGAGATACTGAATTTGTGATTTTCCTTAGTTTGAAATATATCAGTATGTATATCATACTCTCTGCAAGTATACCTGTAAGTTCTTAAAGTGAACATGACATCATACTTATAGGTTATTATTTATATATTATTTTTGCACTTTATGTATACTACTATGTTCCTATTAGGTATTAAATTTTATATATATGATATATACCTTTTACCGTTTAAAGGATCCTGGTGATAAGACTTGTATGGCTTAATATAACAAATGATGTCTCTTACTGAAATATGTAGTAAAAAGCCCATGAAAGATCTACGTTATTTAAAAAATCCATTACATATTTGGACAATGGCTGGCACCTTTTTGTTTGCATTCTACGATGATGTAGAATGGTTGCATTCGGCAATCAACTGCTGCTATCCGTAGCTAGAAAAATGTTTCAGAGTTAAACAAAACCTATGAATTGCTTTGTAATTGCTTTCAAAACACAATCAAACACAGATGTGCACACAAACTCACACATACACCAACAGATCAGCACACACACACACACACACACACACACGCACACACACACACACACACACACACACACACACACACACACACACACACACACACACACACACACACACACACACACACACACACGTTGTGTTTCCATGTTTTATGGGGACATTCCATAGGCGTAATGCATTTTATACTGTACAAACCGTATTTTCTATCCCCTACACTGCCCCTGCCCCTAAACCTACCCAACACAGGAGACATGCTGCATTTTTATATTTTCAAAAACATCACTTAGTGTGATTTATAAGATGTTTTCCTCATGGGGACCAAAAAGGACAAGGATTTTGGATATTGCCATCTTTGTTTTGTCCCCATACCATTACCAGTCCACACACACACACACACACACACACACACACACACACACACACACACACACACACACACACACACACACACACACACACACACACACACACACACACACACACACACACACACACACACGCGCACACGCACACACGCACACACACACACAGTCTCAATCAAGATGTGTTATGGGCTGCCCTCGTCAGTCTCCGCAACAGGTTAAATCCGAAATCTCCCCCTATACCCTCAATAGGGCACTATTGATTTTGTTTTATTCAGAGTGTCTATTCACACTTATAAGGGCAAATAGCTTGCCTTGTTAGCCTAACAATGCCTGGTTGGGCTAAACAACATTTAAAAAAGCAATTAGATTTCAACATCTTCAGTGGTGCAATCAGTAGAGTGTATGGTTTATGCATCTTGATTTTGACGCAATTGACTGGGTTCAAATCCGCCTTGTGCAGAGTTTTTTCTTCTCTCTTTTTTCATCACAAATCACAACAGAAATGCATTTACTTTCAATAAAAAATCAGAAAATGTTCTAAATGTGGAAATAAAGTGCCTAACGAAATAAATAGCCTTTATTGGATAGGGTTAGTGGTAGGGAGGGCTTTTATTGTCCCATTAAGGTGGCATCCATTTAATAATTATAATGAATATAATCATATACACTCAATGTTATTTTTGCATCCTGTTAATGTACAACGGAGGTGTAAATAGTATGTATCTGTCAAAATAAAGTATAAATTACATGTAATTACTATTTACACATATTGCAAAGAACTGCTACTTTAATATGGTGTTGAATATAACAACTTATATTGAATATATCAACTTAGTATGCTATTTAACTTAGTAAATAGCATCTATCGCTATTTGCACTTAGTGTAAATATCATCTATCGCTAAGAAAATAGGTTATTTTCACTGAGTGTAAATATTATCTTTTGCTATTTAAACTCGGAGTAAATAGCATCTATTGCTATTTGCACTTAGTGCAAAATTAAAAAGCCGCTGCCTTTTACATTTTTATTGTGAGTTTGTGTGCACATGTGTGTTTAATTGTGTTTTGAATGCAATTACAAAGCAATTAATTGGTTTTGTTTAACTCTGAAACATTTTTCGAGCTACGGATTGCGGCAGTTGATTGCCGAGTGCAACCATTCTACGTCATCGACATAGAACGCAAACAAAATGGTGCCGGCCATTGTCCAAATATGTAATGGAATTTGTTTTAATTAAATTTGATAAGAAAGCAATATTTTAAACAAAAGCTAAGAAAATCACATTTTTGTCAAAGATCTGGCCAATGCTATTGCGGAGCACTATATTGGAAAAAAGTATTTTCTTAACCAGTATTTTCGTTATTTCTCATTAAACATATTATGGAAGTAAAATAATGCCAAATATTTTTGAAACAATAAAGCTTGTTGAATTGCACTACATGAAAAAAATATGCATTGCTTTGACCATGCTTTTTAGGGCATGCATTTTTATGGGCTGAAATGCAACATGGTTGTATATTTAAGATGTAAATATTCCAATCCAAAACATTTAACACACATTTTCATTATTACAAATTTTATAATCCATATTCACATCTCAGATTTCACTTCCAAAATATTAATTCTGTTAAAAAATACTATAATACTTGGCAGGCAATTTTCGGACCATTTCGAAATCCATATTATTTCGCATTTAGTCGACCTCACCAGCAGGTAGTGCAAGTGGCTGTTGACAAAGACCAGAGCAATGGGTGGAGAGAGTCATTCGTTCATTAAAGGTGCCCTAGAATGAGTTGAAACAATATTTTAAATTATCTCATATCTACATAGAGGGCATGTGGCTTATTTAAGGGCAAAAATTGGTTAATTCAATTCTTCAATCTAGGGCACCTTTAAATGGATTTACAGAAATGGGGCAAGCTATACGTATTTGTGATGATTATCAGGGCCAGTATATATATGGAAAAGCTGTGTTTACATTTAAGTCTTTGCGGTTACTTTTGTACATGTAAGCAGCTTTCTCTACCATGAACAAGATTATAATGTTATTCCCTGAAGCTGACGTACAGATTAAATGTTACATCAGAGGCAGACATATTTCTCTTGGTTATTCTGTTCCCTTTATATCGCAGCGCTGTGCTGCAGTACAGAGTGTTCCATCAATACATCACTCCCTTGCCGCCGGGACGCTTAACATAGCTTAATACAGTAATATAAAAGACCAAACTCGCTAAATGGAAACGCCAAGATGATTTTCAATCCGATATGAAATCATGCGCATAAACTACGATGGAAATGCATTTACCAAATCAATTCCTCGATGAGCACAAAAAAAAAACAATTATGTGACTTTCACGATGTTACAGCATAACTGTACTAACCAGCGGAAAAATCGTGTTTGCAAAGCATCTGAAATGCTGTTTTGGTCTTTCAGAAAGTCTGTTGTCAAAGATGCTCTGTATACTTCCCTCCTAGACCTGTCTTACATTAGCCTGACGTCATCATACTCAAGTCTAGACAGAATATGAGTCTGATACTGCTCCATTGGGCTGTGATTATTGGAGCGTTTCAACTGAACCAGCAACAGAGTAAATGACGTATGTTGAGCGACGCATAGTAATGGTTTTAAACAAGTTTATTGAGGTGCCCGAGTTTCTTTGAGATGCAAATAATTTATTATATACAAAATTGATTATATGGTGGCTTCTCCCATGTTTCTTGGTGAATTTTTAGTGGTAGTTTATCAGGAAGTGATGATTATGTTCTCTTTGAATCATTGGATGGAAACGGTGCTTTATTTGCAAATGTTTTATGCAATTTTCGCAATACATTCGCAACTTTGGATGGATACTGTACTATTGACTATAGCTAATGACATTGAACGATAGTTGCACATTTAGAGACCGTCTCTAAAGTTACAGAAGACATGTGTATACACGTTTCTAATTTCTTTCATTTAAAAAAGGTGTGCATCATGCCTGACACCTACACAAACACTTTACAGTTGGTTATATGAATGTAAGTCATTCTCTTCAAAAGCTAGTGAAGTTAGAAATGTGTATACACATGTCATATGTTACTTTAGAGACAGTCCCTTTACGTATCTGTGTGCAGTAGAGAAAGCTACATGTAGAAATCTTTTCCATATATATACTGGCCCTGATAATCATCACAAATACTATGGCTTGCTCTATTTCTGCAAAGTCATTTAATGAATTAATGACTCTCTCCACCCGTTGCTCTGGTCTTCGTCAACAGCCGCATGCACTACCTGCTGGTGAGGTCGAATAACAGATGGAGATTATAAATCTGTAATCTACTGCCATTCCTGCAGTTCCCAGATGTAAACTGTTGAATTTTCTGTCGAATTTGAACCACTGAATTTATGGAAGCGAATTTGTAAAGAGAAATAAACTGGACAGAAAATTGCCTGTCGAATATTATAGGTTGTATTTTTAAACAGAATACATATTTTGGAAGTGAAATCTGAGAGGTGAATATGGATTATTGAAATTGTAATAACGAAAAAGTGTGTGAAATATTTTGAATTGAAATATTCACATCTTAAATATACAACCATGTTGAATTTCAGCATGCATTACAATGCAAGCATGGTTAAAGGGTAACAAAACCCCAGTTCACAGCCTAATTATTTGAAAAATGCTGGAAAAGTGGGCAGAGCCCAGCGGAGACAGAGGGGGCGAACCGAGGGTAGGGCTGAGCGGGGGGCCCGCAGTGATGGATTGATTAACAGCTGTCAGACTCGAAAAGATTGAGAATGACTGGAGTGACACCAGTAGTTTTGCAACAGAGCGGTCATTTGAAGTAGAGGACTTTTCTCCGCCGTCTTCACCTGAAGTGGAGGAGGGTGAATTGTCTGTAAACACAGGGCCAGAGCCTTATCGATTCGAGCCGCTGCCTCAAACTGCGTTAACTCCCGATGCCGACGATACTAGCGAGGAGCTGAGCCAAGGGCGTGGTGAGCTCGTGCCAGGGGCATGGTAGTGAGCTGTTGGAAGAATCATCCTACGTCACGATGTACCACAACGTCCAATAAGAAAATTAAACTGCAGTAGCCATCGTTCAACCTTAAGAGGGCAGCACTTTGGCGGTTTTACACCATATTTTATAGAATTAAAACACTTTATACTCAAATGTCAAAACTCTTACTTGCATCAAAGAACAGCACTAATAAAGCCCCAGTCTTGCAGATCATCAACTAAAAAGTTGTTCTAGGGTTCCCTTTCAAGGAACTCCGTTGCATCGAATGACACTAGGGAACGCTTGCGTGATGGCGTCATGAAGCACATGTGAAATCAGTCCAATAGTGCGGAGGCGTCCAGCGGCGGTGACGCCACGGACCAGGAAGTATAAAGCCTGCCCAAACAAAGCCGCGCTAGCTTCTGTGTCTTCAGTAGCGCTCTTTATGTGGTCTGTTCATAGCGGTTTTTCAAGTGTTTTTCCTAGTTCAGTAAAATAATTCTAAAACAAACACTATGGCGAATGTTCAGTTCAGAAGATGTGTGCACCCCTGCCCGCGGTTTATCACGGGAGGGGACACACATGTTCTCTGTGTGGCATGTTTGGGAGAGGAGCATGCACGGTCAGCGCTTGAGAGCGGTGGCTGTGAGCACTGTGAAGTGCTTCCCTTGCGGACGCTCCGATCCCGCCTGACGTTCTTCGCGAGGGCGCTCAGGCTCGTGTTCCCCAGGGCTCTGGTCCCGCTGTTGCCGAGGCACAGCGGCGATCGCAGTCTTGGGGTTCACAGATGGATTTATCAGCGGGTTAGAGACGGGCCCAGCCTTATCTCTACCCTCACCTGATAGTGCCTTCTCTCGGTATGAAGCACGCGATGCGGTTACTTCTGTCCCAGTGGAGGCACCTCTGATGCGGCTCTCTAGTTCTGAGGAGCTGGAGAGCGTCAGTGTCAGAGAAAATGAGGATTCGCCACCTCTGTCACACGCATACGATGAACTGGTTGAGGTTGTTACACGGGCTGTTGATCGTCTGAGCATTGAGTGGCCAGAGGATCAACAGGACGTTCGTTCAAAAAGCAAGTTGGACGAACGTTTTTTGCCATCCCGTTCACAACCGCAACGCAGGGGCTTACCATTTTTCCCTGATCTCCACACTGAGGTGTCGAGATCGTGGGGGAAACCAGTGTCATATAGAGTTTATAATACACAAACATCTCAGTATTCCTCTATTATGAATTATAAAGAGCATGGTTATGGGGAGATGCCTAAAGTTGAAGAGGCACTGGCCAGTTATCTGTCCCCTGAGTCAGCATCTTCCTGAAAGCCCTGTGTTACCCACTAAACCAGTAAGAACCACATCTGCATTAGTGGATAAGGCATATTCAGCGGCTGGTCAGGCGGCGGCATGTTTACACACCATGTCGCTGTTACAAGCGTACCAGGCTGAGTTGCTAGGTGATTTCGATGAGGGCGGGGGTATTGGGCCCGATGTGGTTTGCGAATTACGGAGGGCCACAGATTTGTCTCTCAGGGCTGCTAAGGAGACGCTAAATCCATCGGCCGCTCTATGGCAGCCTTAGTAGCCTCTGAGAGGCATCTCTGGTTGAACCTGAGTTCCATTAAGGAAAAGGATAAACAGTTCCTTATGGATGCACCTCTGTCTCCCTCTGGCCTATTCGGCGATGCAGTTAATGTGTTCGTCGATCGGCACCAGGAGGCGTCCAAGCAGGCGGTCGCATTCCAGAAGCTCCTCCCCCGCCGCTCACATTGTCCCGGGGCTGCGCCTAGAGAGCAGCCCCAAACATCTAGCAAGCCGAGTGGTTCATCATACCGTGCCACTCAAAAACAGAGCGTGGCTTCCCGTGCTCCCCCGCAAAAGTCTTGGGGACAAGGGAAGCACAATCTGCCGCAGCCTTCGAGGTAAAGCGGATCTGAGGACCGTTATTATTTCCAAGAAGGCTGCGGGGAAGAGGTCCTGACGTCCGAGGAGTCAGACCGCTGAGGGCGTTCCCCTCCGAAGAGAAGCAGTGCACACCGCATTATACGGTGCCTGCGTTTCTTCGGTGCCCTCAGGGGGGCGCACTGCTAACCCTGCCGCCTCTGGTGTTACAGGGCGCAGTTGTCCCCAGCCAGCGAGAATCTCAGGGTCCACCCGGAAACGTAGTGGCCTTGGGGTGCTCGCTCCCTCCAAGGAGGGTCCTAGAGCAGTCAGTTCAGCTGTTCCCTGCCGGTTCGCCGTTACAGGGCGCTGGGCTGACAGCGCAACAAAATCCAGGAGCCATTCTCGAGAGGATGGTACCTTTAGAGAAACATTTGGCAGCGTGGAAGCTACTGCCGAATGTTTCTCGCTGGGTCCTGCAAACAATAAAAAAGGGGTATCAAATTCAGTTCGGGTCTCGCCCGCCCAGGTTTATGGGAGTCTTGCCTACAGTGGTGGCCCCCGAGCAGGTTCTGGTAATGGAACAGGAAGTGAAAGCACTGTTAGAGAAAGGGGCCATAGAGCGTGTACCTCACTCAGACAGGGAGACCGGGTTTTACAGCCGGTATTTCATAGTTCCAAAAAAGGATGGGGGGTTGCGTCCCATTTTAGATCTTCGGGTGCTGAACGGGGCGGTCATGCAGCTGAAGTTCAAAATGTTGACACTGAGGCAAATCGCCACAGATCAGATCCGAGGACTGGTTTGTCACGATAGACCTCAAAGACGCATATTTTCACATTTCCATCCTGCAGTATCACAGGAAGTTCCTGAGGTTTGCCTTTGGGGGAGAGGCATACCAGTACAGAGTTCTTCCATTCGGTCTAGCCTTATCACCGCACCTTCACGAAATGCGTGGATGCAGCTCTGGCGCCCATGCGCTCGGGTAGTGTCGCATCTTGAACTACATCGACGATTGGTTGATTTTAGCTCAGTCGCATCAATTAGCGGTCGGCATCGAGATGTCGCCTCGCACACATGAAGGAGCTGGGGTTACGGTTGAACGCCAAGAAGAGTGTTCTCTCTCCTGTGCAGAGAACTACATTTCTGGGAGTGGTATGGGATTCAAGGCTGATGCAGGCTCGCCTGTCACCGGCACGCATAGAATCCATCCTATCTTCAGTCAGGAGGATAAAGCTAGGCCAGTCTGTTACGGTGAAAGGATTTCAGAGAATTCTGGGCTTGTTGGCAGCGCGCCCAACGTGATTACTTTTGGGCTGCTGCACATGAGGCCCCTACAGTGGTGGCTCAGGACCAGAGGGTTTTCCCCGAGGGGCAACCCTTTCCGTACGATCAGGGTCACGCGGCGTTGCCTACGTGCCCTGGCCATATGGAAGAAACCATGGTTCCTGGCTCAGGGTCCCGTTTTGGGGGCGCCGGGTCGTCGCAGGATGCTAACGACGGATGCTTCCCTCACGGGCTGGGGAGCGGTCCTAGACGGCCGCTCAGCTCAGGGTCTGTGGAGAGACCATCATCTCTCTTGGCACATCAATCGGCTGGAGATGATGGCAGTATTCCTGGCCCTCAAGAACTTTCTCTCGGACCTCAGGGGTCATCATGTGTTAGTTCGGTCAGACAACATGTCAGTGGTTGCCTACATAAATCACCAAGGGGGTCTGCGTTCACGTCAGCTCTGCAAACTGGCGCAGCAGATCCTCTTGTGGTCCCAGGGGAAGTTTCTCTCTCTCAGAGCAGCTTTTATCCCAGGGACCCAGAATGTGGGAGCAGATATTCTGTCAAGACAGGAGTTGAGGCCAGGGGAATGGATGCTCCACCCCGAGGTGGTGGAGGAAATATGGAAGAGGTTCGGCCAGGCTCAAGTGGATTTGTTTGCGTCTCGGGAGACGTCTCACTGTCCGCTCTGGTTCTCACACATCCAGCCCCGCTAGGGTTGGATGCGATGGTACAGATGTGGCCGAGGCTACGTCTGTACGCTTTTCCCCCTGTTGCTCTTCTCCCAGGAGTGCTGGATATAGTCCGCAGAGAAGTGCGTCTCATTCTGGTCGCCCGCGTTGGCCGGGCAGAGTGTGGTTCCCAGACATAGTGTCTCTCCTCGATGGGCTGCCCCTACAGTTACCCGTCAGGAGGGACCTACTGTCTCAGGCCGGGGGCACCATTCTTCACCCCCGGCCCGAGCTGTGGAACCTGTGGGCTTGGCCTGAGGGCCCAGCTCATGAGTGCAGGTCTTTCAACGGAGGTGGTTGAGACCATTCTTCAGTCCAGGGCTCCGTCCACAAGGAAGCTGTATAATATGAAGTGGAAAGTGTTCACGCGTCATGGTGTAATAGTCGCCAGCTGGATCCAGTTCGCTGCTCAGTTGGTACAGTGCTGGACTTCCTGCAGGAGCGATTCACTGCAGGTTTATCCCGTCCACCCTAAAGGTGTATGTGGCGGCCATAGGTGCTTACCACAGCCTGATGGGTGGTATGACTGTGGGGAAAGACCCCCTTGTTTCTCGTTTCCTTCGTGGGACTTTGAGGCTGAGGCCGGTAGCACTAGGGTGCCAACGTGGGACTTGGCCACGGTCCTGAGGGGCCTGTGCCAGGCTCCCTTTGAGCCTCTGGAGGAGGTTCCGACTAAGTTTTTAACTTTTAAGGCATTGTTCCTCCTGGCTATCTCGTCTTTAAAAAGAATTGGAGATCTTCAGGCTCTGTCCGTGGCGCCCTCGTGCCTGGAGTTTGCGCCAGGTATGGTTAAGGCCTTCCTCCATCCTAGGCCAGGTTATATTCCCAAGGTGCCTACTAATGTAGCGAGATCCATTGTGCTACAAGCCTTCTGTCCTCCACCGTTCATCGATGCGGATCAGGAAAGGAGTAATTTGCTTTGCCCAGTCAGGGCTCTAGACACTTACGTCCACAGAACTGCCCTATGGCGTAAGGCTGAACAACTGTTTGTGTGCTTCGGGGCCCCTGGGAAGGGGGCCGCGGCATCAAAGCAAAGGATGAGCAAGTGGGTGGTTGAGACCATTGCACTTGCTTATGAGTCGGTTGGTCAGCCCTCACCAATGGCTGTCCGGTCGCATTCTACTAGGAGCATGGCGGCATCTAAGGCCGCCTGGCAGGAGTGTCTCTACAAGACATTTGTGATGCGGCAGGCTGGTCCTCACCGCACACATTTGTTAGGTTCTACGCTCTAGATGTGGGGCCGACGCCAGGGTCGTCAGTGCTCGTCCTAGTGTGCTATGTCACAGGGGACAGGCACTTCTCGTTATGGTGGCGTTGGTATAAACGTTCCCCTAGTGTCATTCGATGCAACGGGAGTTCCCTTGAAAGGGAACGCCTAGGTTACGTCTGTAACCTCGGTTCCCTGAAGAGGAGCGTTGCATCGCCCTGCCATACCTCCTACGCGCCTGTCAGGCGGCTACTTCAGACTTGCGAAGCTAAGCGCGGCTTTGTTTGGGCAGGCTTTATACTTCCTGGTCCGTGGCGTCACCGCGCTGGCGTCTCCGTACCTATTGGACTGATTTCACATGTGCTTCATGGCGTCATCACGCAAGCGTTCCCTAGTGTCATTCGATGCACGCTCGTTCCTCTTCAGGGAACCGAGGTTACAGACGTAACCTAGGCGTTTAGCATATTTTTTCAAGTAGTCCAATTCAACAAGCTTTCTTGTTTCAATAACTTTTGATATATATATATATATATATATATATATATATATATATATATATATATATATATATATATATGTATGTATTATATGTAAACAAACAATATATTTATATTAATTTAGGTTTCATTCTTACTATTTACTTCAAAAAAATTTAAATTATCTATAACCAAGTTATACAGTCCCTGATAAAAGTCTTGTCGCTTGAGTACAAATTGAATTGAAGTGCCGCTGAAATATATTTCTTATCAAGATTTTTTTACAAGAAATGGCTCATTTTAATCCCAACAGCTTTTGTAATAATGTTTCAGTGCAAAATGAAACTGTCAATAAATATTCTGATATTCACAGCTTGGTAAAGCCCATTGAGGGAATTTTTGCAAAGACATAAGTGTTGTCGCCTTGTCATATGATCTTCACCTGTGACTAATAATGGATCAATTAGATCTCAGGTGTGTATAAAAAGAACCCCAGTTCACTAGACCTTCACATCAACTGCAACTAGACCTCTGCAAACATGCCTAAGATTCACCATGAGACTGAAGTTTTGATTATCAAGAGGCTGAAGACCAGATCCACTGTTGATGTGGCAGACACCTTCAAAGTGTCTCAGCGTCAAGTACAGAGGATAAAAAAAAGATTTGAAGAGACTGAAGACGTTTATGACAAACCCAGGTCAGGCAGACGCTGCAAGACAACTGCTCGAGAGGACCGTTTGTTGGCTTGAAAATCCAAGGCCAGCCCATTTTCCACTGCAGCAGAGCTCCACAAGACCTGGTCACCTGAAGTCCCTGTGCCAACCAGAACAGTTTGTCGGATTCTGTCTCGAAATGGCCTCCATGGTCGAATCAGTGCCCAGAAGCTAGCACTAAACAAAAGACAACTGAAAAATCGTGTGGCATTTGCCAAAGCCCACAGCCTGCTAAAAGGATGGACGCTGGAAAAGTGGCAGAAGGTGGATTTTTCAGATGAATCTTCTGTTGAATTACACCACAGTCGCCGCAAATATTGCAGGAGGCCTAATGGAGCCTGCATGGATCCGAGATTCACCCAGAAAACAGTGAAGTTTGGTGGGGGAAAAATCATGGTCTGGGGTTACATCCAGTATGGGGGTGTGTGAGAGATCTGCAGGGTGGAAGGCAACTTCAATAGTCTAATACCAAGAAATCTTAGCTACCTCTTATATTCCTAACCATAAAAGAGGCCAAATTCTACAGCAGGATGGTGCTCCATCACATTCTTCCATCTCCACATCAAAGTTCCTCAAGGCGAAGAAGATCAAGATGCTCCAGGATTGGCCAGCCCAGTCACCAGACATGAACATCATTGAGCATATGTGGGGTAGGATGAAAGAGGAAGTATTGAAGACGAAACCAAAGAATATTGATGAACTCTGGGAGGCATGCAAGACTGCTTTCTTTGCTATTCCTGATGACTTCATCAATAAATTGCCAAACCGCATGGATGCAGTCCATCAAGCTCATGGAAGTCATACAAGATATTACATTTGGATCTCACAGCACCACTACTTAATTTGCTGACATATTTTTGTTTTTGCAGTAAATTTGTTCAATTTCTGTATAGGCGACAAAACTTTTGTCTTGCCAAAATTTGACCTTTCTGTCTTGATTAAATGATAAATCTTTTTTCAGTGAACCTAATTTATTCATTAAACGCCATTTGGGAGGGTTTTAGCTTTTCATATGAGTTATTTCTAACACCAATTGATGATTTAAAAATCAGGTTAATAGCAGGTGTTTCTACAAAATAGATAAGCGACACGACTTTTGTCAGGGACTGTATTGTATATCTTAAAAAGTTCTACTTAAATAGATATTGTTTTACGAATGTTTCGATATTTTTTATTGGGTAATTTTTTGTAGCATGCTACTAAACAATCAATATTCATTGTTAATTTCTACATAACAGTTGGAAATTAAATCAACATTGTATCCCAAAGAGGCAAAATATGCTGTTTATTATGTACAGTAACACAAATTTCAAGTACATAAAACTAAACGTATGAATTCACAAACACCAAAAATGACACAAAATTCGGTTCCTCCTTTAACTGGGGAGCCATAATTATTTGTTGAATGGTCACAATCATCTAAAAGAATGCAGCTTAATTAGACAAAAGAGGGTGTTTATGTTTAAATTGACTCTAGTTCTACATTTTATCATCTGTACATAATAAAGTTCCACATCCTACTTGCGATAAATATAGTATTTTGCTGCATCTTTTTTCGGCTGGAAATCTAGCTATAACTAGCTATAACTATAAGAGATTTTTGTCTCATGGCTTTTGCTAACAGTAGCTGCAGAAATTGGATTTGTTGTTGTTGTTGTTCTTTTTTTGCATTGTTTTACCAGCAGTTGGGGAAATGTCATTATTTCTTGCAGGGCTATTCTAATGGGTTTGTAGCCTATGAGTGAAAGTGTTTGACACTTTAACCCCTTTCCCGCAGATGTACATTCACAAAAGATTTGTAAGTCTATTTTATCTATTTAATTCTAATGAAGCACAGACATGGTTCATGGACTGAATGAAAGTAACTCATGAAGTTCAGTTAATAGAAAAAGTACCTTGGGAGCTAAACATTGGTTGGATGTTTGATGCATGTGAATTACAGCATTTGTGCAAGAAAACATTGATATTTAAGGCACTCTTGCTGCAGGACTGTCTAAGTCTCTCTTGACACAGAAATAACCAGTGTGAGTAAGGGACCCAAAAGCAATTTCATTCTGCCAAAGCAAGATAATCATATAGACCATGTCATATCAATGCATACAAATCCCTATTTTTCATACAAATGTCTATGTTTGATAAACCGTTCTGTATGAGTGCACACAGTACAAATAAACATTTTTCATATTAATACTCATTTTTGACATATAAAAAAGGCACATATATATGCTTGAAGGCTGAAGAAAACCGGAAGGTTGACGTAACACAGACGCAACATTGAAGTTGTTGCCTGCGGACATTATTAGGATTAGAGGAGGGCTTGAGGCATGAAAGCGCTACGGCCCACAACGCCAGCTCACCACATTACATGCTCACTAGGTCTGACCGCTCACAAATCCTTAGCTTTACTTTCTTCTTTTAATTAAACCAGTGAGAGCTAAATGAATTTTTCCATATTTTTCAAGGTGATAAAATAAGGCGTAGAAAAGACTGTATATCAGAATAGGATGTTAAGCCACTGCATGTGCATGGGTTGCATGTACAATCTCATGGTGGTATTAAAACAGATCTTTCCATGATGTCTCATATAATATCATACACGACATTAAGGGCATGTCTCCAATTAATACAGGTGTGGAAACAGGCTTGTGCATGTGTGTGCATGGAAGTGTGTGATGGGAGGTGGTAGTGTGGTCTTGATAGGTATGAGTCTGAGTGAGGTAAATGGTCAACATATAAATTATACAATGGGCAAATGTGCAATTTCATTTTTTAAATGCCCCCTTTGCAAGATGTCAAGCCGGTATTTATGATATGTTCATTGCTCTGCATTTTTAATTTCCCTGCTGAAGGGAAAAATCCTCCACATCACAAGCAGCGATTAGAACACAACTCACATCTGCAAGCACATCTCAGACATCATTAGGAGCTTCCACATGGCAGCTGCTCTCTTGATTTGGTTCTAAATCAACCCATACATACAGAAAGACTGAGCTTTATAAATCATTGCTAAGCATCCAGTAGCTAACCCTAGCTAACTGTTTCACAGTCTTACAGTGTGGTATTGTCAACTCACATTATAGTCAGGGCTGACAATAGATAGATAGTTATTCATACACAACATTTTTCAACTATTTTCTCAACGTCTGTCCTTGTAATTTCCGAGTCTATCTTACCTTGAGGGAAGAGAAATGTAAATGTGTTTCCAAAGAGTTGACGATTTTATCAAAATAGCTCTGGCCAACATTTTCAACAAAATAATACCTTAAAATTAAAAATATAAATAAAATACAACAGCTACACATTTTAATGCGTTTTAAACAGACACATAAATACTGCCTTATTAATGTTTTAATAAGGAAATATCCATTTATATCCATTAATAAATGGAATATCTTGTTATTATTAGGTGCAAATGGTATCTGCTACTATTTACATTATTGTAGTATTGTAAATCAGAATGCAATAATAACAATATATTTAATTTATTATATGCATTACAATCATAAATGGATACTGCCTTATTTATTCGTATCACTAAAGCCCTCCCCTTCCCGATAAACACTTTATTCCTACTATTAAATACCCCTTAGGCACTTTATTTCCACTAAATATTTTCTATTTGAATTATTTTTATTTTAAATAAATAAATGCGATGGAGAGAGGGAAAATAATTAGTTTAGAAAAAGGCAGAATCAATCTTGAATTGGTCGCGTCAAAAGCTACAACAGGATTTATTTTCTTATTTTACGAGCTCAGTTAGACAATGGAGGGTGGCGTTAGAGCTTCTGCCAACATGGCAGTCTAATTTCCCTTTAATGTACATTACGAATGGAACTAATATAATATAAATGCGATATAGCTCTGACAAGGTATTCTTGTTCCAATCACCATGTGAAGATGCAATTATCACAGACAACTCAATCTAGACATTCTAATCAAACTTGCAGATGCATTTGAAGACCATATTAGCTATACAGGAACTAGCATGATTAGAAGATCTGACATAACATGTTTTAAGTAGAAGTGATGGCAGTGATGAAAAAGCTGTATAAATATATATTTTTTTACATCAAGAAACATCACCTCTAATTAGAACTACATGTCCCAGTGTAGGCAGATACACAAATTCATGCTTCAAAACAGAATCTATAACACAGAAAGTTGTGTTCAAAATTTTCAACAAGAGACACAAATCGCCTGCCTTGTTCAATTACAGCCACAGCTGAAAAAACTTGCATTGGAGCTTTTGTTATTAACTTGTGGCTGCCAGGTTTCTGTGTATTCTGAGTGAATTTTTTTTTTTTAAATCCCCACCTAACAATTATCACAAGCTCTTAGCTCCTGCAAACCCGTCCAATCCCAGACACTTAGTATTGTTATATTTAGGGAAGGAAATCAATATCCATGCCAGAACTGGATAATTGAATAACAGAAAAGAAAGGTTCTCTAAGCCTCATATTTGTGAAGAATCTCAGAAGTGAGAAGATTAGATTTACAAATAGTACATTGGATCCATGTGGAAGTTCACTTAATCATGTCTCCTTTTTGCACTCTCAAAGAGGCAAATGAATGTGAGATGATGACGAGACATCTAAATGCATTGTCAATTTCAGACAGTTTCATCATGCAATTCTCAGCTTAATGTAATGTTTAGACATTGTGTTTGGTCGTTACCTCAAAGAGCTTGCATATGCTCAAGAACCTGCTGCAGATTACAGACTACTAATGGAAGCCTGTTGTAAACATCTCACTGCTGTTATGTTCTTCAGCTCACTCTCTCTCCATATGCAAAGTGAAATAAAGTCATTTGAGTATGCTCTGGGGCTCTTAAAGGAAAACCTTTCTCACCTGTATCCGCTCTGTGTGTCCACGCAGATTCCTCCGTTGTGGCAGGGGTTTCTGGGATAGATGGAGCAGCTCTGGTGGAGGTGTTCACGTGCTGAGCAGCTGCAGACAGCTGTGGCTTCCACAGTCACTGACACTAGAGCCATGCTGCCCGAGTCGACCACCGCCGGCTTGTCAGTCACGCTCAGGTGGCTGGTGCAGCCCCCTCCTCCCCGACAGTCAGCATCCACACACTCATCTACATGAACCTGGGTCACGTTGACTTGAAGAAAAGACTGGAGCTGGATGGAAAGAGAGAGCAAGAAAGTAAGTCATTCAATTGAGAAAATACTGCCATTATGCTGAATGAAAAAAGAAAAAAAAACTGAACAAACTAAAAGAAAGAAAAGAACAAATGTGAGCAGCTCCATAATTTTGAGTCATTTTGACAGAGAAACAGATTTTAAGTTTAATGCGCTGAATTAAACACTGATTTTGCTCAGAACTGCTGCTGAGACATTATAATGTAAGGCCATGTTTAACTTATGTCTTTCCATGCTTGAAACTCTGATGGGTGATTGTGTTAGAGATGAAAGGGGTGAGCGGGGAACAACGTAAAGCGGGGCCAATTGTAACACACTTGTTTTAAATACTTCCACACATACAAACATGACAAAACTTAATGTATTTATTCAGAAAGCTTTAGAAGATATCACAGATCACTTTATTTAACCACAGCAAATTTTTAAGCCAATGTTTCATCTGTTTTGGTGTTTATTTAAAACAAGACAAATTTGATATAATTGTAATCTTTTAATCTGTTATTTACCAGTTGAGATAGTTCTTTAATGCTTTGCTAACTATCAGAAGATACTAACCAGGTTTAAATCCCAGTTGCTCAGATGGGGAACGTTTTAACACTGCATTAAACACATCGTGCACTGCTATTAGAACTATGCTACTCCATTCAGTTACAGGTGCGATTGGCATAATTAACTTTAATGAATTTCTGTTGATAAACCATGAGAAATGATTAGTTCAAGACGTGTACTGTTCTGGGATGCTGTGTGTGGAGGGAGGGGCATGTTGCAGTTTTGTTTTTCTGAATGTCTGAATGTGTATCTTCATCTATTTGCCTGCATTGTTTTGACCTATGCTGTATCATTGTCATACTCATACTCCTAATTTATTTAAAAAAATGCTATTATTTTATATGAAAATAATGATAATTGTCTTTTATTGACAAAAAAAATGTAGTTTGTCTTGGATAATTTTTGGATTAGATCAGATAACAGTTCAAGCTGTCATGTTAAAACGTGCCCCTCACATGTTACAACATGTCACAACCATAATTAATTGCAGCTGTAATTAGATTCTGGTATTTTTAAACGTAAGTACAATAAAAATTTAATAAAAACTACAAAAAACAAATGTATGTATGTACATAATAAGTGGATTGTATAAAATTATTAATTTAAATGTTAGTACCTAGTAGTTAAAGACACTTAATATGAATTGGGACCAAATAGTGAGACATTAGAACATAATAAAAAGTTTTGCTTATAATTGCATTTCTCAGCAAACGGCTCGTTGTGACTTTAGAATTAGCTTGAACTGAATTATCATGCTGGTCAGTACACCAGCAAGGTTTTGCTTGTGAAGACTTGCTGGCTAACCTATTTAGGCTGCTAAGTGTTAACGCTACTTACGCTGGTGTCTACCTATGCCAGTCTTTTCAGCTGAGCTACCTTCAAATTAGCATACAAATAACAAAACAAGTGTAACAAAGTTAACCAAAAAGACCCCAGATCCACTGGTCTATATTGTGTTAACAGTGTTCAAAGAGCCTCTCAGGGCCTGTGCTTTTCCACAAGCACATAAACGTTATGCAGATACTCCCATGTCCACAGGACTGCCTCTAAACTTCCACACCATTTATTCAAATCCAACATCTGAAGTGGAGCAGTTTGCTCTGTGGCGGACTGAGCAGTCACAGTGGTTGACCTGTCCTCCACTAACCCATGTGGCCAGACACACTTAAGGGGAAAATGAGGGGTGAAGAAACAAGACATATCAAGCGATACAGACAACAGAACTCAAGATACTGAACTACTACAAGATTAGCTTAGACCTATTTGCTGGGACACTTTTCTGACTTGGATAGTAGCTCATGGTGCAATGCGCATAAAAGGGTTGGACAGGCACAAGTCACATTGTGTTATGGTGGGGTGAGGCAAAACGAGTGGGGGCAGCATTAGGCTGCAGCAAGGGGTTTATTTTAAATAAACATAAACATAAAGCGCACAAGGAGGACATGTGTTATAACTGAAGGTGCGGTGATGAGTGTCCTGCAGACTTTCTGAGGAGATGCCAGTCTAGGTGTTCTTTCTTTCTGGGCTGCAGGTTAGTGCAATATATTGGTATTAACGATAACTGATATTTAAATAATCAGAACATTATATCTTGTAATGACTGAGACAAATCAGACACAAGTATTTGTTATATTTACCAAATCTTCTTTAAAACTCCTCACCATCCACAAAACAAGGTGCCAGGGTATATGCACAACCCCCTAAAGCAATAGAACCAGGTTCACACAAGTTCCTCTCTCTCCTCCAACTCCCTTCCATCTTCTGTTTGCTCTGCGTGGCCTCTCTGGCCAGGGCCGATAGGCCTCAATCTGCAACCAACCGTGTGCTTACCCAGGGGAGGGGAGAGAGAGAAAACTCTCTCCCAACTACAACAGAGTCAGACTAACCATGCAAGTCCAAGTTTCTTCATTCAACGCAGAAGAAATTGATTGCAACTTCAACACCACCAACTAAGGAGTCATCACAACCATCTTCAGAACCACTGACTGCTTTAACTATGACTACAAAGGCAATGCAAGTATCATATTTTAACTAAACAGGGGTTTAGGATAAGCAATAATCTGTTTTAAAATCAGAATGTTATATGGTTAAATTACTTTTTTTTCATAGCTCCATTTCTTGCTTCCCGGTGTAATACAATTCCATTTTACCTTCCCCATGTACATGTGATTGTGTATTTGTTTAGATTCGTTGTGTTCGTGATTTAGTTCATACAACTTGTGCACAATAAATATTTGGTTCTGACTCTCTGCCTGCAGATTAATGTCACAAATGATTTCTGATCTTGTTACATGCTCTAAGCACTGAACATGATAAAACATTATTTTTCTGTGGCCGTGAAAAAAATCCCTTTTTTTCATTAATAAATTATCAACAATAAGTGTACACTGTCCGGAATGATAAATTGATTGTAAAATTAATTTAGCTACATCAAATTAACTGATCCAAATATTCATAATTAATCATAATTTATGCTTTATAAGTTACTTGTTATAAATATTTCCTCTTTGAGCTAATTTGCTACAATCTTAATACTACACATACAATAATATTGTAAATAATCCAGTGGCAGTAATGGTTGACACTCATCATAATAGGTGGCAGTATTGCACCTTAACGCTTGTTACCACCCATCATAAAATCCCCAAAAGATGATGATGCAGTGTGTAACTACTACTGCCACAGAAATTCAAATCAGAGGAGGGGACAGGCAAAAGTGAGAGAATGCAGACAGAGCTGATTTGATAACCTGTTTTTGTATACTTTTGTACAATTGGTTACAAACTGTCTTTCTGCCTCTAGCCAAAAGGGAGAAAACACAAAATAAACAGTTAAAGATAAATTTCACTAATAATATTGTTAATATTTCTCCCCAAATTTATATACAGTAGATATTGGAATAATATGATTATATACGATAATCATGTAGTGCAAATCTGATATTGTGACTGCCCTAGTTGGCACTCATAGCCCTCCCTTTCTATTTTTTACAATCTTTGTGTATACACATGGGACAAGACAGGTATATTGAGGAGAGGTGCATTCAGCATTTAATGGCACCATTAACTTCAGATGCAGCTCATCACACTCTGCCAGCCCAGTCTCGTACTGTGCCACTCCTTTCATATGCCTGTTCCAATCGGGAGCCCAGATGCTGGGCGGCATTCGAAGGGATGGGGCAGTGCATATGTAGTGTGGACATGCATAATTATGTTTTGTAAGTTATTGACCCTTTATTTAACCAGAATAAAACTCACTGAGATAAACTATATATTGACACCCATGGTTAATATAATCATAGGCAACTGTGAAAATAAATCTGCATTGTTTATCCTTTTTATCTTTCATAAAAAAATAAAAAAATTAACCTTTCATTGAAGTAAAACAATTGAAAGTGTGGGGGAAATCTCATTATGAAATAAATGTTTTTCTCTAGTTCACGATTGCCACAATACTTGACACCCAATTATAGTAATGTTCTTTTCCCAAGATAACAGCTCTTGTTATATCGGGAGTCTTGTTTTATAATGCTTGATGAGTTTGGAGAACACCTGACAAGAGATCAGAGACCAATCCTCCATACAGAATCTCTCCAGATGCCACAGATTCCCAGATCCATGTTGGTGCTACTTCTCATCAGTTCACCACACATTTTATATAGGGTTATGATCAGTGACACATTTTTGTGTTGATTTTTATGTTTGTTTTGGATCATTGTCCTGATGGAAGATCCAACCAAGGCCCATTATAAGATTTGGCGACTTAAACTGTGCTCCTCACTGTACATTAGGAAGATATAGACACATGTCCTCTACCAGGCAGATTTGTAACATCTTTAGTTGATTGGAACTTCTTTGAACATTAATGTCCTGATGGTGGAAATACCTATTTTCCTATATCCACTTTCTATTTTGTGGAACAATATTTTGCTGCACATCAGAACTACACGCACCTAAAGGATTATTAGGAACACCAAACTAAAACTGTGTTTGACCCCCTTTCTCCTTCAGAACTGCCTTAATTCTATGTGGCATTGATTCAACAAGGTGCTGAAAGCATTCTTTAGAAATGTTGGCCCATATTGATTGGATAGCATCTTGCAGTTGATGGAGATTTGTGGGATGCATATCCAGGGCACGAAGCTCCCGTTCCACCACATCCCAAAGATACTCTATTGGGTTGAGATCTGGTGACTGTGAGGGCCATTTCAGTACAGTGAACTCATTGTCATTTTCAGGAAACCAATTTGAAATGATTCGAGCTTTGTGACATGGTGCATTAACCTGCTGCAGTAGCCATCAGAGGATGGGTACATGGTGGTCATAAAGGGATGGACATGGTCAGAAACAATGCTCAGGTAGGCCGTGGCATTTAAACGATGCCCAATTGGCACTAAGGGGCCTAAAGTGTGCCAAGAAAACATCCCCCACACTATTACACCACCACCACCAGCCTGCACAGTGGTAACAAGGCATGATGGATCCATGTTCTCATTCTGGTTATGCCAAATTCAGACTCTACCATCTGAATGTCTCAACAGAAAACGAGACTCATCAGACCAGGCAACATTTTTCCAGTCTTCAACTGTCCAATTTTGGTGAGCTCGTGCAAATTGTAGCCTCTTTTTCCTATTTGTAGTGGAGATGAGTGGTACCCGGTGGGGTCTTCTACTGTTGTAGCCCATCCGCCTCAAGGTTGTGTGTGTTATGGCTTCACAAATGCTTTGCTGCATACCTCGGTTGTAACGAGTGGTTATTTCAGTCAAAGTTGCTCTTCTATCAGCTTGAATCAGCCGGCCCATTATCCTCTGACCTCTAGCATCAACAAGGCATTTTCGCCCACAGGACTGCCGCATACTGGATGTTTTTCCCTTTTCACACCATTCTTTGTAAACCGTAGAAATGGTTGTGCGTGAAAATCCCAGTAACTGAGCAGATTGTGAAATACTCCGACCGGCCCGTCTGGCACAAACAACCATGCCACGCTCAAAATTGCTTAAATCACCTTTCTTTCCCATTCTGACATTCAGTTTGGAGTTCAGGAGATTGTCTTGACCAGGACCACACCCCTAAATGCATTGAAGCAAATGCCATGTGATTGGTTGATTAGATAATTGCATTAATGAGAAATTGAACAGGTGTTCCTAATAATCCTTTAGGTGAGTGTATATATTAGTGGTGGGCCGTTATCGGCGTTAAAGTGCTAACGTGAGACTCTTATCGGGCGATAAAAACTAATATTGCCGTTAATCTATTCTCAAAGTTGGGTTGGGAGCTGGGTCAATGACTTTCACCTTGATATTTTAGCGCAGATGTATACCTAGCCGAATTGCACTGTAGGGAGCGAGAACGAGTCTTCGAACCTGCGTATATGCCTACTGTGAAATTACCACATCAAGCGTGAACGCTGTCTTCAGAACTCGGGTGCGCACCCGCGAGCCGTACTCGAGTCCTGACGAGCGTGACTGACATACTGTAAGCAGAGAGCTGTACATATCATTTCTGCTCGTCGTCAGCGTTCTTTAGAGCATTTGCAGTACATTCGCGACATAAAGACGCAAGTGCCATAACCTGCTGAAGCTTTGGTAACAAAATCAACGGTTCAAAAACAAAAATATAAAAGTTAGGTGAACTAATCTATTCATTTTGGCAGCTTCTCGCTCAATGTCGTTAACAAGTAACAGGGTAAACAGCTGCTGCTTTGATGACGCAAACGCACCCCGGTTCGGATCATAGACTGTATGGTTCGGACCCAAATAATATAATATGAACAGATTATAGCGGGGGCAGCGGGAGGGAGGAGCAATCGAACTCGGGTTCGGTCCAGGCAATCGAACCAAGTGTGAAAGCACCAGTCATTATTTGGGTATAGCACACATAATCTGAATGCCTTCAGCAGAATTCAAATGAGCCATTTTAATGTAGATTAATTCCAAGATCACAGTGAGATTAATCTACATTAAAAAAATTTATTATATATATTATGTAATATATATATATATTAAAAACATTACATGAATGGGGATATACTTCAGATATATTTTACATGGAAGAATTTCTAGGGGTGCCAATAATTGTGGTCAACATGCATGGGAGAAAACATTAATATTTCATAATAAGATTTCCCCCACAACTTTCAATTGTTTCACTTCAATGAAAGATTAGAATTTTGTGCATTTTTTAAAAGAAAAATCAAAAGGAGAAACAATGTAGATTTATTTTCACAGCTTCCTTTGCTCATATTGATCAAAATTGCTAATATTAGTGGAGGGCGTTGTAAGTGCCTGCAGCTCAAATACAACAGAGACAATTTTCAAGCACTAGAGGTCTTTTACAAGTTCCATAAATTCATCCAATTGTGGAAGCATAGTTAGTAACATTTTTGGGGGTATTGTTAATAATTGTTCCATGATTCTGGGTCGCTGAATGTAAAACCAAAAGTGCTTCGTTTTAAACATATAATCATAATAAGTGGGATCTCTCACTGAATTTCCTTAATTGACCTTAAATGGTTTGAGTGTCCATGTGTATTTCAAGTGTGTGCCTGACTGACTGCAGATATACTCATGCACTTAACTGCACTGCAGAGTCCCTGTGGATCAGATCCAGGAGTTGTTTTCAAGACACACACAAACACACACATACACATTTGAAGCTGCAGAGCGTAAGAGATGGCTGGTGTTAAACATTCACCCACACACACTTGACTCTCTCTCCTTCTCTTCCGTTAGTCCTGGATCTTTACAAACACACACATGCACACACAATGTGGATCCTCAGCAGGAGCATTCAGGTCTGACTCCCACGTTCACGCCTGCTTGAGGAGGTGATTTGCATGTATTACCTTGGACGTTAAACACTGCAAAACTGAGGTCTCACATTTCATTTTGCATGCACAGACAACTAATAAACCATTAGTTTATATGAGCCTTTTAAGCTCAGGTAACAGTAGCCTACACAGTGGAGAATATAGACCCACTCCCTCGTCTAATCCTTCTTCTGGACATTGTAATTTTTCTTTCTCGCTCACCATTTATTCTCTCTCCCTATTCCTGGAGGAGAGCGTGGCATTTATTCCCTGTCTCCTGCTCGATGGTACTGTCAGCTCATTTCTCAGAGGCCCTCTGAGGTGCCCGTCGGGACTAAAACTACAATACCCATAATTCCCTCTGGGAAACTGTTCCACAGAGGCTCGATGATAGCACAGAAGGATACCCAAGAGATATACGAAGCAGGATCTACATATACACACAAAATGGTGCTTGTTTTGTGCTCCTCGCTCACTGGCAAGGTTGCCAGTGAGCGAGGAGCACAAAACAAGCACCATTTTGTGTGCTTTTGGACCAGTGGCCTTTTCATGTTTCTGTTGTATGATTCAAAACAGTGTACGCATTTTAAACATTTGATTTGCGAAGAAGGAATTCAACAACCGCCAAAGGGTGTTTTGGTGAGCGAGCAAAAGGCATGCCGAGGTGTGTAACCGATCCACACGATACCACTGCACATGACCGAGCTTTTCTTTCAAAAAGAAAAACTAGAGGTTTTCTTTTGCCAAAGCAAACCTGAAGGAACAAACATTCACATAAAAGAGCAGGGATGGGGATCGATGGGAGGTTTTATGCCACATAGCACTTAAAGTTTCTACAAACCAAGTAGTAATTTCAAAATTATTCTGAGAAAAGTAAAAGGAAATAGTGTGGGTGTGAGCGAGTCAACAATTGCCTGAATAAAGTCGAAACAAAAGGGCAGAGGCAAAACGCACTGCCTTCGTGTTTGATATGTAATTACGAAGATTTCTGCAAAAGCTGAGGTGATGAGATGTGTTTTAGAGAAAGGCCAGTGTGAAATGGCTCTGACAGTGAAGATCCAGCTGAAAGCTTTGAAATAATTGTATTTCCACTCCTTTATAATGTGAACTCAAATAGAGCGGGAGATTCATTGGTATCTGATTAAATGTAGAGAATGGCTCTAATTATACTTTGTTCATCTTCACTGGTTCCTTCTGCATTTTGACCTGCTCACTATAGGTGCTCTATATCTAGAACGTGATGTGTATGTTTATTCTAAGGGGTAAATCTTATAAGAATGATTTTTTTTTCGGCAAAGGTTTTTTATTTTAGTCTGCTAAAGAGCTAAATGCAAGCTTTGCATTTGAACCGATTCGCCCTCCAATTTCACAACAAATAACAAGCTTCCTAGAAAACTTTTTCTTCCTCCCGTGCTTCTTTTCTCATTGACTCCTAGTCTTTCATCAGGACTCACTATCACCACGGGGAGATTTCTTTCTGGTTTCCGAGCTTGACACAACAGTGTGTATTTTTGTGAAGCATCTGACACTTCACAGGGCGTCACTTCAGTTGTGTGTATTGCAGAAGGGGTGTTAGGGGGCGAGTTAGAAGGGCACACCCCTGGGAGACAAGCAGTGTGCTCCGAAAATCCGCTTCCCCCATCCTAGCACGGCCACAGGGGAATCCTGAGCTCTTCAAAGTGTACGTTGTGGCAGCAGGGGAGTGAGGTGGAAAGCAAGGGGAAGAGAGAGGAGTACTGGAGATCATGGCAGTGCATTAAGAATCATTTAAAAGTTACAGACGTGAACTCTCCTCTCTGTCTCTCTCTTGCTGTTCTCACTCGTTTCTTCCAGCTCTCTTGTAAGCCAACATCACATGCCCTACTTGACACTTACGACATGCAGCGAATGCAGTCGCTATACCAGCCGAAAATAGAAAAACACAATTACATCAGTCTCAGAGGCAGTAGTTCTGTGCATGAACATGCACTGGCTGTTTGCTCTGATCTCTCTGAAACCCCTGTCAATGCACGTACCTTAACCGTGACAATTTTCCATTCCTTGTCTCGGAATCTCTCCAATTACTATGGGTGGAGACCCGTAACTTACTTTCCATATCAGTTCATTTGTAATTAACTCCCTAAATTTTCACTTTCTTCTCCCACTACTTTTAGCTCTGAGTAATGGAATGAGTTGGAAGCGAATGAGAAAGACAATAAAGGGAACATTCTGAGTGGGTTTTTTTCCAGAGGATTAAAATTCCAATCATTAATAACCTCTAGCCCCCATCAATACTACTTTCACAATCTCAGCTCACCGTTTCCAAGCCATTCCCAAGCCTCTTTACACCTTGTAACTGGTTCTGATCAATAATTTTGCATTGGAGACTGATGCATTTAGATCTGTTGAATATTTTAAATCCACATCATAGCTTTACTTTTAGCCATGTGTCTTTTCTAAGAGCTTATATGTTGTATAAATGAAACAAGAGCCACAGAGAGAGTCAGAGGCGAGTCTTTAGGTTTGATTGAAAAAGTACAAAGAGGGATGGGTTAATTCATCAGGCCTCATTTCGTTATGAATGAGTAAAAGCAAATGTAATTTGTGTTAAAGCTTGCAGTTATTCCACATTGAAGTGTGCATGTATTTAGAGTGATTCTTAGGTTAATTACAAGGTCAAATATGACTATATCCATATCAATGTGCTTCCAACAAACCTTACTTTTTGTTTATGAGCTGCGAGATATCCGTGCACTCGCTCAGCCCTGAGGAACGGTGCGCTGTAAACAGAGAACCTCACATCCAGAGTCTTGTCCCGCACCTCCACCAGACTGAAAATGTTGACGTCATCTGCCCCCACCGACAGCATGTCTGACAGGAAGTCGCCCAGCAGCTCATACCTGCTCTTCAGATTGCCACGATGTTCCATGAACTCTGTGGCGGATATGTCTGTCAGAGACACAAACATACAAATGCACAACACATGAGGATAACAGAACCGTATACATTTGAACAAAACTACAAAAAAACCCAGCACCATTTTAATACAGCGCAGAACTGAGGTGCAGAGCTCATGAAAAATACATGGTCACGCTTTTCCCTCCTCAACACATCTTCTCGTCATTAAGTGTGGTTAGTGCCTGTCAGTAACTGTTCGCACAAACTCCATCTGACATGCTCTGTCAAAAAGTCTGGGGCGAGAGCTCAAACTACTGCATGTGGCAAGTCTTTGTCACCATAGTAATGGGTGCTGCGCTTTATGGTCACGGTTCCCGGCACATTATGATGAAGCTGGCCATGGCCTCTGAGCATTGTAGGCAAATTGTGATACTTCAGCAACCATTCGACCATCGATTTTCCTGTGCTGGAGGTGTTCTTTCCTTCGAACACCCAATGGACTATTCTAATTGGGATGCTTAGCCTACATTTTGGGACTGTGAGGGTGGTTGAGCAGTGGCCCCAGGGGGTATGTTAGACCAACTGAGAGAGATCCTGAGCTCAGTCTGTCCCCAGGCTGAGTCAGCGTCCCTTGGGGCCAGTGCTGGAGAGTGGCGGGGTGTCATAACTCTCACTGACACTTCACAACTCAAAGGCAGAGGGGCATGTTTGAGAAAATTGAGGGCGATTTTTCAGTTTTAATGGCAACAGTGACATGGAAAGATGGATTCGGTCTGAATTAGGGATAGAATGATTACCGGTTTCACGATAAACCATGATAAAACATACTGGAGATTAGTAATATCGTTTAAAATGTAATTATCATTATAACCGTGTGTGATTATCACAATTTTAAAAACTTGTGGTAAATCCTGTCCAGCCAGCATCATTCTGGCGCTGGTGCTGGCGCAGCGCACAACGCCGTTTTTTGAATGAGAAGAAATGGCAGAAGCCAGTGACAACGACGGGGCATTTTTTCAGCCTTCTAAAAGGACCAAATCTGAGGTGTGGTCATATTTTGGATTTTACAAAAGTCCTGAGGGAAACTTAATTGAGTATGGTCACTCTGTCTGCAGAACATGGCAAACGCTTAAAATCTGCAGAGTCGTCTTTGTGACCACTCACTGTTGTACAGCAAACACAAGGCAAGTCGACTTTGACCTCAATACCAAAACTACATCTGGGAAATAATTGGACACAAAGTTTTGAGTTGAAATATTTTATCTCACTTACTTTAAATTAACGTGAAGCTTCAACAAAGAAAAGTTGGCAGCAAGTGGCTTTGAGCCAAAGACGATCGAACAAGTTCAGACAAGACTATTAAGGAATAATTATGTACAGGTCCTTCTCAAAAAATTAGCATATTGTGATAAAATTTAAATTTCATATATTTTAGATTCATTGCACATCAATTGAAATATTTCAGGTCTTTTATTGTTTTAATACTGATGATTTTGGCATACAGCTCATGAAAACCCAAAATTCCTATTCCTAAAAATTAGGAATGCATATAATGCATATAATGCATAGCTATCGACGACGGACATTATAGGGAAGGCAATCCCACAGAACAGAATCTTGCTTAAAAAAAGTGCATAGAGCTGCTTGTTTTATGTTGTTTGTTGATTTTCAAATATAAAACGTGTTGAAATGTTTTCAGTGTGTGCATCTGTTCTTTTTTAACACTTTCATCTCAATTGAACAAAACCATGATAATACTGATAATCGTGATACTTTGGGTCACTATAATCGTGATATGACAATTTAATACTGTTCAGTACTTCACTACTTCAGCTCATTGTTTTTGCCTTAAATGAATACACTGTTTTAATGAATACATTGTTAGCTAACTGCACAATTTGCATAAGTAAATTTCTAAAATACATAACTTGGACACAGTCACCTGTGATAACAGATCACTCTAAATTGAAATATAGATACATTCATTTTCTGTAAAGCTGCTTTGAAACAATATGTACTGTAAAAGCTCTATACAAATAAATATTAATTGAATGTGACCCCCTCACCCGTAGGAAACATAGAAGGTCATGTTGTGAGTATGTGATGGCCGAACCCGCGACCACACATTGATAAGGGTAATTTGCACGCATTCCTTCATTCACTCACAGCGCATTCATTCTTCTCGAATACATTCCACTATACTCATTCGCATTGACAGTTATTTTCTTTTTTGATTTTGCATAGTATTTGAGGTTTGTTATATATATATATTTATATAATAAAAACGCTACACATACTTTGTTTGACATATTTTTAATGCTTTATTTAAGTAGTACTTTGTTCGTGAGTTTGGAGTGCACACTTACTGGCTTGCATTGTGCTATTTCTGATCCTTGTTTCTATTGAGTTTAAGTTACCGTGAGGTGGGTTGGAGTGGGTTGGTAATGGCGCTGGTTGCGGTGTGTGCGTCCATCCATCGCCATGGTCTCGACGAGTAAAAGGCTGACGATCATGCAGCAGTGGAGATTTATGAAGTATATGTCTCTGCAGGTTAGTAATAGGAGTAATCTCATCAGTGGGTGTGGCCATAAACAGAGGGACGGTTTCAACTGTGTTACCTGATTTCCCCACGTCACAGTGTGGGTTGGGTTTAGGGGTGGGGTCGGGTGAAGGGGATCTTTTTCTTTGCGTGATTTATAAACACCCATCAGTTTGAAAACACCCACTAATTTAGAAACACCCACTCTTGTTCCGCAGAGACCTCATACTCAGATTTATGGCCAGAGAGCTCCGCTAGCCGATACCAAGAGGAAGTGATGTCATGAGGGGGTTGATTTGTGGAGGTTTACTAGTTTCTATTATTAACATTTATTGGTTTGCATTATTATTATTTTGAGTTGTTTTTGATAGTTATTTTGATTTAGTTAGATTGCAAATTTCTTGTTGCTTTATAAAATGTTGATTGTATGTTCCCCCTTGTCTTTGTTTAGGTGAGCTCACCATTTGTCTTTTGTCTCAGTTAGGAGGTCAGTTTGTTCTGTTAGGTTCTCCTGCGGTTTTTCTTTATATTTAATATAAGTTAAGTTTGTGTTGCTGAACTCAGTTTATTTAAGTCTAGCTAGAGTATTTGTTAGATTTAATTGATTTATTTTGTATTCTTTATTTGTGACTTTTTTCTATATTTTGGGGTAAAATAAAACCCTTTTTTTGTTGGAAATCTAGTGTCCTTGTGCCTTACTACCTGGCCGTCTCACAGAGTATAAACAGGCAAACAAATGTAGCTCAGAATATGTGTGCAAGTTTTACTGAGGTTTTTGTTGTTCATTTAAAATTTGTGGAAATGTGCATTTTCAATTTTGACAGCTAATGACACCAGGTACACAACATTTTGAAAGGACACTACTAATAATCCTTATGGCCTTGTTATAGTTTACGTCAAATGACATGGTGTCTAATTGGACTAAAGCCTATAGCATAAGTGTTATGTCTTTACTCTTGCAGCCCTAGAGTGTATCACTACACGTATAGACCTGAACATCCTCGAAAATAATCATTAGTGGTTGAAGAGTGTCAATCATGGAGCTTTAGGTGGGGGCAAGGAAGGAAACTGTGATTAGCTTTGGGGGGTGCAGGAAGGGTGGCTGTCTGCTCCCATCAGGAGCTGTGTGTGAAAAGGAGACTCATCATGACAGCTGGGAACAGCCTCACACCTGGCTTTGATCCAAGCCCAGATCAAACCTGCTCTCCTTCCCACGGGCATTAGATGTGCTTACCACCTTTTCTGGATGTTAAACACACACACACACACACACACACACACACACACACACACACACACACACACACACACACACACACACACACACACACACACACACACACACACACACACGTTTGTTTTTGTGAAATGTGGGGACATTCCATAGGCGTAATGCATTTTATACTGTACAAACCGTATTTTCTATCCCCCTACACTGCCCCTGCCCCTAAACCTACCCATCACAGGAGACTGCTCAGTTTACTTTCTGTGAAAAAACCTCATCCTGTGTGATTTATAAGCATTTTGAAAAGTGAGGACATGGGGAACGTCCTCATATTTCACCCTCTTTTTGTAATACCTATGTCATACCCATGTCATTATACACATTTGTGTCCTGATATTTCACAAAAACATGAACACACACACACACACACACAAACACACACACACACACACACACACACACACGTCTGGTTCACTATCTTTGTGGGGACTCTCCATAGACGTAATGGTTTTTATACAGTACAAACTGTATATTCTATCCCCTTACAATAATCATACCCCTAAACCTGCCCATCAGAAAACTTTTTTTCCCCACCGTGATAGAAAAACATGTACACACAAACTTAAAAATGTACAGGGAGCAGCAGGGATATATGAAAAGAAATGATCAATTAATGCTAGTCCTATCCTAATCCTATAATAATAATAATTATTGAGAAATTTGTCATTTTCTAGCAATAAACGTTAAACAAATTTTGACAACCAATATTTGGTTAATTTAAAAATAGTTACTTCACATGCAATTTCACAATTTAACTCCACACAGAGTAAAAGGCTCGTCAGCATGGGGTAAAAGTCAGAAAGTATTGATACAAATTCTTTAGATTAGTTTGTACTGTTTTTGGTATATTTTGATAAAATATATTTTTTTGTTCAATAAACATACTTTCATTAAAATGTGTTAATTTTTAAAAATATAGAAACAAATGTATTTTAAAAAGTAAAGATTCTGGAAGCACTGAATGAGATTCCATAATAATTTAACAAAGCTTTACAGTAGTAACATGATATTTTATTGATATATTATTAGTAATATGACATTTTATTTTATGATATGATTAAGATCATATTTTCAAATACAATATTTTCATTATAAATATGGTTATTATCTCTAAGGTGCATACCCAATTTGATATATGATATTTACCACCTGAATCTAACAATGTCATGTCAACAAGATGAAAAAGTCATCCAGCCATTTATCATCAGGTTAATTATTGTGCCTTTAGCCCCAAATATTTTTACAAATTCTTCCATTATTGAAAAAACATCTCAGGTTACGCCTTCAGTGTGAATGTATCTGAAGCATGTGTGCTACTAGTCTAATCTTGATTGGTGGTGCGTCACCTTGTGATGTGTGCCCACGTAAAGCAGAAGCTATAAAGGAAAGCCAGCAACACAGCAGAATCAGCTTCTGATATGATGAAGCAAGATGCTCCCAGGCATGCAGCAAGTATGGCAAGAGGATGCAGTGTCTCGTTCCCCTCTAAGAGAACCATGGTTACATGAGTAACCTGAGGCATTTGCTTTCGAGGGAACTTGTGCTGCATCAAAATTATGAAGCTTTGGGGAATGAAATACCCACTTAGCCATGCTGACAAATGCCTGTCCTGGTGTGAAGCTGTCCTGGCACAAATCAGGACAAAAGAGCTTGAGACCCCAAGTGACCAGAGTGCCAGGCTGAAAAATTCACAAAAGTTTGTGGGAAAGACCACCCTGCCACACATCAAAAGATTCTTGAAGGGATGCACCCGACAACAACGCTCTGGAGGAAGCACCGCTCAGAGTGGAATGCTCCATGACTTGAAGAGGAGAAGGCAGACCACACACATAAGCAATAGAAATAGCTTCCACAATCCTGCTGATTCCACAATTCCACACCTGCTGATTGTTTGTTTTGAGGCCGGGCAGACCTTCTTTGGGGTCCCGATGCATATCAGCAGCTAGTCAGATTTCCTTCAATGAGAGGTCTTCCAAATGTAGACCTCGAGAGCTCTGACAGGGCATAGTAAATATAGGCTCTCCTGTTCTGCTGACACATGAGGAGGAGGAGGATGAAAGGCCTGAAGACCTGTTGACCGAGCCACTTTAGTGGGTACCTTAGGCACATAACCCGGCCTTGGGTGGAGAAAAACCTACAGCCTACCCAGGGTAAACTCTAAGCAGGAGGAGGTAACTGACAGGGCCTGCAGATGTCCTACTCTCTTAAGTGATGTAATCGCTAATAGAAACACCATCATAAAGTGAAAACTCTCCACTTTAAGGTGTATAGTTTTCTAATGGGGCGGGGGATGGGGCTAGAATTGAGAATGGTCTCTACCACCTCAACCTGCATTTAGGAACTGATCCCCCTCAGAACCCATACCCAAAGATTCAACTTCTCTGGCCGGGTGTGGTATATTGTGCCTCCTGACTGGAATCTACCACCGTCTAAAGATCCAAAAAACATATTCTGGCCGGCCAGAATGGGGATACCAGAATAAACTCTTTCTAAAACTGCCGGGAGCAGAGTGATCACCTCTGCCATGTCTGTACCATGCATCCAGCCCCAGAGGAACTGAAGGAGAACTATAGGGCACAGAAAATCATCTCTTGAGACGCAAACAGATCTACATCCACCCGTCCAAACTTCCTCCAAATTAACTCCACTGTCTCAGGGTGGAGCCTCCATTCCCTAGGCCTCAGTCCCTGCCTCGAAAGGACATCTGCTCCCAAATTTATGTGCCCAGGGATATTCAGTGTTCTGAGAGATAGCAGTTTTCCCTGAGACCACAAGATGATCTTATGGTTGATGCTGTTGTGTTGCTGGCCAAGGTGATGCAGCAAGATTGGACTAGTTGCTCACATGCTTTAGATACAGTCACGGTGAAGGCGTTCCCTAAAGCATCAACTTGGGGGACTGTGTGGTGGTCAATATGTCTTTGTGTATGTTAGTGAGGCCAGCAGGGGGTGCTCACCCTGTGGTCTGTGTGGGTCATAATGCCCCAGTATGATTTTTTGCAAGATGTTAAATTGAAGTCCTGACTCCCTGTGGTCATTAAAAATCCCACAATGTCCCTTGTAAAAGAGTAGGTTTAACTCCGGCATCCTGGCCAAATTTCCCAATTGGTCTTGGTCCATCATCATGGCCTCCTAATCATCCCTATAATGATAGGGACTCATCCCCATACTGCATACTGTCTCCTCTCCACCAATAAGCTGGTGTTTGGTTGGAGTCCTGGCACAATATGGCTGCCGTCGCATCATCCAGGTGGATGCTGCAAATTTGTGGTGGTTGAAGATATTTAAAAGATAAGTCCACACTGGCTAAGCAGTCGGAAACCTCAAAAGTTCAAACTCAAAAAGGTTTTCATGTTGTGTGTCCTGCAGAATGTGGGAGTTTATGTATAAATGTGTGTATGTGTGTGTGTGTGTGTGTGTGTGTGTGCCCTGTTTGTGTACAGGCAGAGCAAAGGTTATGGGAATAAAATTATGTGCTTGGTTATCTCCATGAACTAGCATGGGTGTCTAAAGAACTTCTCCACATATTTTTTCTCATATTTCATTTTACAATCAGTTCACTTTCAGAGATTTACAGAGCAAGCTATAATCTCAAAGAAGCAGCATTAAATATGCCTTATGACTCTCCAGTGCCTTCAACATTTGCACCTGAAATGGGATTTCAAATGTCAAGAAGGCAGTAAGTAGTACAAAAGACAAACTTTCTGTTAGCCCAGAATTCCATGCATGTTGAGACAGGGCTCCAGGGATATAAACAGAATCATTACAATTTTTACCTAAATACTGCCCTTAAAACCCTGGGTTATTTTTAACACATTAAACAACATTAGGGTGTTTTTTATGCATAATTGCAATTATTTTAGATTAATCAATAATTGCAGTGATACAACTGAAAATCCAATGAGGCACTGCATCATCAATGTTACACAGCACTACTATTTGGCTTTTTTATCATTACTGTAAAAGCTGCCAAATGGGTATGACAACATTCATATTTATTGTAAAACTATATTATATACAGTTGATCTGGGAATTATAAGACTGGCTTTTAATTCCAACTTCATGGCATCACTATACCTCTGGAGGGTTAATAGTAAATTGCAACTTTTATTTAAAGACTTTACAGATCTATGAGACAAATATCTAATAGCACAGTCCACAGTAGATTAAGATATAAAACTATGAAAATGCAATAAAAACAAACCCAGATTGTTTTTTAATGCCACTCATAATCCTGGTTCAATTAGAGATTGTAAAAGATTACTGATAAGAGAGGCATTTACAAACACAATGTAGTTATAAGGCATTTGTGAAGGTATTTGTGAAGTCACAATGAGCAAAGGCTTGCTGTTTTTCCATGCCTGCAATAAATTCAGTTGCACTGCTGAAATCAAAGATAAATCTCTTTATAGGCTTATGAGTTTGCTATTGGCTTGCATTTTATATTCTGTCTCTCCGTCTCCCACAAGGCCTTTTCCCCCACTTTAATAGTCTTAAAACTACAAAATCCTTAGCTATAGTCCATTTCATTTCAGCTCAGTCTTGTTTTTATTAAAACGCTGGCTGTCGTAATGTCACCAAATTCAATATGCCCACGAGTTTTACTGCCACGACTGGGCCCACAATCAACACAGCTCCTGATTCCAGACCCAGATCATCAAACTATTTTAATGTCTTTGACTGAAATAAATATTGGACAGAGACTCGGCTTACATCTCGACAGTGCTGTATACCGAGTGTCATTCATTATGAGTCAAATTAGTTTAAAAGCCTTTAAAATGAACTAAATTGGAAGTAGTATTTTATTGCTGCATTACTATATACAACTCCATTTGCTTGTCTAAAACTCAAAATGATAGTGTTACGGTGCAGTAGTTAAGCTTAGTTTTCAAGCTTTAGCTATGCACAAATTAAATGCTGCATCCAAGGTGCAGTTGTAAATAAATGCAAGAAGACAAATAACAATTCAGTATCCATCGCTAATATTGAATGATATGTATTCTATGTAAATCAAGAGATTTGCAAACTTTACTTTTAAGGTATTTATTTAAAAAAAGGTGGTGATTTTTTTTGTTTAGTTTAATTAAAATAAGCTGAAATAACATTTTTTTAACATTTTGTCACAATGTAATTTATTTTTGTTTGATCAACCTAATATATTTAAAACTGAAGTTAACTTAATCTGTGTTAAAACTACATGAATCAGGGCAGGGGCTCTGTAGTTGGCAGCATACTTTGCAAGTGACTGCATTAGGACGGTAAATTAAGGGATTAAAGTGTTATTTTATGTGTTTTGGGGAAAGGGAAAGAAGTTGTTTGTTTATGTTAGTGTTTAATGTTCAGTTACGTTTGACGTTTAGAGAAGTTTCTGTAATGTTTTTAAATGTGTGGTTACCATAATGCAGAAGAGTGTCGCATGTGCTTAGTCTGTGGGAACTCTGTGATCTATGCTAATGTCTGTACTGACACCAGCCTTTTCTTATTTGTTCATCAATCATCATTGTGTATAAGTGTACATATATAAAAAAAATATAGGTTGGACCAACATAAAAATATTTAATTAAGTAATAAAGTTAAGTTAAACATACTAGATTAAATTGATTTGACCTAGACCAACTACTAGGGGTTTGATGAGACACAAGTCTGCAAGTCCATTTTTAAATGTTTTAACTAATCATCTTGAATGTCATTTCAGTTCTACTTTATGAGTATGAATTATCATATGCATTGAAAGACAACAATACTCAAGCACTGTAAAAGGTTTTGCCACAACTCAACTGACTGGTTTCTCTCCTGTATGATTTTCTCTTCAGACCTTACTGTACATGAATTATGAGCTTCCAGAAATTCTGACTACATTACACAAATTGAACATAGAAATAAAAAGTGTAAATGACAAAAATAAATAACCATAATCAAATTACTCTCTCAGTATTCAAAGTGCAAACAGAGACCAGAGTTAAGAGGTGGTCATGGCTACTAGCTTTGATACTGGGAGACTGGCTATTGCATGTCGCCTAATTTGCCTGAATCAGCGAGCTCGCATTTACTTTCGCTTTAGATTCGCGATCGCACATACTCTGTGTATAGGGAGCGCCAGTGCTGAGCACGCATTCTAGATAATAAAACATCATAAGACACTCTATCAGGCTCTGTTGCACACAAATCTTCTGCCATGGTCCTGTCAATCATCTCCACTTACTTTTGTCACGTGATCAGTGAACTGTGATTCTTGCAGCTCAGATGCAGTTACACACAGTGCAGAGCAGAGCAGAGCAGACATTTACAATAGTTTACAGTTGAAGCGACCATTGACTAACTGAATTAAATGGTTTTTATTTTCATTAAAAAACAAAATGACAGTGGAGGATGTACCGTACCCTACATCTGTACATCTGTGTCAAAGTTAGCACTGATTAATGATCAGCTGAAATCTATTTTCAATGTCACGCAGCACTATGACATGATGTCATGATGATCACTTGTACCTGCTAATCTCAGAGAGGCTGAGTTGTAGATGACATCGTCCCGTAGCTCTCTCACATTCACCTTCACGCTAGAGACGGCATCTGGCCACACCCCATCTGACACTCGAACCTGAAAGTCATAACTCCCAGGAGGAGCATTCTCCTTTATGATCAGAAACCCTGTCCGCTTGTTCAGGATGAAATAACTGCAGGTAGGAAAAAATAACAGGATTCAAATATTGATATATTTTATTTTATCAGCCATATATAGTTGTTACTGCCCTTTTTTTTCTACAAAATATATAACTCTAATGCATTTTCATAGAAGACCTTGTAAAAAACCAAGTCAATATATATAAAATGAAAAAGCCAAAGTATAAAATGAACAGACCAACAAACACAATTTTCATAGTCATTTGAACTGTGGCTAGAGTGAATGCATTTCAATAAATGGGTAGAGAGAAAGCTGAGAGATAATTCTGGGATATGGAATAGAAAAAGAATGAAAACCAGTGTGAATCCTTGGGTTCTGAGGGTTTCCTCTTATAGCATATTGCAACAAATTGTGAACGGCAGATGAACTGCACTGAAATAAATAAATTTCACTCTCCTCAAACTAAACCAATATGAAATCAAAGACTTTGTATAACTGAATAGCACAATTTATAAGTCCACTTCAACTTCACATAAACAAATATTTACCACTTACACCTAAACCTGCTGAATGTACACATGCAAATCAAATCTATAGAAGCATGGAAGCACAAAAAATCCCACACATTAAGCTTAAATGAAATCATTCATTTTTGGTCACGTTTCCTAATGGAGTTTTGATCTGCATTCCCCCCTTTCTCTATTTCTCAAAGACACGAGTGTTCTCACATTATGTTGCATATGCTGAAGGTTCTGAGAAAGCGAGAGCTCAGGCGCCTGTGTGCTCATGACATCTCAAGGCTGGTCCTGTCAGGATCATCTTATCATTTCATATACACCTCTCCAGTATAGTGCACAACATCAATAGAGAAGAGCAAGAGAGGAAGAGAGATGCTGGGATGTGAGAAAGAAGGGTTAGACATTGTGCTCAGAGATCTCTTGACCCCTTTAAATAATACAAAGGGTGCAGAAAAAATAGTGAAAGGTGCTGGGAGACGTGTATGAACATGTTAACAAGGTGGAGGGGATGATGTAATGACGTGGACAGAAAAGAAAAGGGGAAAGAAACTAAATGGAGTAGAGAAAAAAAGGGGTGGGGTTGGGTGGTCTCACCTAGGAACATGTCCCTCGAAGGCATAAGTTTTGTTATCCCAGTCATCTGGATCTGGTGAGTAAACCTTCCCAAGGACATTGGTTGGCATTCTCCCTGTCATCAAAAAAGACTATCAAAACATTGCATGTGCATCAGGTGTAGTACAGTATACATTATGTATAAATGTATGATTGATTGTGTCTGTGATTGGGGCTGTTGAACGCTTGATTCTGATTGCAGTGTTTTAAGGTATGCAATTGTTTTCCAAAGGTCCATATTAGAGTTCCATATCACTTTGCCAATTTATTTCAGTTATTTCAAAAAGGGTATAAAAGGTATATATATATATATATATATATATATATATATATATATATATATATATATATATATATATATACAGTATCTGGCCCTAAATGTCTTGAAATAAAACAACTGAACAATGTTCTGAGGTATGTTAACCATTGTATAAGCAGAATAATTGTTTATGCAAGGAATAATTGTTGATGAGCTGTCAAATTATTGAAACATAATGCACACCCATGTTGGTAAGGCGGTCATAATGCAAAGTGTGTAATATTTTTTTAATAACTAATAATAACTCATTCTCAGGCCTTTAAAAAATAACCAAACTGGATTGAATAGTTTTAAATAACACACTGTAAAAATGATTTTTCAAAGTAAATAAAGCAACGATTGAGAATGTTTTACAAAAAATAAAATATTTCTTTAATTTAATGTATTACTTTTTGTAATTGTTTGTGAAATTTACTAGCACTTTCTGAGTGAAAATAGTTTCTACACTATTACTTTTTTTCAGTGCAGGATAAAAGATGATTCTTTTGAAAACAACTTTGACCCCAGAGATGCCCTTTGGCTAAATAACAACACTTGCGTAAAGCTTGCATATTGCATATTTAAATGTTTTTTTTTTTTTTTTTCAGAAAATATGGGTTAGAACTTCAGTAGCTTATACTCTGGGGCGTTTGGCAGGAAAACATTTACATTTTGAATCGTCCAGCATGCAAAGCCACACAACATCATGGTGACTCTACACAATTAAAAATAGACCAAGGACACCATAATCCGTCATTCAGATTGTAAAATATTCCCACATAGATTTATAACATATTATATAACCTCACAGGTGCACATACACTAAAAAAACTATTGTAGCTCTAAAGTGGCGTTTACGCTTGTAACATCACGAAACATGCTCCGATAAAAATGACAACAGATTCTCACGATTAAAAAGAGACAACAGACACCATAATCCGTCACTCGGATCGAAAATTATTCATCATGGAATTATAACAAATTATAACATCACAAGCGCACATATGCTAAATAAACTATTGTAGCTCTAAAGTTGTGTTTACACTTGTAACTTCATAAAATTAATTCTGATCATTAGAAATGGCACATCCTTATTTTCAAAAGATTCTCACGATTAAACAGAGACCAAGGTCACTATAATTCGTCACTCGGATCAAAAATCATTTCCCATGGAGTTATAACACACATAACCTGACAGAAGTCTTAAGATAGTCCTATACTAAAATGCATGTTTGAGCTGTTTTAACTGAAAACAACTTGCACTGACGTATCTTAAAATATGCACATCAGTAATGTTTTTATCTAAAGCACATTTATAAAACCTACCTAAATGTCCTAATTGAACTAAGGCCTAATCCTGGCTTAATCTAAACCCTGTCTGTGAAACCGGTTTGACTCCTTTTGCTAAAGTTTTGGAGTTATGAGTCTTTAAATTTGCGTATGTCACTCAGAAAGAGTGAAAGTTTTATAAATTCTTTCTGTTTGTCAAGGACCGAACAAAAAGGCTATATATATCCAGATACAGACCACATATGGGAACATCACCAAAAAAGAAAGAAAAAGAAAAAAAGAATATGTTGCCCTAATTCCTTCCTGAGTTATTGAATGTCTAAAGATTTGTAAAATATATAAAAAATATTTTACAGTTTCTCAGCATCAGATTGTCCAAATATAATAAAAAGTATATTTTCTAAAAATATAAAAAGTGTGCTAACAAATGATACCTACCATTTGACTCTCCTTGCTACCGTTTTGGAGTTATGAGTCTTTACTTTTGTGTATGTCACTCAGACAAAACAACTCTAAAAATGCCTTCAGGGCTTAAGGGGTTAAATAACGTAGCTCTTTCATGGGTTTTCTACTGCATATTTCAGTAAGAGACATCATTTATGTTATATTAAGCCATACAAGTCTTGACACCAGGGGAATCCTTTAATAATTAATGGAAGCCTGGTATATAGAACAACCCCTATTCAGTAACTCCTAGAAAAATACTTCAAATTATTTTCAGAGCCTGAAAAAGTACGAAATGATCGCACTGAAGTTTCAAACTTCTCACCGAGTGGTTCTCAACTGGTAGTCAAACAGTCTACTGTAAAGTGCTCACCTTCAGAAAATTGACTTTGAGGTCAAACATTTTGGTGCTCTCTTCTCTTGTGTGCACTTTAATTATACACTTGTCACCACATAGCTTGCAAACACTGATCTACATCCATTCTAAATCTTGAAGTTATAACGTATGGTTTACAGTAGAATAATAGGGCATTTTCACGCCTATAGATAGTTTTTGTTCCAAGACAGGAACTTCATTTGTTACAATGTTGCATTTTCTACTTGGATCGGTTCGCTTTCACAAGGCAACCTTTCAAAGCGCTCCAAAATGTGTTCACGCAAGTCACATGCAACAACTGTCCCCTTATTGATTTCTTCAACATCATCCATTAAGATGATTGACAAGTTTGCTCCATTTTTTTTTTTTTTTTGGAAAGGAATAATTATTTTTATTCAGCAAGTATGGTAATGACAGGAAATACCTTTATAATAATACACACAATTTGTATTAGAAATAAATTCTGTTCTTTTGAACTTTCTAATCATCCAAGACTTTTGAAAGAAATGTATCACAGTTTCTACAGGTAAGCAGTATGACTGTATTTAACATCAATGATAATAAGAAATGTTTTTTGAGGCCAAACCAGCATATTAGAATGATTTCTGAAGGATCATGTGACACTGAAGACTGGAGTAATGATACTGAAAATCCAGCTTTGCCATCGCAGGAATAAATTACATTTTAAAAACAGTAATAAAATTTAACATGTAATAATATTTAACAATATTACTTTTTAGGGTAATATAAACATATAAATACTTAAACAATTTTGTAGTGGACAGCACATTCCAGGGCCCAGTTTATGTCCGGGCCCCTCACTGCCCGTAACAATGGACAAAGGTTTGCTACATTTTAATTGGATCTTGATGGACTAACACAAACAAACTGTCCAACACCATCAGATAAAGGTGCTAGGACAACAGTCAGACAACTCTTAGAGGCCAGGAAGAAGACCTCTGGTACCAAGCCCAGGAAGGACAGGACTTCTCAGTGGTCCACATGTAGTTTCTGCCCTTCACCTATCTAGAAACTGATCCCTAATGTCCTGGTCTGTGATTGGCATCAAAATTCCTCAGGACCTCGGCAGTAGTGGGTAAAACAAAGAAAGACCATAATGATCCATCCAAATCCATTCCTGGAAACCTTAAGTAAACTACACACAACAATTTCATTCTTATTCAGAGAAATAAGTATTCTCAGTGACAGCTATCTGTAATGCAACATCTTACACAGATTCAGCTGTTAATGAACAAATTAATAAACAGTTCAATATTTTTCCATCATGTTTTGTGTGCATTTGTTTAGAATATTGCCAATATTTTCTGAAGGAGGTTTGGAAAGTGAGAAATGCATTTGTGAACTTTAAATACACTTTAAAGACTTCTAACTGTGCACTGTATGCAAATGAGTTCCACAGGGGAAACAAGGGGGGGCCACACTGATGCCAGCAGTTAGTCGCACACTGGAATGGAAATGCGCTAAATTGCAATCTCCTCCTCATTGGAAGGGGATAAAGGTACCCTTTCAATAGACACTCCTTGTTCTGAGTCTCTCTCTCTCTCTCTCTCTCTCTCTCTCTCTTTCTCATTTAGAGAGAGAGAGAGAGAGAGAGAGAGAGTTCACCAAGTTCTGAGTCTGTCCTTCAAGGATGAAACTGTGACAAATCAACAAGTTCTGCGTCTGTCCTGCAAGGATGAGACATAAAAGATACACCGTAACATTCTGAGCCTCTGGTTTATCCAGAGAGACAACAAAAGATCCAAGGATCTGAGTCTACAGCTTGTGAGGCAGCACCAGATACGACCATGTTCTGAGCCTCCAGCCTGTGAGGAAAGAGACATTAACAAACACTACATTCATAGTTTTAGTCCAGCAAGACACTGACGACTACAGCACGTCCCGAATCTCCATGCCTGAGAGACAAAAGTGGATTGACCAAGTCTTGAGTGTCTGCCCCAGAGAAGCAGAAGACACACAGAGACATTTCCAACAAGGTTAAGCTCAGGAGAGCAAACCTTCACTACGAGGTTCCTTCGTCTGCGTGTTCCAGATTAAGGACCTTCTGCACCTACTTCAGGGCCTCATCTGCGCCTTCCCTTTGGTGCTCCAGGAGATCAGCATCCCAAAGATCTTCGTGTTCAAGGCTGTTGAAACGGATTCCAGCTTTTTCCCCACTGCATTGTCACCCAGCACAACCAGTGGAAGAAGTCACCGCCATCGGACTGCTTACTCAACCACGTTGAACATAAATATCACTTAACCAAACCTCTTTTCAGAGATCTTAGCATTGATGTATATTATTATAAGTACATAATTTTCTCATTTACATTATAGGTAATATAACTGATGCTAGTTAAAAACAAAAAATCTGTAGTTTATTTGTTTGATGTATAATAAGGTTGTTCACCTTAGTTTCAGAGAAACAACAGTTTATCTTTCCATAAGATGACACAAGTCTTCCATAGCCACACTCTTAATCTTAATCACATGTATTTTAAGCATCTTATGCACTTTATTCCTTTATCAGTCATTGTATTCATTTAGTAGTGGTGTAAGTTATTATTGTTTATCTTTAGTTAATAAAATGTATAGGTTAGTGCGCCGTAGCCAGGGAGTCGATGTGATGGGGTGCCGTGCCCCGATAGGACACCTAGTGTGCATACCAAATCAGCTCCCTAGTTCAGTAGTCAGGGCACTGATCAGGAGTCAATGGGCTGACTCCCTGATGAGTGCCCTAACTACTAAACTAGGGAGCGGATTGAGACAGTTGTCGGTTTTCTTGTTGTTGTTTTTTCGTTAACACTCCAGAAATGTACCTCAGCATATGATATATAGCTTAATTATCCGCATTTAGGATACAGTATTAAAGAAATTGTCATATCATGTAGAAGTTGTTTCTAACTGGCTGTCTCCTGCTTATGCTGTCTACCGACTCCATGTTAATCATGTCAATGTTGATCAGAACAATGCACCGTGGCTTTAATTCAGCGCCAGCAGTTATTTGCCTAAACTTCAAAGGCCTGTTTAAATTATTAAAACTAGAAGCATATCCTAACTTTAATGTTACATTTATCATGTGAAATACTTACGTATATGCAGCATGTTATATGCATGTGTGTTTGGGAGAGAGGGGAGCACCGTTGCATTTGCAGCAGATAATGGTTTCCATCATAAATCAAAGCACGAGACAGACAGGGGTCGGAGGAGAACACCGGAAAATTTGACAGAATGGACAATATTCGTCTGTTCAGTTGCGTGAAACAAATGCTGCCAGTGTGAATGGCAGCACAACGGGCGTGCACACCTCGCTTCTGCCCTGCTATGGTAACATACGGGCACGAGGCTACATTGCGGATGCGTTGAACTATGCTACCCCTAAGATGTATATGTATATATATATATATATATATATATATATATATATATATATATATATATATATATATATATATATATATATATATATATATATACACACACTGTATATGCGTGTCTCAAGGATTACAGACTTGTCGGCTGCTGATGTGACGTTTTACTACTATCAAGAAAATGTGAAGATAACTCATTGCTATTGATGGATACATTAATTAGCTTTATTTAATACAATAGCAAATTATCTTCGTCAAAAATTAAGACAGTGAGAAACTTAAGTGGTTTTATTTTATTTTTGATTGAATATTTATCTCAGCTGTTAGACATCTAACTGACTGGAAAGGCATTAATAAGCCGATTATATTGCTGGTAGGCCTACTTTAATAAGTTTATTTTATCATTTAATTAATTTCTTGTCTTTTGTTTTTATTAGTTTTTCTTGCATAATTGCTTTATGACTTAATAAGTTAGTGATTGCTTAAGGCCATTGTTTTGATATCATATTTATATACAACTTTAAATATAAAATAAGTAAAAGCTTTATATGCATTTATTTATTTGTCTGTTTAGGTTTTTTTTTGTAAGAAATCCTTATTAGGTGCATGGCCCCAGATGTGGGCCTCCATGCATATCTTACAGGCCTACCATATGAGTGATGTTGGGGGCCCACATCATGTTTTTTTTCAGAGGGCCCAGAATTCCCTAGCTACGGCCCTGTCTGCACCCACTAGTAAAAAACTATATCTGGTGCCTGAATAATTTTTGGTTAGACTGTATGTTACATAATGGTCGATGTCCCCTTTAATATAGATAGTAACAAAATTAAAAGACTAACATCTGTGAAGGTCCATCTATTTGTTTTGATAATATTTCATTTTTTATGTTCAAAATACATTTCAACGTGGTTTGTTTGTTTGTTTATTCCATTTTTAACACCATGTTAGCATCAAGGTTATTTACATGGCAAACACAAGGTCAATATCATAATCCATGAACATTTCAATGTGGTATTACAGTTAAAATATAACAAACTGCTGTCTTATTCAGTTTTGTATTATGCTAGGTTTTGAACTTAACCTCTTAACCAGCGCCCCAATTTTTGAAATTTTCTGAAAACGACATACCCAAATGAAATTGTCTGCAGCTTTTAAACCCTATGGTATATATTTATAAATCTGGTCTTATTTTAAACTAGACACTTCAAGTAGTGTTACCCAAGATTTATAATAGCTCAAAGTTGTATATGAACAGAGTAATATACATATAAATTTACTTGTAAGTGACACTTTTTTCACGTGACTCACCGGGTGCTATGGAGACGGTGACTAGAGGCATATTCACCAATAATGCTTACAAACACTGAGCAAGATAATGCCTTGTGATTGGTTACTACGTCCAAACTTTGCTGGCAAGGCATTGGCTGGGCATTGATTGCCTTTATCCAACGAAAACCATGCGCGATTTGATTGACAGATCGCGGAGCGAGTAATGCGCCAACTCTGTATAATGACTCATCAGAGAGCCTGTGATTGAAGCAGAGAGACCTGGGAGGGTTTAACGTGACAGGAAGAGTCCAAAGCACAGGGGAGATCGTCAGAAACGGATTAGAATCGATATTTCATTGAAAATGGACACGATTGATTACTCTAACTCAAAACACCCAAGCAAACAAAGAAGTATTTTTTGTTTTTCCCTTATATTTTCGTTGTTTTGGATTAAAAAGTGGGATGCATTTCGAAGAGTGGACTCTTACACGGACATGTATGCTGTTGTTTTTAGGATTCGTCCGATCTGATCTGCACGATAGGAGATAAATCCGTCCACGATCCGGTGCGGGTTAAGAAGTAGTTTAACCGTTTTGAAAAAGAGTATGTAAATGTGCAAATTGGCCGGTAGGTACATAAAGTTTTGACATTGAAAGAATTTGAAAGAAGTTGTCATTGAATACATTTTGTGTCAAAGCAGTGATGAATGATACATAGTTTAGTCCACATCGAATGCTGTGGACTTTTCACCGTGTGAAAAGTTTTGAAATAGCTACCTTACTTAAGTATTGAGAAATAGGCCATAGCGATTGCAAAAACTGTAATTTAATATAATTTAAACATCAACGGCTGTTATATCTGCTATTACATATTTAAAATGTTGAAGCCATTACCTCTGTGACAGTTGATGAACACTTTCTTCTGTCCAGCTGTGTGGGCGTGGTCATTCTCGTCGCCAATGGTGATAGTGAGGGTGTTCGTGACGGTCTTCGGTGGACTGCCGCTGTCGGTCATGATGACAGGTAGTGAAAACTCTTTCTGTCTCTCTCTGTCGAAAGCTCTCAGAGCGGTGATGGTGGCCGTGTCATTCCCATTATCCTGGAGGTGGAAATCATTGCTGTAACGGTACTCCAGAGGCACAGAGAAAGAGAATGGTGAGCCATTCTCCTGTGAATCTCGGTCCACGGCTATCAGTAATGTGGAGCTCTGGTTGAGCCGCAAGACCTGTGGGCCTACAACATTCTCCCACACGACCGGTGTATATGCAGCCTCAAACTCAGGTCCATTGTCATTGACATCCAGCAGAGCCATCTGGATAGTTGCGGTGCCAGTCAAAGGTGGCGTGCCGTGGTCCGTTGCAAGTATAACCAAGTGATGTTGAGCAGCTGTTTCCCGGTCCAGCTCGCTAGCCACAGTAACCATTCCTGACTGATCCACAGAAAACAGATGGTATGGATCAGACTCCGATGCAATGCTATAAGTAATCTCACGATTCAGCCCAGAGTCCAAATCACTGGCAGCCACACTTGCGACACTTGTTCCTGGAGCGACATCCTCTCGTATAGCAGGAAGCTGTAGAAAGTGAGGAATGAAGACCGGAACATGGTCATTGCAGTCTTCGACCTCTAGCGTGCAGTGCAGCAGGCTGGAGTACTGCATATCCTCCACTTTGATGGTGAGGTTGAAATGTTGCTCGCCTGGTCTTTCGAAATCCAGACGCTTTTTTAAACGAAGGGTCCCACGCTGCTCCTGTCGATGACTGACCATGTAAAACTTCTGTTCGGGATCACCGGCCACCACACTGAAGGTCAGCTGCCCATTCTCTCCAGCATCTGCGTCTTCTGCGGCCAGCTCAATGACCGCCGTGTTGGGCTCACTGCTCTCAGGGATGCGGACGGAGCACGAGCGATCCAGGAAACGTGGTACATGGTCATTAACGTCTGTCACATGTATAGTTGCGGTAGCTGTTCCTATCATACCGCCGCCATCCCGTGCTTCCACCACCAATACATATGTGTCAGTCTGCTCTCTGTCCAGGCCAGACATTGCCACAGAAACAGTCCCAGTAGCGGGATTGATACTGAACACATCCGCTCCGCTGTTAGCACCATTGAGGGCAGCGTTACCCACAATCCTATAGGCCAGCACTGCGTTTTGTCCGACAGCCGCATCATCCAGATCAGTGGCTGTCATCTCCATGACAGAAGTGCCAAGTGGGGAGTTCTCAGCCACATCGCCATGGCAACTGTCTGGGGCACAAGCAAAAATAGGAGCATTGTCGTTTATGTCCCACACGTTGATAATGACATCGGTGAATCCTGTTAGTCCTTCGCCACCCTCATCCGTGGCCAGTACTACAAAACGCCACACTGCCCGGGCCTCACGGTCTAATGTTCTCTGGGCATAAATCTTTCCCGTCACCTCATCAATTATGAACTCGCTCTCAGCACCTTGGCCATGAAGGGAATATCTCAATGCCTCCTGGTCAGCGTCTTTATCTGGGTCGGACGCTGTTACCTACAACATCAAAGAGAATATACTGAAGTTTCATTCTGCAAACTCTAGCATAAGTATTATCTATGTTCTATCTATGTATTTATCATCCATCTCTCCATCAAAATGTTGAATGCATTCAAAAGAACAAATTGATCAAAGTTTTCATTATAATTATGTAATACAAAATAACCTGGCAAGGTAACATAAATGAGTGTTTGGGCAATTTCCAATGAATTAATGATGTATTAATCTATCAATGGGAGAATGCAGTAATTCACACATCCATGACCTGTTTTTGTTACATCTAGAGGAGCTCTACAATTTATTTTATTTTATTAAGTAACAGGAGTTTCTATTTTGCTAAGTTGCTATTTTGAAATGACAAAAATATGATCTGAAAATGAAGTATGCTGATATGTATAAAAAAACCTAGAGATGCTACCTGCAGCACAAAGACAGGAGAACCGTCCAGCTCCTCTGTCACACTGCCGTAGTATTCATTCACAGAGAACACAGGTGCCTCATCGTTCTTATTCACAATGGTAACTATTACAGTAGCGTAATCTTCCCACTTCCCATCAGAGGCCAAGACATGCAACTTGTAGAGCTTGTTCTGTTCGTAATCCAGCGGCTGGGCGATGAAGATGGTTCCCACCTCAGGCTCCATGTCAAAAACTCCTCCCACATTACCTGATGTAATCTGGTAGCGCAACTTGGCATTGGCACCTGAAGAATAAGAGCAGATATTGAAAAAAAAAGAAAACTTACTCCTCTGGTCTGAATTAATTCTTGAGGGGAAAAAAGCAAAGATCTACACTGACACTGGTGTAAAGCCCACTGGTCTAAGGCTACAATTTGAAAGAAATGGTTAGTAAGAAATACATTATCTCAAATACGATAAGCTTTTTGCTGCAGGTCAACAAAAATTGATTCAATGGCTTATAGAGGTTATTGTCAAGAGTAGCCTTGAAAACTCACCACCATGGAAACACACCAAAATAAACCTATGTCTACAAGGAAACATTCTCTTAATATTCTCTCTCTCTCTTTTTTTTATTTTATTTTTTACATTTTTAACAATGGTCGATGAAGATATTCACTTATTTCTGAAACCTTGCTTTGTACTTTTGCATTGCCGCTGCCAGACATTCAATCAAAGGCCCATTCAGCTCAAACTGGGCTTTCTTTCTGAGACACCCAATGTTTCGAACTTAAAAGGATATGGTGTTCAAGATTTACAGCTCACAAAACCAGCCTCACGTAGCTTAAACCTTTTTCTTATCTGTCGATGCCGCCAACTTGCTCTCATTCCGCTCTTTTGTGAATGTAACATTTATTTTTATTCTAAATTAAATCAATGACGGCTTAGTTCGATTAAGCAGAAGAAATGTGAAAGAGTGAACTCAAACTCAAAAATAAAATCGTCATTCTAAACCTGTTTGACTTCCTTCTACAAAACACATACACATTTCTGTCATAACAACTCTCTGGAGATTAGTATGGTACTACGTTGTCATGGTAATGAATAGGTCAATGTTAATGTATTTGGTCTTGGCGTAATAGATCTGCTAGGCTGCTGCAGAGCAATTGCAGAGACTTACTACTGCCAATACATTCACAGACATTGCTCTGAGCATGTAAGATGCTGCTGCACATTAGGGATGTTCCCAATCGGTGTGTGACAAAACAGGTAATACCAGTATCACCGGTGGGGCTTTTAAATCGATCTAATTCTATCTAAACCGAATGTAAAATACACACAGCTGCTCAGGCATTCATAACGGAGCGGAGCAAAGCGGTTGGTTTCAATTAATTCCTATGAAAGTTAAGCCTCCATAGCAATGAACTGAAAATGCACCAGTGCACACGTTCACAATGACAGTTCGGCAGTAAAGGCGCGCTCTGTACAGTCGTGAATGAATGATGCACATTTTAGTTTCGGTTTAGAATAGTGCCAATCCGGGGCGGGTTGCTCGAATTGTGGGTTCATCAGCATATTATTCTTAATGAAAAACACAACAAAACAGTACAATGACAAACTCACTTAAATAGGCGCTTTTGCATTTCGTTTTGAAACCAAATCTTCCGCGATCATCTCAGTCAGCCCCTCGCTCTCGTGATAAATTAAATCTGACTCCTGCTGCTGGTCTGTGCTGCGGATCATGCTTTATTAAGCAGACACGTTCAGGTTCTATTTGTATTGTCTGTTTTCTAACTGAACTAAATTATGTTATTACTATAAAAAGATCAAAATGACGATGGGCAGTCCCACAGTGGGCAATGATGTAACCGGTGTTGAGTCTGAACACCGGTAACAAAGACTATCATAGCAAGCTGCACATGTAAAATACATAAATTAACCCTGTAGATCTATACAATGGGGAAGGTGGAGGGATCTAAAGCACGCTGCAGACTCCTAACAGGAATACTACCGGTACTATTTGTTTGAATGTTGAACCGCAGCTCATTGATCGCGATGCAACAACAACCAATTAGCAGTGCTATACATATAAAATGATGTGATCGCGACCAAAATACCTATCAGCCTGTACCATTTAGAGTTTCATGCCAGAACTAGTGTAAATATTCTTGGAATTCACCCATATTTGTAATGTTTAGACTCTCTTTTGCTCAATGTCTTTGTACTGATCGAACTTTTAGGTCAGAGTTCACTAAACCTGAACTTTGGCAGGTTTCATTCACATGGAGAACGAAGTAAAAGCCATCTTAAAATGGAAGAAATAAAAAAACATGTTTGGATCCCCCGTTGAGCTCTGTTAATTAACCAGTTAAAGATGCAATGCATGTGTTGAGGTTTGAGCATGCCATGTTATTAAATTCTTCCTTTGCTGTTATTTTGTATTTAGGACTCAAAGCTCATCTCTATGAGGAAGGTAATACATGCAAAGAGACTTCATGTAAACAAATAACCCAGCTAAGCAAACAGTGCAAAAACACTTCTGCTTAACAATCCTTCAGATCTGCTTGCCGTGTGTTTGGATATCCCTGCTGGTACGAGGTTAATGAATAGGGAACAACGCATTAGGAGCCTTATCGCCATTTCATCTCCACCATCTCATATTGCCTTGGGTACCTCTACAAAATTGCATTAGGGAATATTTGGCTTATTTGCGTTTTCTGCTAATACACAAAATCAAGCATGACTTCCTTATGAAAGCACAGATGTACTACGATGGCTCGCCAGCTTCCTGTGGCTCTGCTCCAGTGGCTGCGAGGGTTAAGTCAGAGCTGCAGTGAAGGTTGAAATCTATTCATCAGGGTAAAGCTTCATGTCCAGCCACTCCAGGCTGTATTATGATGAATGACTGATACAAGAATTTCCTTCCTTCTCCCCTGCATCAAATCCACATTGAGGAGCGAAACATGTATTCAACTGGACCACAGGGAATTACACGCTTCAGTAGTGCGTCTGTATACCGAAGCGGGCTGGCTGATGAGTTATGTAGACTATCCTCTTTGTGCGTGTTTCTGGAGTGTGTGATAAAACAAAAATATTATCCAAGGCTTTTGCATTGCAACGTATGAGGCTGGTTATCTTGGGAGCAGCATTTGTTATGTTCTCAGGCTATATTGATGAGGAACCAACTGTCTCTGTCATTCATGAGTGGTACAGATGTTATTGCACAAAGCAGAAGAATATGAGAGTAATAGCCTGGAGACAAACTCGAGCTCACAGGAACATGTTCTAACTGTGTTTCATTAATATTGTCGTGTGCTAGCCAAACCCAGTGAGAGGTTTAGTATGCACTAGTAGTCCAACTGCAGAAACACTGTAAATATTAAAAGAATATTTGCTTTTCTTCGAAATCTATTTTGTATTTTTAATTAATATTTTTCCCCCTGAAATTAAATATATAATAACAATGTCATCTAATTTTTTATCTTTATAAATGAATCATGAAGAAAATTAGACATTTTTATTATACATTTCCCTTATGGCTCAGACTGGAGCACTGGGAGGTGGCCTGATGACTGATTTGGCTCACCTTTTCTTTATTTTTATTTTTTTATTATTACTATTATTTAATAATACATTGATAATAAATCATTAATCAGTTTGTCATGACTGGCAACGATTTGGTTCATGTCTGCTCCACGCCTCCGCCAATCAAAGGTTTTCAAATAATTTTGAGAAATCAATGTAAAGGACTCAAGGATTGGCAAAATGACTGACCTGTTCAGACAGGGCTTCAAGTGCAGGTCAGTTTCTTCTGTAAATATGCTACTGCTTTTTCTTTGTTAACTTACTGAACTGCTAAGAAATGTTTTGTAGTACCCCATTATAATCATCACTCAAAATACTGTTTGCAAAAAGACATCATTATAATCTATTGTAAAGACACATTAGTAATTTACCATACAAATATTTACAACGAGTCATCATTACAAATACAAATATGAGTCATCATATAAATGCAGTAACATTCAGTATTGTGATCTTTCTAAAAAATATATTTTCATGATGTAGTTATTGTAGTAATATTGACATTTAGGCAATCTACATATTTTAACTATATTTGTATTTAGCCATTCCAAGATGAAAAACAACATCCATCAACACACTGCCCTCATGAAATATTTTGATAAATGTAGCTGTGCAAATAAATTATGTTATTTTTTTGTTCATTACAGTAGACCTGCTGGACTGGTGAAGAAGTGGCAGGTTTAAAAAAACAGGAAAAAAGTACACAGACACAAGGAAGAGAGAGAGACATATCTGGGAAAATTAAGAAAATGGAAGTGAATGTGCAATGTGCAGTTTAAGAGAGAACCTACAATTATTTTGCATGGCCCCAATTAGACTTTTTTGGCCATACATAAAATAGGGTTGTCCATGGTTTCAAAATTTGGTCTGGTTAGCTGTGATATCAGGTTCTCAAATCTAAAATAAGACTCTCATTTACACACTTCCTTTTACAAATGAGCAAATTGTTCTACCCATCAGCCAATGCCCCACCTCATCTTCACCTACCTTCATCTTCATCATTAGCACTGACTGTGAGGATGGTGGAGCCCATGTCAGCATCCTCATCCACGTCGACTTCATATACAGACTGCGCGAACACCGGCTTGTTATCGTTCACATCGCTGATGAAAATACGCACATAGGCCGTATCTGATGAGAGCAAAAACACATACAAAATTAGCAATCTGTGTTCGTACACGCTTATCTTTCCTTCCCATCTTAGTATTTGCCTCTCTCGTTTCCCTCTTTCTCCCCTCCCTCCCATCTTTGTAAATATCTGCCATTTCTAATTCCATCAAGTTCCTGTGTCTTGTTTGTCTCCTTCATTTTCTGTCCATCTTCATCTCTCTATCTTCCTCTCATGTGTTCTACGTCGTGTCTGAAGTCATCAGGTGATGTGTAGAACCCTGGGGGTTCTGTGTTTACTGAATGCATGCAAGTGAAATTTGTGATGCTTGCCCGATTTTAAATTCGATATAACTATGAGTAGACACATCAATTACAATCTGGTGATGAAGATAAGAGCAGTTATTAAAGGGATAGCTCATCCAAAAATGAAAATGCAGAGACTCTTTGCATTAAGCGTATTTCATTGTAGTACATTATAATAAACTACAGACCATCCAGACCGAGTGACATATTACGTTACAGATTGAAGTGAACAGCACATCAAAACAATGAAGCGATTCACACCACAAACGCTCAGGGTTATGACCTTTCAACACTACATCAAATATTTTTTATCTAGACCCAAACACGGTTTATTCAAGCCCGTTTTGTGCACGTTGTTTCTCCCTCTTGCTAAAGACGTGAAGAGCTGCATTATGAGCAACAGATGTTGCAGTTATGTTAACAAAAGCAGCAGTAACACCTGAGCAGCAAAATAGATCTTTTTGCTAAAATGCTGCAGAATACAAGAATTCAGCAAATGCAATTATTTGTTTTATCTGTCATATAGATGACCATTTAACTAAACCAGGTTTTTGAACAGTTAACGCAAGATGCCATTAGACGTTTATGTTTTTCCCCATGTATTATTATTCAGCATATTAAGAGAATTTCCTAATAAACAATTGTATAGGTAACAGTTTAGAATAATGGTCATTAGATAACATTAGTTAATGTATTAACTAACATGAACTAACCATGAGCAGTTAATTTGTTAATGTATTTGTTCATCTTTGTTAACAATAGTTAATAAAAATACAGCTGTTCATAGTTTGTTCATGTTAGTTCACACACAGTGCATTAACTAATGTTAACAAGATTTGAATAATGTATTAATAAATGTTGAAATTAACATTAACAAAGATAAATAAATGACTTATAAGTGCAGTTCGTTATTAGTTCATGTTAACTAATGTAGTTAACTAATGACCATTATTCTAAAGTGTTACTATTTTATAATTTGGAAAATTATTTAGAGATGCCAAAATGAAAATAAAAAATGATTAGTTCACTGATCTGAGAATTCAGATAATTAAATTATTTATGTTGTTTGTTTTTAGTAGTAAAACCTGCACATCAGTATGTTTTCTCTGCCACCAAGACCTTCTATGTGCCAAGTCTATAACTAATAATAACCTGATAAAACATTCATATCCAGTTGTGATAAATATTTACTTTTTTTGGGTAAACATTGGTAAGAAAAAAAAACTTAGACATCACTATTTTTGGCTCATGGAGCCCAAGATTCTCATCTTTGATTATTATTTTGAATGTTCCAAAAAAGTATTATCCGGACCTCCACTGGCAAAGAAATACAGAGACTTCATGTTTTTCCAAACCTGGATAACTTAAAACACAAAAGATATTTTGAAGAATGTTGGCCACCAAACATATTTGATAACTGTTCAGAGTCATACTGTACGGACAAAAAAAAAACCTTTCTCAACAAACTTTCTTTCAGAGGAAAGAAAGTCATTCTGGTTTAGAAAAGGAGAGACATGAAGCTTTCATTTTTGGGTAAACTACACCTTGTATTCAATTATAAAGAAATGCACAGAAGAACTTAAACAAACAAACATGCGGTGACCTTTTCAAAACCTTCAGTTCAGTCAGGGCTGTGAGAGGCAGATAGATTCGTAGATAAAGTGTCTGATTCGAGTCTTGATCCCGCTTTCTTTTTGACGTGTTATGTTGTGTAAAAAGAGCACAGCATACGCTAAGCTGCCATTCCGTGACAGGTTGGCATGTTGTTCAGAGCTCCACCAAGAAGACATGGTCATGTTTTCGCCTCACAAGTGCAGAGGCACAACTCTGTTGTGTGATTTTCTGCACAAACAACACTTTTTTTGTGGGTTTCTGTGTGTGTGTTTCCTTGTCACATGGATGTTTTTGACAGCATCTTAGTACAATTAGCTTTCATGTGTTTCTGTGTAATTGCGTGCATGTGTACCATGTGACTGCTCATCAACACCTTGTCTCCTGTGTGCTAGACCATATTTAACACTGCCACAGTGTCAATTTGATAATCAACATTTGTTTATCTCACTACAGTATAAGCGTGTTGGAGCGCACATCTTTTGCCCTATTTTGAGTGCAAGGCAAACTGTGAGCAGACAGACAGCAGAGAAGGATAGAGGGTACTGGAGCAGACTGCTTTCTCTCTCAGACTGACCCTGCAGCTCCCTGATGTCTCCCCCTCCCCTCTTGCACCTTCATCAACATTTAAACCAGCAAGAGTCACACACATTTCTCTGAGTTACAGAGTTATTTAGGCAAAGCAAAGAATGAGACGCTGTTAATAATCCATACAATGAATGAAAAATACATTTCTGTGAGACCCTGGCTAGCCCTGTGGTCTAACAAATCCAATCAAACTGTTACGCTGTCTATATTAAACGAGGATTATGCAATGCAATATTTTACGCGGCTAATGGAAATATATTCCCCTGAACTATAGATCCCCTTTAGCTCTGTATTGTGAAGTCCCGAAAACCCCACTGGCTACATTCAAACAATCAGTACTTGAGATTGACAGCTGTAATTAATCACAATTTTTTTATTGATTGATTGTGGCATTGTGGGAGTGACAAAAGCATACATCAAATATGGTCTGAATGAGTACTGAATATTTGAGAAAGTCAGTTCAGTTCAGTTGTAAAATGCAGATATATTTAGGAGTCTAAAACAGACTAACATCACGATTGCAAGTGTGATTTTGTATGTTTGCATAGATGCTGAAACATATAATATGGACATAATGACAACATTTAAGCACTGACATTATTACATACTTACGACTTAAGAAATTTTAAATATTGACAAATCTTTTATAGTCTAGATATTTGTATAAATGCCCTTTTAGCATTTTATAGATCCATTAACCCTACCACCAAATCCAAACCTATTTAACACATTTAATAGACAATTTATGTTAAAAAGCCCTATTTATGTTAAAAAGTAAGAATGTCAACACAATAAAAATACTTAAAAAATAACATCTAAGGGGAATTTGTATACTCAGGACATTCATTGCTTATTATTTTAAATAATTTATTTTGTATCATTTTAAAAGCACACTCTATACTTGGAAACGTCATGTAATTTAACCTGTCCTTAGTATGCGGTCACAATGAAAAACTGCCAAACCAAGTGTTTAAAAATGCAAGAAATTTAAAATTTACATTACATTACAGTTTACATTAAAATATGTCAATGTAGGAGATATTTAAGATATCAAACATTAAAAAATAGCTATAAATGTTCTGTCCTCACTTTGCTTCAACTCTGTCATGATTTTTTATTATTCTGAATAAATCAGGCAGTGTCAAGGGCAGCTTTAACTCTGAGAAGGAAGCACTTACTATGTCCTGCTCATTGTGGATCTCACAGTAGGACACAAAGTCCTGGAAGTTATAGTTTTTTTAAATATTTTAAACAAACAATATTGAAGTCTCTGTGGACACAGCCTTAACATGTCAACTCTGTCATCGCAGTGTTATAGTTTATGTAAATAGTTGTGGCATAAATCTGTCCATTTTGATAAGTTATCAGCTATAACTGATGAGGAAAAAATAAAATAAACTGTTTTATTTAAAATAAACTGTTTTATTGCTCCACTGTAGAACATGTGGTTAAGGTGGAAAAAAAGTCCAAAAGTCTGTATAGTGTGATTTCAGTTTTTTTGCATATGGGGAATACTTCTAGTGCTATTTCATGATTCTATTTACATATAATGTGTATTTGGCCCCCCAGCTGGACCTTCGTCAACTCCAACAGTATTTCTCAACTCTGTCAGTATTTTACACTGTCAGGTGAAGGTTTTGTTAATTTTGAAAGAAATGTCTTATTTTAAATGATCAATTTACTGTGTAAAAATGTCAAAACATCAATGGAACTACATGATATTATGAACTTTAAGAACATTACCTAAGAACATTGGTAATATACATTTAATATTAAAAGGAGGGGTGAGAATTAAGGAATTTAGAAACTGGGTTGTTTATAATAGTGTGAAAAACAAAAAGTAATATAAAATGTAAAGGACAAATATGTGTCAGAAAATGATAATTTTAGTAACAATATAGCATTAAAAAGATATTTTGATCCACTAATCCCACTCCTTCCTCTAAACCTGCCTATAACCAGTGTAATCAAAATCATTTATTTATTGCAAAATTGTCAAAAGCAGTCCCAGAAGTAGTCCAAATGACAATTCATTGCAGTTGCAGTCCTCTCTGGCTGTTTATAATAGTTTTATATGTGGTTTAGAGCACAATTTAAATTAATAATTGCTGAAAATGTTATCCTGGCCCACTCTGGCGCACATTTCTCATTCAAATGCACATAAACCAAAACACTGCATTTCACAATCTGTGACGAAGAAGACAGGAGCCAATGAGTGTTTGATATCACTGCCGTAAAGCCTCTTGAGGTGGCAATGATAGAATTTATAACAAACACGGTTTTGACATTTATGGTCGCTGCTGACAATGGAGATAAAAATCGCTGAATAAAGGCTTGATTTTGTTCCTCTAAAGATTTACAGCACATGAATAAAATGTTTCACTTTTGTGAATTGATTTAGCTTTTTTGTTGGTTCTATGTCAGTCACAGCATAGGGCTGTACTGAGAAAAGCCTTTTGTGTCTCACTGCAAACAAAATAATTATTACATAATAATGATTTTAAGGTTTTAAAGTCTACACTTGTTTATAATCCTTCCAAACGAATTTGCAGCAAAAGTCAAACAGAACAGAGCTAAATATTTTGTATGAGTAAACTTAGTTTCATAAATGCGACTAAATCTAAATATTAATTTCACGATTTCAATATATTCATAAATAAGAATACTTACACATTTTGTGTCTGTAAAGTTGTTCCTATGTAAATAATTTACATTTCAGTGCTGTCAATATGGCAATATTGTACATTTCAGTGTTTATGGAAACGTAAGCAATTGGACATGGTAGAACCAAACTTAATGTAAAAATACACAGGAATAATCATGAGATCACTGTTGAACTGTAGTATAATGTTAATATCACATTTGCAATCCTGTTGACATTTAGGACAAAAATCACTAGTATTGATATTGCTTAACTATACCTTATTTTAAAAATATAAAAACAATAACTCATACGGGCATTTTCTTTGCTCCATATACCAAACTTTAGATATTAATTTTAAATAATTTTAAATAATTATGGTGCCATTTTTGCCCCAAGGTCCCAATGATTTCTGACCCTGATTTCCAGTTACTTTGTGTATGTATGCACCGTGAATGCAAAACAACCACTGCACTTCACATCTACGAGAAACACAATAGTGGTGGTCCTGCATGAAAGTGTTTTTGAAAGAATCAATGAATGATTCAATGACTGGCAGTCAAAATGTCTGTCTAAAACACAAGTGATCCAGACAGTGAAAAAGGACATTCGAGGAGTGGAATAAACCGTTGTATAATGTATAATGTTAAGAAATGAGGCTCATGTACCTGAGTTGGGTTGTCCATGCTTCCCTGGCCTGGCTGATTCCCAGCCATCTACAGACTTCACTTCCAAAAGGTAGGATCCCTTGGTCTCACGGTCAAACACAGTCTCCGTATAGATGGTGCCTAGCTCAGGATCAATGCGGAAATACTGAAAGTCTCCACTTCGGTCATTCAGTAGAGAGTATGAAATCTGACACACACACACACACAAAAAGGGGTAAGAAGAAATGACATTTAGAAGAGAAATTGTGTGAAGCCTGTCACAGAACTGTTAGATTAAATTCAGATTAGATTCAAGTTTATTGTCTTTACAATATGTACAAGTACAATGCAACGAAATGAGTTTGGAGCAAGCTATTTAAAGCGCCGCCACTAACAGGCTTGTGTGAAAATGCATTAATGATTAACATCAGTCTTCATGTGTACATGTTACATCCTTTGTCTGTGTAAATGTGTGTTTAAGAGTATTCAAACTCATCTAATCCCATGTAATTAAACGATCCAGATTTCTGCTCATAACTTATTCACCCAGCACTCTGAGCTAACACTGAGACCTCCTGTAGCTTGTTCTGCCAGTAATGCCGGTAACGTACATTGGCAATTTCCCAGCAGGTAAAGCAGAAACCATTCAAGTTAAGAATAATGAAGCTAATCTAGATAGCCAAAACCATTGAATTGATGAAGAGGTGCCAACTGCTGTTTCAACAAGCCCCAAACAACAATTATCAGACAAGCTGCTCTGAACGGCCGCACTAAACCAGCATGATGTGGGTATTAAATGATGCCCTGCCGGCCACATTAGAGCCGAGAACTCAAATAAGAGGCTGAATTAAATGTAAACGGCATAATAAAATGATTGCAGGGGTCAGGTTAATAAAACACGCAACAAACCCCATCTGGCACAAAAGGGGGGTATGTGTGTTGGGTTGTATAAGAAAAAAAATGATATTGTGATTAAAATACTATATGAGAATGATATCTGGCATCTGCAATTCAAAAAGTTGTTGAAAGGCTCCTCTATAAGGAAGAGAGGGGGAAAAAAATACTAACAACCAAAAACGGGAACATTTCATCACACCCTTTTGAATCAGCTAACAGAACTTACTATCTTAAAAAACAGCTTTTATTCAACAAAAACACGTTAAGGTAAGACTATTATGATGTTGCATCAAGTTTCAAGAAAATGCTGTTCTTTTGAAACATTCCATTCATCAAAGAATCCTAAAAACCAGAGGTGGGAATAAGTCACACATGTGCAAGTCACAAGCAAGTCTCAAGTCTTAACCTTCAAGTCTCAAGCAAGTCCAAGTCAATTTTTGTGAGAATCAAGTCAAGTCAAGTCAAGTCAAGTCAAGTCAAGTCAAGTCAAGTCAAGTCAAGTCACTGATTTATGTCAAGCAAGTCAAGTCACAGCTTGGGTCAAGCAAGTCACTGGCAAGTCATACAAAAGTTTGATTTAACTGAATTTGTATATTAAAATAAGCTAAAACTACAGTACTTATGGACTATGGGAGTTTTATTTGCAACAAAAATTGCAATATGCATTTCTACTCAAAAGGTGTCCTCATACAGCTGAGTTGTTAATACAATACGAATCTAAAAATAAAAAAATAAATAAGAATTAAAATTACATATTACATATTTTAGGTGAGATATGTTTGTATTATTTGAACGTTCTCTCTCCTGCTTGTCCTCTACAGCGTGACCAGGTGATTGTTATATGACTAATAAACTTAAGAGAACTCAGATTGTGTTTGCTGCTCACACCCTGACGAAGGCTCATTAGCCACAATGTGTCCAGTAGGCTACTTGTCACCTGTATACTAAATATTAAAGCCATGATGAAATAAAGGCTTTTTATATTTCTTCAATAATATTCGAGTGCTTTGGATTAGTAACATGTCCAAACAGGGGCGTAGCCATCATTTCAAACGTGAGGGGGACAGAATGTCAATTGTTATACCAGTTTTTTTCTGACCTATGTCTAATTGATGGTTTTATTTTAAATTGTATCTTTTTCCTTTTTTTTTGTTGCTTAATTGGCTTAAAATGTTATTATTGTAAGCTATCTGGGTCTTTTTGACTCCAAATAAAGTGAAAGAAAAAAAAAAGAAAGAAAATAGACAAAATGTAATATATACTCACTTTAGTAGTCATGTTTTACTAAAATGTTTTACATTTGTGCAGTGTTGGCAGGATTTCAGCATTTTTATTTATATAATTCCAATCATTAGGACACTAAAAAAAATATTTTTCGTTACATAATTTGTCAAAAATCAGGACTTTAACACAGCCGTCCAATCACAAATACAACACTGACCAGCCGACACATTTTGCTTGTACAATGTCAACAGTTGACAACAACAAGCATAAAAACGGAGCAAAATGACAAGAGCCAGAGCAAATACATTGTTTCGACATTTTTATATAGAAACAATACAGAAACCATCTGTGAGCTGAGTGAGATACTAGTAACACTTCCGCGGATATCCCGTATAACACAAGCGCTACGCTGTAGTAGAGTCTTCAACAAAACTGGCCAATTATTCAACAAGAGAAATATGCAGTTATCCATCATTGTGCGACACAAGTCGGATACCACATTTAAACTTACAGGGCTTGACGGTTTCGTAGTCTAGAGGTTTTTTTGTTGTTGTTGTTGCAATTTAGAACTCATCATCGCGAACTCTTCGTATGAAAATGATGGATACAGCGTGGCCCAGAACCCGCCCAGTCTGGCAACACTGTACTGAACGCGGGTTCGACTGATTACCATGGAAACCTGGCGTAGCGCCTTCATTCACGACTGTCTCTTACGTTAGCTCTCTCTGCTTGCCTGCTGCGTCATGTGGTTCGGTTGAGGTGCGTTCAAAAACAGATATTTATTAAACAAGTTATTTCGGGTCATTTAACTCAAGTCCGAGTCAAGTCTCAAGTCTTGAATATCAAGTCAAAGTCAAGTCTAGTCTTTTAGTAATATTTGTCAAGCAAGTCTCAAGTCCTAAAATGTGCTACTCGAGTCTGACTCGAGTCAAGTCATGTGACTCAGGTCCCCCACCTCTGCTAAAAACTGTTTTCAACATTGATAATAATAATACTTGTTTATTGAGCACCAAATCTGCAGCCTTGATGAACATAAAATACTTTTTTTCAATACCAATTTGGACATGATTTAAAAAAATATATATATATATATATATATATATATATATATATATATATATATATATATATATATATATATATATATATTTATTTAAACAGAATGAATGCAGTACATAATGTTCCGTTTTTTTATTTTATGTAAATAAATAAATCTAAGGTATATATTATGTTTGCCATCCCACTGAAATATGACACAAATAATGCAGAGAAACTTTAGTCAGTGTTTTATCAGTATAAATAAGCAGGTTTTGGAGGTCATGGTGTTATACAGTGTACAGAGTATTCTATTCATCCTGAGCCAAAATGTGGCTGTATCACAGATGAAATAAAATAAAATAAAAATTCTTTCAACAGTGCGCATAATGCTTAGTATAGTGTATGCTCAAGGAATAGTTTTGAAAAACACCATTTCATACCTTCCCATTCAGCCCCAGATCAAGATCATTGGCTGACACCTGGAGAACTAGAGTCCCAATTTCCACCCCTTCAGTCACAGATGCCTCATATATGGAGGAGGTGAAGAACGGAACGTTGTCATTGACATCTGTGAACAGCAGACAGCCACATGGTCACATTGTAATTAAAACAGCTCCATATCGGTGGGACCAGGTGGGAAATCTGTTATAAAACTCAACAGGCAATTGATACATGGGTGTCAGAACCATTGAACCATCTTTTTAAGACCAATGATATTGGACCCACTCACTTTTACTGTCTATAATTCTGTTCACCTACCCCTAACCAATAAACACTATTATTAAACACATGTTAGATGCTTTATTTCCATTTTATTTCTTATTTTTTATTGAAAATAAATGCCTTTCCGATCTGATATGTGATGAGAAAAGGGAGAAGAGCGAGTTAAGCAAAAGGCGGATTCGAACCTCGGGTCGATTCGCTTCAAAAGATTTACTGTCTTTCCTCTATTGAGACGAACCCACCCACATTTTTGCTTCCGATCACCCATGAATTGATATAACGCTGTTCTTTGGTTGTTGCATAAAGTACTTTTATATGACTTTACTGTAGGTCTGTTACACACAATATGAACTCAGGCTCTCTGTCATTCAAAGAAGCTGAATAATGTGGCCTTGGTTGCAAACAAAAGATGTAGTTATGGTTTTAAAGGGATAGTTTACCCAAAAATGAAAATGAAAATTCGAAAAAAAATTACATTTCTGTCAATAACCCTTTCATGCGTGAGTTTAAAATACTCTAACTGACCCCCCAGAGTGAGTTTTTTTTTTGTTCAAGTCCTCTTGGGATGTTCGTATTTACAAGGTGAGGAGTCATGTTTATGACATCATGTGCGTTCAAGTCTCTTTGGTCGGAGCAAGATGGCGATGTACCTTCTTTTAATGAATTTCAAGAAAATACAGCAAGGTTTGTTAACTCCGCTTATAGAAAATGAAGAACAAAGAATGTGCATCACATCAGGTGAGTTTTAATCTTTAATGTTTTGAATTAATCTATGAAGCCACTGTAAATGGTATTGTTATATATAAGGCTAATTGTTATATTACAATAGCTTACTTTGTTGTAAATGACAAAGCCTGACAGTGTCATTGCAGACGATGCATCCATTCATTCTGCCATGTTTCTCACTGACACGCCACCAACTTGTACAGATAAGGGCTTAAAGAAAATCCCGAACTTCACCCTGGTATTTACGACTTCGTGGTAGCATTCATGTGCGATCAACTCATAAATACGTAAAAATCATTACGACATGACTTGAATGCACCATTTTTTAAGTCGACCATTATTTTAGAGCGTTTTCTATGGAAGTAAAATAATGCCAAATGTTTTTGAAATAAAAAAGCCTGTTGAATTGCACTACTTGAAAAATATGCATTGCATTAACCATGATTGCATTTTAATGCATTGTATTTTTAGGGCTTGCATTTATATGGGCTGAAATTCAACATGGTTGTATATTTAAGCTGTGAATATTTCAATTCAAAACATTTCAAACACGTTTTCATTAATACAAATTCAATAATCCATATTCTCCTTTCATATTTCACTTCCAAAATATTCAAACTGTTTAAAAATACAACCTATAATATTCAACAGGCAATTTTCGGTCTGTTTTATTTCGCTTTACAAATTCGCTCCACAATTCAGGCAAATTCGATGGCAAATTCGACATTGAATCAGGGACTGGAGGAAAAGCAATAGACTACCGATGCATTATATCTATCTGCTGTTAGTCGCCCTCACCAGTAGGTGGTGCAACGCGTGTTGACAACATCAAAGCAACAGACAGAGACGAGAAACTTTCATAAAACATAATTTGCTGAAATGGACCGAGCGGTGAGTACGAGTTATTATGAGTGTATATATAGTATATAACTTACATGTTGAAAAGGCTGATTAAGACACAAATCATCACACGAGCGTTTACTCAAGTGTCTTATGATACGACTTGTACGACTTTACAGCGTTCAAAAGGAAGGTGATTTTTCTGATTAATCCAGAATTCCCTCGCCTTTAGCATTGATATAGGCCTAAATACTTTGCAGTCACGTCACTAACATGGATACCTGGCGCGGCAACAAACGCTGACAAAATGTGGTTATCCAATCGCACAACTATCTAGCATGCAGGCGACGATCGTTTACTCATAGTTTTCTCTTATTGTTTCCATGGCGACGTGTCATGCTTGTCACGTGACTCATTGCAACCAAAATGAAAGATGTATCGCTTTTATTTATTTTTTTCTTTGTTTTCTTCAAAATATTCTCAAACTGATTTACACAGCATGTGCATGTGAATTTATCAGTTTCTCCCAAAATACATGCAAGTAAGTGGCCGGTGAACTGGAAGAAGAAGAAGAGAGTAAACTTTATAGTTACTTACACTGTGTGTATCTGATATGAATAAAGCACGTCAGCAAATTATATTTGAATGGATTGTTATTGCTCCTTCCATAGACACCAGTGTGTATTTTACAAACTAAAAATGTATGGTTTTGCTAGTACTAATGTGTATTTAAAATGTCTGAAACCTAAAATAAACATAATGTGGTTGAAAACACTGAATAATTATGATAAATGACAAGCACTTAGTGCGGGTCCATCTCTGGCTCAGTGCAAGCCAAAGTGTGAAAATTGGAATCTGGCAGTTTTGTCACCTCACTGACCATTCTAAATCCTATATTAGGAACTGTACTCTCAGAAATAAAAATCCCATATGTGGGACAGTACCGCTCAAAAGGTTAAATTACTCACCCTCATGTCCTTCTAGACCCATAAGACTTTCGTTAATCTTCGGAACACAAATGAAGATCTTTTTGATGAAATCTGAGAGCTTTCTATCCCTCCGTTGACAGCTACACAACTGACACTTTGACACTTAAAAAAGTTCATAAAGAAATCTTGAAACAAATCCATGATTTGAGCAGTTTCTGAAAAGACTTGATCGCTTTATATGAACAGATTGAATTTAGGCTTTTAGTCACGGCGAGAAGGGCGAGAGCAAACCTCATGCTGAAGCTCAAACTTGCTGCGTAACAAATGAGAATGAACCTCATTGGTTCCTGCGGAAGTTCAAACGTGCTGCGTAACTCACAAGGATGAACTTCATTGGTTCTTGCACATCAAGTGAACATACATTACCTTCCATTGGTTTACCACAACGATGTGAGTTCTCTTTCATAGGTTCACTCGACGCTGCGTAGTGACGCATTTGGGAACGCCCACTGGGTGTGCCGATTGTCTGAAGCCCTTATAGAATCACGCCAATTCATTGGCTGATGGCGCAGCGCCGCCCCCAAGCTCAACACCTTGAGCCTATACTAGCGCGCGCGCGCCATCTTATCTCCAGATTTTTCTGCCTTCACGAAGTGGTAGCATCGCTCCCTTCGTGCGATTCTTCTGACCCAAAACCACTACTTTACTATCACCTTCGCACTTCAGCGACTTCGGATAGCGGAACTTTGTTCTCCTCTTTGTGAAGTGCGATGGAGTTTCGTCGTTGTCCCCCGCCGTGCACTCGCTTTATCTCGAGTGACGACCCGCATGGTAAGTGCGTTAAGTGCATGGGTTTTGCTCACACGCGCGAGGCGTTCAGGGCACCTCGAAATGTAGATTTTGCGAAAATCTCCTTCTCAAAACCCTCCGTCACGAGGCTCGCGCTTTTGAGAAGGAATCATCCGCTCCCCCGCGCTTCAGAGGCGGCCAAGGCCTCCCTCGGATCCGCGGCCTGGGGTTCGGATGTTGAGCTCGAGGGCGTCGAGTGCGAGCAGGCGGGCCTTCCTCTCTCTCCTCCTCTCCCGAGCACGCGTCGTTTGCCAGTCGAGTATGTTCACGACTATATGATGCCTAGCCCGGAAGCACGCGATGCCGTTTCTTTCGGTCTGGATGATGTCGTGTTTACTACAGCGTCCGACTCCGAGGATTTCGGGCCTGTTTCACTTGATGACGCTCTCCCGCCCAGCGGCCAGGAGGCACGGCCTTCAGCGGCCTATTCGGAGCTTATTGACGTGCTTGCGCGCGCCACCGTCTAAACCGTGCAGGACCACTTCCGCGTTAATCGGAAAGTCCTACGTCGCGGCCGGTCAGGCTGGTCTGGCCCTTCATACGATGGCCATTCTCCAGGCCTATCAAGCGGATGTCTTGAAGGACTTGGACGAGGGCGGTGGCCTCACGCCTGAGGCCGTTAAGGAGCTTCGTAGAGCTACGGACTTGGCTCTTAGGGCCACTCCCCTTGGCTGCTCCCTGAGTCCACACCCGTCACATTCGCCGCCCAGCGCGTCTCGATGTGCGTAATTGACTCTTCCCTTTTCACCTTCGGCGTTAGAGAAAGGAGACGTTTTAGACTTTCTCCCCTTACGTCCGTCGAGCCTAACCGCGCCGCCCGTTGTATAGGAGACACAGTCGATTTTCTCCAGGAGGGCCAACCTTCTTTCATCTACCCAGGCCAGGAAGTTCCCTCTCCGCATCCGGACGCCAAGGGCTCTCCGTTGCGGTCAGATGTGCCCCCGAGGTCCAACTCTTCACCTCAGCAAAACAGGTATGCTTTCTGCACCTCACCTCCGCTTCCTCTGTCTCATTTCTTCCGCGAGTGGGAATGTCTACCAGGGTATCGCCATGGGTAGTTCGCACGATTCGGTCGGGCTACACACTTCAGTTTTGCAACCCTCCCGTTTCAACGGGATCCTCCAAACTGTAGCAAACAGCGCCTCAGAGGCCTCTGTTCTACAACAGGAGAACAGAGGCCCATCTTTTAGGGGTCTGTCTGGAATCCGTGTCAATGCAGGCCCGGTTGGCTCCTGCCCGGATTTCCAGCATCAAGACATGTCTGGCTCCTTCTCAAAGGAGCGATAGAGGAAATTCCACCTACGGAGGTAGAACAGGGTTTTTCAGCCGTTACTTCCTGGTTCCGAAGAAGGACGGCGGTTTGCGGCCTATACTAGACCTGCGTCGTTTGAACTTCTCCTCATCAGAGGGCGTTTCAAGATGCTTACACTGAAGTCTATCATTGCCCAAGTTCGTGCAGGGGACTGGTTCGTGTCGATAGACCTGAAGGATGCTTATTTTCATATTCAGGTTGTTTGGCGACACAGGAAGTTCCTCAGGTTTGCCTTCGAGGAAGGTTTTCAATACAAAGTACTCCCCTTTGGTCTTGCTCTAGCGCCAAGGACTTTTACCAAGTGCATGGATGCCGCGCTGGCCCCGCTGAGGCTCCAGGGCATCCGTATACTGAACTATCTGGACGATTGGCTCCTTCTGGCTCAGTCCAAGGAGCTGGCAAACCGTCACAGGGACATTGTGCTTCGCCATGTCCAGTCTCTTGGCCTAGAGTGAACACCGACAAGAGTGTTCTCATACCGTCCCAGCAGACCATCTTTTTAGGGGTCTGTCTGGAATCCGATGTCAATGCAGGCCCGGTTGGCTCCTGCCCGGATTTCCAGCATCAAGACATGTCTGGCCCGCCGTGCTCGGCCAGCATGTGTCTGTCGGGACCTGTCGCAGGCTTCTAGGTCTCATGGCCGCAGCCTCCCAAGTGCTTCCTTTGGGTCTGCTTCACATGAGACCGTTCCACTGGTGGATGAAGTCTGCAGGGGCTCGATCAACAGGATCGCCCTATCGCCTACTGAGAGTGTCGCAAAGTTGTTCTCGAGCTCTATCAGTGTGGCGAGACCCTCTCTTTCTCCAGAGAGGTGTCAGCATGGGGGTTGTATTCCGTCGCCAGATGATTACGACGGACGCCTCTCTCACCGGTTGGGGTGCGGTGTTCAAGGCCGGCCAGCATACGGAATCTGGGACGGGGAGACTCTAACCTGGCACATAAACTGTCTGGAGTTAAGAGCGGTCTTCCTGGGCCTTTGGCACTTTCTTCCCTTCCTTATAGGGCACCATGTCATTGTCAGGACAGACAACATGGCGGTGGTGTCTTATGTAAATCGCCAGGGGGGATCGCGGTCGCGCACCCTGAACGGGCATGCGCGTCGCCTTCTCCTGTGGGCTCAGGAAAAGTTCCTATCCCTCAGGGCGGTCCATGTTCCTGGGATCCTGAACCTCGCAGCAGAAACCCAGCCCAGATTTGGGAGAGGTTCGGCAGGGCAGAGGTGGACCTCTTTGCGTCGGAAGAGTCGTCCCAGTGTCCGCTTTGGTTCTCCCTAAACCCTCCAGCTTCGCTGGGACTGGATGCGTTCGCTCATCCTTGGCCAAGGCTGAAACTTTATGCATTTCCGCCCATCAAGTTGATTCCGCCGGTCCTGCACAGGGTGAGACAGAGCGGTCTGTCTCTCCTGCTGGTAGCACCATTTTGGCCGTCCCAGATATGGTTCTCAGAGCTGATTCCTCTTCTGGAGTCCTCCCCCTGGGAGATTCCAGTCAGGAAAGACCTGTTGTCCCAGCTTCAGGGCAGGATCTGGCATCCTCGTCCAGAGATTTGGAAGCTATGGGTGTGGCCGATCAAGGGCCACCCACTGTAAGTGTTGGTCTTCCCGCAGATGTCCAGGAGACCATTGATAATGCTAGAGCTCCCTCTACTAGAAAGCTCTATTCCTCGAAGTGGGGTGTTTGGGACATGGTGTTCGGCTCGTAAAGTGAACCCAGTTAACTGCCCCGTTGGTTCGGTACTGGAGTTCTTACAAGAGAAGTTTGCGGCCGGCGCGGCGGCCACTACGCTCAGGGTGTATATAGCCGCCATGGCCGCTCACAGAGAGACGGACGAGATTCCTTTGGGGAGACAGAGGCTAGTTTCGTCCTTCATGAGAGGGGTTAGGCGCCTGAGACCAGTACGCCCCCCTACTGTTCCTCCTTGGGACCTGTCAGTTGTCCTGGAGGGGTTGTCGGAGGCTCCCTTTGAACCCCTGGAGTCAGCACCAGTTCGGATTCTGACTCTTAAGGTGGCTCTTTTGTTGGCTTTGACCTCTTTGAAGCGAGTAGGGGACTTACAAGCTCTCTGTTAGACTTGTTTGGATTTGCTCCTGGGCTGGTTAAGGTTTCCTTAAGACCCAGGCCGGGTTATGTGCCCAAGGTTTTGTCAACCTCTTTTCGCTCGCAGGTTACTGTCCTCCATTCTTTCCACCCTCCGCCTTTTGCCTCTTCGGAGGACGAAAGGTTGAACTTGTTATGTCCGGTCCGGGCATTGAAGATATATGTGGACCGTTCGGGTGGTTGGAGGAAGTCTAGCCAGTTACTGGTATGTTTTGGAGCTGGCTGCAGTGGGCTCGCCGCTTCAAAACAGAGAGTTTCGCATTGGCTAACAGAGGCTATTTCCTTAGCTTATGAGGTGCGGACTTCCTTCACCTCTAGGCGTTCGAGCACACTCTACTAGAGGTGTGGCCGCCTCTCAGGCTCTTTTAAGGGAGTTTGTTTAGAAGACATTTGTGTAGCGGCAGGTTGGTCCTCTCCGCACACATTTGTGAAGTTTTATAGTTTGGATCTTGACATGGCTCCGGGTTCGCATGTTCTTTCTGCTTAAATCCAGCCATGCAGGATTTTTCCTGGCGTTTTGTGCCAGATGCGGCAGCACGTTAGCTTGGCGTGTTTGGTATACCGTTCCCAAATGCGTCACTACGCAGCGTCGAGTGAACCTATGAAAGAGAACGTCTCTTGCGCGCGCACGCTAGTATAGGCTCAAGGTGTTGAGCTTGGGGGCGGCGCTGCGCCATCAGCCAATGAATTGGCGTGATTCTATAAGGGCTTCAGACAATCGGCACACCCAGTGGGCGTTCCCAAATGCGTCACTACGCAGCGTCTCGTTCCTATTCAGAGAACATAGGTTACGCGAGTAACCTGAGACGTTTTTGAATGTTTATGTGAAATTCAATCAATTTAAAGTCTATTCAGAAATGTTTTGAATAAACCACTCAATTCACATGGATTAGTTTTACAATCTCTTTATGAATTTTTTGAAGCATCAAAGTGGTAGTTGGACGGACTGTCAATGGAGGAATAGAAAGCTCTCAGATTTAATCAAAAAGATCTTCATTTGTGCTCTGAAGTAGGGCTGGGCGATATGGAGCAAAAAAATATATATCGATATATTTAGCTATATCTCGATATACGATATATATCTCAATATCATTACAGGAAAAATAACACCCCAAAAACGACTCCAAAAACAAATATGCCAAATACCACAAATTCTTTTTTTATTGAAGTGCAAAGAGGTAGGTAGCTCGTGTAGTTACAAACTGCTTTTGCAACATTTGAAAAATAAAATAAAATCCCTGTATACAAAAATAATAATTTAACTGTAAAATAAAGGAAGAAATAATACATATTGCCTTTTCATTCAAAAATGAAACAACTCAACTCAAGGCAGTGCATATGAACAAAGTGCTTCTGCGAAATTTAAGATACAAATAAAATTCCCTGATTACATAAATAATAATAATAATTTAACTGTAAAATAAAATAAATACATATTGCCTTTTTTATTTAAAAAAGTCAGCTGTAAAACAGTGAGAGATCTTGAGGCAGGTGGACGCTCGGTTGAATCTGGCGACGCTTTGATGACGGGACACATGCTCGATTACAAACATAAATAGCGGAATAAAATATAAGTTTAAGTGGTAAATATGGTCATGATTGCACTGTTTTGCTCTCCTGTATCGATCTGGTGACGGTTTAACCAGCTGTATAACACAGAGATCTTGAGGCAGGCGAACACGCGACGCTTTGATGATGGGGCGCTTGATTAGGCTACAAACACAAATAGCGGAATAAAATATAAAATAAAGTGGTAACAACACTGAGAGATCTTGAGGCAGCGATTGGTTAGTGGTGAATATTGACCTAATGTGCGTACCGTAGTGGCTCTCGTGTACTAAATAGTGTAAAACGGCAGAATTGCATATTGTGTAAAAAAAGAACAGCGTTGTCATTTCGTTCGCATGCATCTACCGGACTGGCAGCTGCCTCCAGCACTGGCAGGTTTTAGAGGATCTGCCTTAAGCAGTGACGGGTTCCGTGACACGCAAAGATTTTAGTCCTAGTGCGAGCGGGCGGGGGCGAGCACAGCACAGAGAATGCAAACAAGCAAAGTGGCGGAATCAGAATTAAATAAACAACATATCAATATATACGATATGTCAAAATCCATATCGTGTTTAAAAAATATCTCAACATATTTTAAATATCGAGATATCGCCCACCCCTACTCTGAAGATCAAAAAGTTTTACAGGTTTGGAACGGCATAAGGGTGAGTAATGACTTTAGAATTTTCATTTTTGGGTGAACTATCCCTTTAACAAGACATTATTCATGTGAATCAATATTTCTGCACTGTATAATAGTTGTTTGTTTTCCAGCATTACCACAACAGTTTGACCTCTTTTATGTGGAGATTCTGAAGCTATAAAGTGACTTATAAGATGTAGAAATATTGGTAGCTTGAGGGAAATTAAAACTCTGGCTTTCCATCAAAATAAAACAGACTTATCTAAACTCTGACATTATGTCTTATCTAAGCCTTATTACATTAGTGGATTCTGTGTGTTCAAGAGAAAAATTAATACCAAGACTACGCTCCTAAAAAGTGCTTCTCTCAGTACTAGAAGGGACATGAGGACATTGGAATTTAGGGTAAGATCTTTAATGGGTTCAATGACTCCAGACACTAATCACCATCTGATGCACTTTGAGGTTTTAATTTTCTATCAGCCAAAGCCATAAACCATGAATTAAACAGGAAGGCCAAATCCATTACAACCTCCTCCCTCCAGCTCTCCCTCATTTAGCTCTGTCTCACTCTCCCTCTCTTTTAAACACGGCTATACTCTTAAATGGAAAAAGAAGCACCGGTGTAAATAAGTTAGAAGGAACAGAACAGATTAATTATTTGTCTGTGGCTTATGCTGAATGATAAAGTATTTTCCATGAGGATGTTACCCTTCAGATCACGGAATTGATCCTAATCAGGCGCAAGTGTCCTGCTCCTACAACTCCAGATGCATTAACATACATCTTGTAAGTACTGTAACTGTAGCTAGATCATTATTAAGAAGCAGTTATAACTAGGGGAGAGCATAGGGTTCATCCATGAAGAGCGAGCTAGATTAACACTGAGGGGCAAACTCTGTAAATTACAGGGGGAAGTGGTGAGACTTCCTGCAGTGGAAGAGATGAACACAGAGGAATACTTAAGTAGAGGCGAACAGACAGGGTGGGATGAAATAAAGGCTATTAAAGAGTTGTAGTTATATAGGACACATTCTCCAGTAATCGTAGTTTAAGAGCATGAATGGATTAAAAAAAAGAATTTAAAAGGAACTAAATTAGATTAAAAAGATGTAATTTTAAATGCGATAAACATGTACATATAAAGACACTTCCTTGTAAAAAGCTTTGATAAGACATAAGAAAGTTCCTTTTAGGAATATAAATGGTTTGTAAACAAGCTTGTAAACCAACAGCATCCCACAGTTCACTGTTCATTTGAATCAGTGCAATCCAACTGCAAATTGTCTAGGTGTAATGGTTATACGTACTCTAAACTCTGCAATTCAGTGAAAATATCTATTTGCGCCATATGTATTCTGAAAATTATCTCTGAGTACACAACGTTTTTCATTCAGGTTAAATTAAAGTGCCCCTATTATGCGTTTTTGAATCCCTTTCATGCAGTGTGTAGAATAGCTGTTTGTGAATGTAAAAGGTCTGCAAAGTTTTAAAGAACAAATGAATGACAAATAACGTTACCTAAAGAAATAATAGATTTTGAACTGCCTAAAACGAGTCATCAGCAATTCCCGTCTCACTTATTGTTACAAACCATTAATAAAATGTAACCATTATGCATAACCTGTATAGGTTTGTAACAAATTTGCATAATGGCAGTTTATGATCTTAATTAGCTGCCCCCTGAAAATGTTTTACTTTAACCCGCCCTCAAACACTGCAGTTGTAGCTGAGGCCTGGAAGATTTGGTTTGTGTTCTCGACATGTCGATAAGACGCTGTTTTTTGTTTACAGGGCCATCAGAGCAGAGTAGGCTCTCGGAAAGGAGGGGTTTAGAATGACTGAATCTTCAAACTAATCGTTTTCAGACTCTGAGAAATGAGGTCAGTGATTCCTCTAGGACTTTTTCTAGCTGTGGTGGCATGCCTATTTCCACAGGGGGAGGGGGCGTCACCCATTGGTGATGTCCCATAGACCACGCCCCCTTCCCCCTGGTGGTTAATCCTCCCCAACAAAGAATCACAAGCACTCACACACAGGCTACTTTCTGAGACAAGGAATTGAAAAATTAAAACAACCAACCATCTCTGTCAAAACTAATTTCGGAAGATATTTATTTCCCTGAATTTAGATTTAAACTGCCACAGTATGAGATAATCTATGGTAAACATACTATTATAAATTAGAATGGATTTCAGCAGCAAAAGTTATTTAATAAAATCATGAGTGCACAAAAAGTTTTTGTTGTTGTTGTGGGGAACAAATAAAAGGTAAAATGTTACACATTGCTCTTTGTATTATAAAATAAATTGATGAAAAACTAGAAAATATATGTAGGCTATACATACACTATACAATGAAAAGACATTTATTTTAAATGTACAGTTTTAATGAGGCAGCAACATATGATAGATAGGACGGAGCAAGATAGGCTGTTAATAATATTTTATTGCACAAAAAGTAATATAATATGAAAGGCTCCAATATGTTATAGATCGCCAAAGTGCCAGTGCGCAGAACGATCCGCTCGAAGCAACATGGAGTAACACCGTGCCGCTGTTTGAATGCTGACTGGAGAATGAATGAGGAGAGATGAGTTTCCATTAACTTAACAACTTAAATATTAATATCATAATTATTGCTATAGCATTATGCTATCGAATCGCCTTCAGAAGTCTTTCAATATAGTTCACAAAATCTTTATAGTGCTTCAAAATAATTGTTTTATGCCTTTAGTGGGGCTTAATAATAATGGGCACAATATCAGACGTCACTGAGAAGCTGAAGCCGTGGTGGGGATGAGTTTTGGTGTGGCGGCCCGGCTCGACATGGCAGTATACATGTAGCGGAAACACCGGTAGGTGATATACAATGTATATTATGAGAAAATTAAAGTTTTTTTAAATTTTTTTTTTACCTTTCATGCATGCAAACCGATTGTAGGAGACCTCCAAAACAAAATGAGGAACCTTTAAATATGTCAAGAATGAAAAACATTCCTCATTGCTATTATGATAAAATATTATGATATACTAATACACTGCCACTAATATGTGTAACATTTACTGCAGATGACCTTTACCTGTGATGTTTATGTGAACAGTAGTGAAGGCCGCCAGGGGTACAGGAGCCACGTTCTGAGCTCGGACCCTAAGCATGAAGATGCGGGTGGTCTCATAGTCCAGGGGCTCTGCAACAAGTATAGAGGCGGAGCCATCTTCACGATTCGGGGTTAGGTAGAAACGAACAGGCATGTTGCTCTCTGGCACCAATCCATCCTCCAAGTTATAAGTCACCCTCGGATCACCCAGCGGCGAAGTGGCCTTGATAGTCTGAAAATTTAAAATCGGTTAAATATATACGCTACTGTTCAAAAGTTTGTGGTCAGAAAGATTTTAAAGAATACTTTTATTCAGCGAGGATACATTAAATTGATCAAAATGTGACAGTAAAGACAATAATATTATTTTAGAAAATGCTGTTCTTTTGAACATTCTATTTATTCAATAATCCAGAGGAAGGTTTGTTAACTCCGCTTATAGAAAATGAAGAACAAAGAATGTGCATCACATCAGGTGAGTTTTAATCTTTTATGTTTTGAATTAATCTATGAAGCCACTGTAAATGGTATCGTTATATATAAGGCTAATTGTTATATTACAATAGCTTACTTTGTTGTAAATGACAAAGCCTGACAGTGTCATTTAGCAGTTCTTTTAGTAGTAATATTTTAAATTGTAATAATATTTCACAATATATATATATTTTACTGTATTTTTGATCAAATAAATTCAGCCCCTAGTGAACATAATAGTTTTTTTTTTCCCCGACTGCAAACCTTTGAACAATACCCTATTTCATATATAATATTTATAATTATATTTAAATCTGCAGTCAGTAAGTTTTACCTCTTTGTCACCATTAGGGATGCACAATAAATCGGGCAATTATCGTTATCGGGCGGGTGATAAATGCTCATTTTTAATGTTTTCGTTATCGATCCGATAAGAAAATTTGGCCGATATATTTAAGCCGATAGATAATGAATTAATTCCTTCAGCTGAAACACTTACGTGCATCGTCCGCCATAATGGTATTGAATTGCTTGAAATATAATTACAATCACATTGAAAAATACACTCTGTGGTATAGCCTACATAAAATTATAACGGGGACACGATTGTTAAAGAATGCTGCGTTTCAGCGTGTTTGTGCGTCCATGGAGTTAAACCTTCATGACACAGATCAAGTTCACTTGTGCATTCACAGTCTTTTGTGCCATTGTAAGTTGTAATATTATGTTTATTTTGTGTGTATATGATTAATCTCATATGCGTTTGGTTGAGTTAATTAATGATGAAGGTTTTATTGTACCTTTATTGTCTTTAGCTGTTCAGCCTGTGCAGTTCAAACTGTCATATATACATAACACTGTAATGAGAGCACTTTTGTGATATAATAAGTCGTAATATTAAGTTTATGCAGTATGAACATCTGATTAATCTCATTTAGGATGCGTTTCGTTGAGTTGATAACCCACAGCGCTTCATTACCGGTGATCATATTCAGTTTCAGCGTGCGCTCTCAAACAAGCCAGGAGTTGTAGGTTATAGGCCGTGATTTTGTGTAAATATAAGTTGTAATATTATATTTATTTTGTATAAATATCTGATTATTCTCATTTATGATGTGTTTTGTTGAGTTAATTAACCTTCAAAGCGCTTCAGTTAACGGTTGTTCATTCTCTTCAGCGTCAGCGCACACAGCTCAAACAGCAATGATGTCATTTCAAACAACAGTCTAATATGAAAGATGTTTACTATTACTGTAATATTATACACATTTTTTTTAAATTCTAAAACGTTAAAGTGTTATAATTAATAACTAGAACTTGTATTGTTCTCATTTTATTTTAATTAGAAATGCACAATATTGGATTTTTGCCGTTATCCCGATTAATAACTCTTTTTGGCTGATGCCGATACCGATATTCGTGTATTTTTACTCCGTGTTTGGAAAATACACCATTTTGAGCAAAAGCCTTTTTTTCATTCTGGTTTCAGATTTCTGAGGTCTCCTTATTAAAATGATACTTAAATATAAATAAATGTTAATACAGTTATTTTTATAATAAGACTAAATTAAAAGTTATTTTTATCATAAGAGTATATTAAAAGCTTTGAAAATAACAATAAAATCTGTTATTTTTTCCCCCCAGACAGATGCAGTTGTAACATAAATATTTTATTTTTTGGATTTAACATGTTTACATGCCTGTTTATTGCAATTAAAATCAGTGTACACATCGCATTATTGCTGCACATGTAAATGCACATATCGGCAAGGCATTTCGGCATAAATTTTCATATCGGCCAATGCCGATTTTTATATTTTAAGCGCTTATCAGCTGATTCTGATGTTGTGTCGATAATATTGTGCATCCCTATTTTTCATCAACTATATGGTTTAATTCAAATCATCAAGCTATTTCATGCATGGCACATGCATTTTGATTATTTATATGCAGCCCAAGTAATGCTGTCCAATGACTTGTTTGCATTATTTAGGGGAGGCTCTGCAGGAGCCCGTCTTGGACCAACTTGTAAGGAACAGGAGACATTGCGAACCTGCTCCACCTCTTCCATATCAGATGGGGTACCCCGAATATACCACAAATTTAGAGAATTTAGAGAATCAGGCAGTTAGCGATCTATTTATCATCATTTTATTCTTATTTTTATATTTCTCTTTACAACAGTTTTATTCATCCTTTCTTTTTATTTTCAACTCTTACACATTGTATTCTTATTTCTTATCCATATGTTATCACTATTTTTATTCATTTTCTATGTAAAGCATTTTGGATTACCATTGTGTATGAAATGTGCTATATGAATAAACTTGCCTTGTCTATTTAGGTGTTTTTATTTTTGTTAGGCAATAGAATTTTTGCTAACACTTTACAATTAGGTCTCATTTGTTAATGCATTAACAAACAGAGAGCATGTTAGTAATAAAATTGTGTTCATGTCAAGACCGTAACCATGTCTTGAACATTGGGGACAAATTATTATTATTATTTTTATAAAGTATAAAGAAACAGAAGAGTGAATGAAATTATAGGTCTAATTCTAGTTGGAAATAATCCTTCTGGGACTATTTGCAAACAATATTTGTGTCAAATATACTATTAGCCCTGAGATTATTTGCATTAGTGAATAAATACATAGGTCTGCTATCAACATTTTCATTCCCTAGTGGTCTGGTGGCAGAATTTTTGTAAACCATGTCAAAGGTTCTGGGTTCTAATCTTCTAATCTGCCCTCATACAGTCTTTTTTTATAGTCTTCATTAAAATCAAACATGTTCATCAATGATTGTATATTAAGAGCATGGACACGTTTGTGTGCATTTTGTTTTGTGATTTCACTGGAAAGTCTCTCTCCGCAACAGCATTAAGCGATAGATTGACACGCTTGTCTGTGTATGAAGACTGCTCAAGCCAAAAGAGAATGTAAACCCCGCCTACTTTGATTTGATTGGCTAACTCAATCATTTTGACATTAACGAGTGCCGTTAGACTACTGAGGCAAACCAGACTTAAGAATGCAACTTTTAAACCTTTTTGTCATCCTAAAATACAGAGCGCTGCGTAATGAAGTACAGCAGAGCAATGCAAGAATTTCAAATACAATTTGGTAATTTCACTTCCCCCTCAATGTCTATGGTGGTTACGGCCCTGGTTCATGTTAGTTCACAGTACATTACCTTATGTTAACAGATACAAATGGATCTGAAAATATTGAGTTTAACATTACAAAGATGAATAAATCCTGTAGAAGTATTGTTCATTCATTGTTGGTTCATGTTAACTAATGCTAACAAAAATGAAACCTCATTATAAAGTGTTGCCATTCTTTAATAAAGTAAGTTGGCCATAGGAGTGTAAAAATTATTTTAAAAGTTAAATAACCTAACACTGGTTAAAACTAGGCTACTGTATTGTATTGTACAAGTGTTTGGGACAAGACTTTTAATTGGGAGCCTTTTGTTTTTGTAATCCGGCTCTCAAAGTTTATCAAAATTTGTATTTCAATGTAACGGCCCACAAACCGGTTATCGGCTTTCAGATATAAAGAAATATTGGTAACATTTTTACAATAAGTTTCACAAGTTAACATTAATTAACTTCATTAGTTAACATGAACTGCAATATAAAGCATTTATTTATCTTTATTAATGTTTATTTCAACATTTACTAATACATTGTACAAATCTTGTTAACATTAGTTAATGAACTGTGAACTAACATGAACAAACCATGAACAGTGGTATTTTTATGTATTTTTACTAATGTTAACAAAGATTAACAAATACAGTAACAAATGTACTGCTCATGGTTAGTTCATGTTAGTTAATACATTAACTAACTTGAAATAATGAAACCTTATAGTAAAGTGTTACCAAAACATCAGAAAATACAAAAATTTTCACATCGGTACATCCCTAGTCGCCATCTCAGTTTGAACCCTGAAATTGCAGTTATTCGCAAATCTTCTTTACGTGGGTTGAGCATCCTCAACGCGGAAGCCTCTAATGTTTTGGGTGTATGTGTGGGTTGTCTATCAACACACTAGTTGTCAACGATGATTGTCGTTTTGAACTTTATGGATTACAAGCCGCCATCAAAATGACAAGGTTAATTACATTCCAGCTGCTGTAAGAAAAGGCCATAAACGATCCGCCACCTGCAGCATACACACACGTGATATAGCCTAGCCCGGACTCCTTTATGTTTATAAATGTGGGACCCATAGTAGGGGCCTTAACTACTATGTACTAACATTTGAATTAATTATTTGATACAATGCACTTATTGTGTACATACATTTTTTACATTGTACTTATATTAAAAAAATTCCTGTATGTAATTACATCTGTAATTAATTTCTGTAATTATATTTAATTACACTGTTGACTGTTCGCTTACAGTCTTCCCTTAACCCTAACCATAAACTTACCCATACCACCACACCTGTCCCTAACTTAAATATCCCACCTAAATATCAGCAAAAGTATTCTCAATACAAAATGAACACAATAAATGCATTTAGTTTTTGATGTAAGTAGTACATAGTAGTTAAGGCCACCTAATATAGAGTGGGACCCATATGTGACATAATGATGCAACGACGAATAGTGGAAGCTCAAATTACCTACAGAAAGCTACCAGTACCACTCAAATTAGAACACATAATTACCAGCTTACCGTTGTGAATTGGGCTAAGGTAAGGTAATCATTTTTAAAACACTGTCTGGTTACATATATTACTCAAAAATTGATTTAGGATCATTTTTAAACAAACAAACAAAAAAGGTTACAGATTGCAGCTTTAATTAACTATACTAGAGTATATTATTCAAATAAGAATAATAATTAATGTCATAAAAATAAAATTTTCAGCTGAACACAGCAGGTTGATCTTCATTTTGAACTTATCTTTCTGCCCTAAGTGAATTTAGTCTGTCTTTAAATATAACAATTAAGAATCTCCCTTTTAATAGGGCAACTCACCATTACAGATCAAATAAATACTTCCTATACAAAGAACAGAAATAACATTAAAATACAAGATCAATTAGGAGCGTGATCTCAGAGCAGTTCTCTATTTTTGTCTTTCGTTTATTTTCTTTTTTTTGTCCTTTGTTCATGCTGTTCAATTTATGCTGCTCTTCATAAAATGCTGCCTTAATAATGGTTTTAATGGCAATAAAAGTATTCCAGGAAATTCAGCAAATTAATGCTTTCAGTGCATTTGTTACCAAAATGAAAACAGAAACAAAGGAAATGTCTATAAATTATCCAATGAGTCACTGATTGGCTGACTTCCTAAATAGTGAATGTAATGAAGCAGCATCCTTAAAATTTGATGCAGAAAATCAGATGATTCATGGCAGGGATACAGAAACACCGGTTTAAGTGGTGACTGGAGCTTAGATAATCCTACTGCATCTTACCAATAGTTTAAATGGACTATGTGAGTGTGTGTATGTGTGTACTTGTGGATGTGTTTTGTGACAGGCTGTGTGAAGACTCTGTGTGGTCGAGCAGAAAGCACAAACTGTCAGTTGTAACCGCCAGTACATGACAGTAAAGTCGACAGTGTCTGGGAACAAGCCCCTCAAGGAATATCCACAACCTTATTGTGGGATTAAAACTTATCCACATCCATCATAGCATTCCTTCAATGCACACATGAAAGACATAGTCATTAATGGAGTGCCTCACAGGTGTGCCTCAAAGGCCAAAGTAATAAATCACTTAGCAGAAGCTTTATGTTTGGTTTGCCTCTTTCTTTTGGTCCTGCATTCACAGTATATGTAGCATTGGTGAAATTGACACCTTTATGTAATAAATATTGGTGGAATCACTGAAATACACAGCTTTTGCCCTGTATGACACTGATCCTGTTATTTACTGAAGTAAAAAGCAGGCATAAATCTACATAACTGACATATCTGTAGAGCTAAGTGTATAGCGTTATGTTAAGTACATACCACAACTGGAGTGTCTCTGACAGTGTTTTCAGGTATGATGACCTCGTATTTGTCTTTCTCCCACTGTGGAGGCTGGTTCTTCACATTAGTGATGGTGACAGCCAGCTCGACTGAACTGCTCCGATTCCCTCCATCTGTAGCGATGATCTGCCTGCTGATGTAGGTCCTCTGGAAACAATCAAACATATTTATTGACCCATGTCAAATACAATTTAAAATTGGAAATTTGAAAAAAATAATAAGACAATGACAATACTTCTCAAAAAATGTGCATATTGTGATAAAAGTTCATTATTTTCCAAAATGTAATGATAAAGTTAAAATTTTATATATTTTAGATTCATTGCACACCAACTGAAATATTTCAGGTCTTTTATTGTTTTAATACTGATGATTTTGGCATACAGCTCATGAAAACCCAAAATCTCAAAAAATAAGCATATTTCATCCGACCAATAAAAGAAAAGTGTTTTTAATACAAAAAAGTCAACCTTCAAATAATTATTTTCAGTTATGCACTCAATACTTGGTCGGGAATCCTTTTGCAGAAATGACTGCTTCAATGCGGCGTGGCATGGAGGCAATCAGCCTGTGGCACTGCTGAGGTGTTATGGAGGCCCAGGATGCTTCGATAGCGGCCTTAAGCTCATCCAGAGCGTTGGGTCTTGCGTCTCTCAACTTTCTCTTCACAATATCCCACAGATTCTCTATGGGGTTCAGGTCAGGAGAGTTGGCAGGCCAATTGAGCACAGTAATACCATGGTCAGTAAACCATTTACCAGTGGTTTTGGCACTGTGAGCAGGTGCCAGGTCGTGCTGAAAAACGAAATCTTCATCTCCATAAAGCTTTTCAGCAGATGGAAGCATGAAGTGCTCCAAAATCTCCTGATAGCTAGCTGCATTGACCCTGCCCTTGATAAAACACAGTGGACCAACACCAGCAGCTGACATAGCACCCCAGACCATCACTTACTGTGGGTACTTGACACTGGACTTCAGGCATTTTGGCATTTCCTTCTCCCCAGTCTTCCTCCAGACTCTGGCACCTTGATTTCCGATTGACATGCAAAATTTGAGAAACAGTCCAATGCTGCTTTCTGTAGCCCAGGTCAGGCGCTTCTGCCACTGTTTCTGGTTCAAAAGTGTCTTGACCTGGGGAATGCGGCACCTGTAGCCCATTTCCTGCACACGCCTGTGCACGGTGGCTCTGGATGTTTCTACTCCAGACTCAGTCCACTGCTTCCGCAGGTCCCCCTAGGTCTGGAATCGGTCCTTCTCTGCAATCTTCTTCAGGGTCCGGTCACCTCTTCTCGTTGTGCAGCGTTTTTTGCCACACTTTTTCCTTCACACAGACTTCCCACTGAGGTGCCTTGATACAGCACTCTGGGAACAGCCTATTCGTTCAGAAATTTCTTTCTGTGTGTTACCCTCTCGCTTGAGGGTGTCAATGATGGCCTTCTGGACAGCAGTCAGGTCGGCAGTCTTACCCATGATTGCGGTTTTGAGTAATGAACCAGGCTGGGAGTTTTTAAAAGCCTCAGGAATCTTTTGCAGGTGTTTAGAGTTAATTAGTTGATTCAGATGATTAGGTTAATAGCTCGTTTAGAGAACCTGTTCATGATATGCTAATTTTTTGAGAAGGACCTGTATATTCTGTCTTTATATTATCTATCACATAGCTGTCTTCAATTCTCTCTTGTTTTTTTTTTTTTTTTTTCAAGAACTGGGTCCTCCGGAAAGAAAATCAGAATATCCTTCGCATCTAAAATTTTAAAACCACGAATGACCTTTAAATGGAACTGTATCAAGTGTCAACACAACAGATAGATACATCATTATATTTGTTGTCATCTCACAGCAGATGCAAGTGCAAATCACTGATGCTGTGCATTCACAGAGTTCTGCTTCGTATAGCAGTCAGTCTGCATGCAGAATGATGTGAAATGACAGCTAAACAATTTTCGCCCACTCTCTGTAATCGCACAAAGAAAGTATACAAACGCTGAAACACGGAGAAACAAAACCTCACGATATACACCAGCGACACAAGACTTTGGTAGTCATAGCAACAGTTACAAAAGTCTCTTGTCAAAGGTGGTCCAATATCAGTGGCTTTCAAACCTAAACACCTACTCTCACTCTCACTCACACACACACACACACACACACACACACACACAAATACCAATCAATAACAACTATTAATGCTAAAACAAGTCTTTTGTATTTCTGTGAGAGGTTATTTCAGACATTAGCTTTATTGAAACAAGCAGAATCCATAAAAAAGACCTTGTTACAACCCAATCAATCATCTGAGTGGAGTGCTGTGAGAAACTTTTGTGGACCTGCTATATCCTTCACAATGCAGCATCTTAAAACTTCATACAGTAACTATATAAAATTCATGTTGCAAGTTCAATTGTGGATCTCTTTCCACACACCTCAAACTCCTGCTCTCTATGAGGGTTTAATGATGAATCATTCTGCTGGAAAGTATTCCTGAGGAAGCTCAAGTCTAAAACTCTCTGACTGCATGGAGCAGCCACACACATTCACACGGGTCCACACAAATCACTTTACATTTGAATCATTAGGAGTTCACTCGGTTCAAACTGAGCCCAAGCTGGCTGTTTGGAGCAGGACTGACCTGGGAGATGGGCTGGTTTACGTAGATCCAGCCAGTGAGCGGATTGACTCGCAGATACTCCGGCTGCTCCTCGGACATGGAGTAAGTGATGGCCGCATTAGTGCTGTAATCATCATCATGTGCTGCCACTCGCAGAAAACTGGTACCAATCATTGTGTCCTCGCGCAAGAAGTCTGTTAATGGAAAGGCTGATTATTTACCATGCACTGAAAACACAGTTCTGCTGGTGCGAAGATGAAAAGCTTTGATAACTGTCATATCCACTGATCCTATCTTTGAAATTGCAGATGAAAGACACTTTGATCAATATGAACTAAAATAATCTGAAATAAATCAGTTTAATATATAGTTTTGTGATGTAGTGTTAGACATATGTGAGGAAAATGACTTTCTCGATCAACCAGCATGAAAGATCATGCTGATCGACCAGCTAACAGAAGTTAGAAGTGATTGCTTCACCAGCTAAAATTAGGCTAAACCAACACAAACCAGCATAACGACAATTTGATTTCAGCGACATTACACCACATAGGCCCTCCCACACTGAAATCTCACTGCACTGATAGTACTGCTCGTGCATATAAAACATCTTTAGACGAGGACGAACACCTTGTGTAAGTTTAGATTTAGGCCTAATCTATTTTATTCCCCTTCACCTACCTCTAGCCCTACACCTAGCCCTCCCACCTTGAAACAGAGAGGCAAGGTGTAGGGGTGAAAATATTCCCCTAAGAAATGAGATGCCACTACTACACCATTACACGTCATCATACATCATCATACCCTGTTTATTTTATTAGTGTCTAGTAACAATTAACCAATATGAACAATATTTCTAACAGAAATAATGCGTGTGCACGTTTAACAGATTATTCACTCCCAATGTTGCATGTATTTGGACATAAGAAAATGTCACTTGTTTTTCAGTTCGAAAACGTATGAGCCTTCAGGTTTAATAAGATAATAAAAAATGATACAGAACATATAAGAACATATAAGATATAAAGAGCCGCTTTTCTATCGGGCCAAACTGTTCCTTTAGTTTATTAACCAATCCATTCCATTCCATGCCGATCCGAGCCGGCTCTTTGCAAGGTAATACAATGTAATATATATACATTTATTTGACTATTATTATTATTATTTTGTTTGCAGTCTATTTGCATTAAGACCAAATGCATAGATCTAATATAAGACCTAAGACATAAGTGACTGTCTCATGTAAATACTCACCAAGACCGGATATTTTGACATTTTTTGTGTATATTTGATCGCTAGGCGTGCACCTAAAACCCAAAGTATACTTTGCTTGTCCGTGTTCCGCTCAGTCTCTCAGCGTGCACACAGAAAGTGTATTTTGACATCATTACGAAGAAATAAAAGATGACAATCTCTATAATTCACTTGAAAAGTAGATTGTGCACGTCTTCAAGATCGATCACAATATAAAATCGTCAGATTGCCCACCCCTACTGAATGGTAACCAAAACTTAAAAGGACCAAAAAGGTAATAAAAGTGTGGTAAAACAAATCCATATTTGAACTCTTTAATCAAAGTTTTATGAAGAGATCACTTGATATGATGAACACAAGATCACTTGATATGACAATCACTTGATATGATGAACAGACTTTTAATTACTTATAAATACACATACACATCACATATGGTAAACATAAAAAACATGTGCATGTAAAACCTCATTGGTTTTTCGTGCACCACTTCTGTGTTTACCATATGTGTTTGTATGGGTGTCGATTATTGTTTAGATGTACATAAAATGCTAAATTAAATCATACAAAGCAAAAAAGATTTTGCAGAACATTTTACAATGCCTTTATAACCTTGTTTGTATCTTTTGCAAGTTTTGGTTACCTGGACTTTCAATGGAGGAACAGAAACTACGTTTTATTTAAAATATCTTAATTGGAATGACATGAGGTTTTGGTGAACTATTCCTTTAACATAGTGGCCTTGTTTATACAACTGTGTCCAGATACTATATTGTCATGGTTCTGACCTGGCAGCCTTGTCTGTGTTGTTTTTGTTTAATGTTTCTATGTTTGAGTTGTGTCTGATCACATGACAGTGTTTTTTTTTTTTGTACGATGTAGTATACATGCCAGACGCCAGAGCAGTGTGTGCTGCTGTAATTCTGCCACATAAACATACTAAAAACGGAGAAGAGTTGTGGCTAGACGGGGTAGAGCAATGGTAAGAGGCAAAAATTGCACAATAAAATAACAATAAATACATTTGCAACTTACCAGATGTGTTTTATTAACACCTACACTTATCCCAACCCTTAAACTATCCTTACAATAATGCAAGTACAGTAATTAAATGACGCAATATTGATGTGCGCATGCCCAGTGCCCGTAGTTGTATCCCGATCTAGTCTTTCACGTTTGGGACGTGGTGTGATGACATCAGCGTCTCACAAAATATACGGATTTGCTGTACAAACAAAAACGCAAGGGTGTCGTTTTCAGTTTTATCCACTCTGGGGCCCGGTTAAAAAAATTATAATTTTCATGCGCCTAAAACACCGGATCCGTGTGGATGAAACGCTGATACGGTACAAAATGTAACATCTCCGTGTGGTCTGGTCTGGTCTAGTCCTCCTTTCACTAATTGTGCACACCTGATCCTCATGTGCTCTAGTCCCTTTAAATTGTGCTACTTTCCCTCAGGTCCTTGCTGGTTTGTTGTGTGCATTTGCTGAATGCCTAGTGTCTGGCTTATCTTGTCCTGGTATAGTTTTTTTGCTATATTTTCCCTAGCTTCATTTTTGCTACTTTCTCTAGCTTAGCAGTCTTATTTTTCGCCCTCTAGTTTCCTGTTTCCGGTTTTGTTTTTATTTTTCAGTCATTTATTTCTAGTATTTATTTAGCTTTTTTTCTCTTATTTTTTAGTTGATTTAGAATTTCATAATTATCTCTCTTCTGTTTCATTTTTAGATTCCAGATACTTAGTTTGCATTTTCCCTGTTAAGGGTTTTATTTTTGCTATTGTCTATCTCTTGTTGTCTTGTCTTATGTTGGTTCCTGCCCTGTGCCCTGAGTTTTCCCTGGCCACTGTTTCTAACTGCCTGGAAGCAAAGAATGGAGCTGATTCTAAAAGAGAACATCAAGCCTCAGGTTCCTGGTGTTCCAGCCTGGATTCTCTCACCATCGCCCTGCCTGGTGTTGCCTCCCAAGCTGTCCTTAAGTTCGTTGACTCCCTGGACTGGTCTTAGTGGTCACCCCCCCTGCCTGTTGTTGTGGCGTCTGTCCCCTGCCCTGCTGTTTGTACTCACTCCTTGTCACTTCCTTGTCGTGGCCTGTCTAGAGTCCATTTAATAAAGTCTTCATTTTTCATTCTGCGCCTGGGCCCCTTCCTCATTCAGCAACCCTGACACTATATGATAAATCCCTCAAGTTCCATAAGGAAAACCATAAAAAGCATGTGATGTGCTTAAGAATCCTGGATTTCATGAAAACGCAAGGCATTTCACTTTACTCTTCAGCTCCAATGCGTTCAAAGAAATCTTTTTTTTTTAATGGTTGTGTTTTGTAATTGACTGTCTTGTCACATCTCATTTCCGTATTTGATGTGGACAAACATGTATTTAATTTATAAAATATTTTCTGTAATCTTCCTGCAAAGCACCTGGCTAGGAAACGTTGTGAAAAAGCTTTGGAACAACATGGATATTTAAATAACACTTAGTGCCTTTACTTATTAGCACTGTACAATGTATGAAACTTGCTGAAAATAAGTTGATTATTACTCACATTCGTAGCGCAAGTTCTCAAATTTGGGGCTGTTGTCATTTTCGTCAAGGATCAGAATGTTTAGTTGGCAGATGCCTATGAGGGGGTCCGCCGCTTGGTCCGTGGCAGTCACCGTTACTGCATACTCCCTCTGCCTCTCCCGATCAAACTTCATTGCAGTTACGATAACACCTGAAATAGTACCTCTATTACATGGAGATTCTGTTCACCAAAGTTGAACAAAATTTACCAGATTCTATCCTTTCAGTCCTACAGATAATTCAATATTGCTGCCTGCATTATGTGTTAAACTAAGTCTACATCTCCATTTAATCTCATATAATAAAGAATGAAAGGATCTTTTGAAATCAAGCAAATAACGTTATTTAGACACACAGCAGTATTGTGGGAAATATTCTTTCATTTTTTTGCTTGAGTTCACAGTGTCAAATCTTTCAACAGTTCCCCATTTGCATTGCATGAGAAATCATTGCAAATGTACCTCATGTTTCTCCCACTGCAATCCATTCCTATTTTCTCTCTTTATTCTCCTCCATAAAAGACACACTGATTGATGTCCAATGAACAGTTACATTTCATAAAGCATTCCATTTCTTTAAAAAGGGGACTTGAGACGACACATTTAAATGTCTTTTCTCTCACTTTGAGAGTTGGCACGTTTTGAAAGGCTATGATTAAAGTGAATTAAACTCTAGATGAATTTGAATTAATGAAAAAACTTCAGAGAAAGAGTGAGAGGGTGAGAGTGAGAGAGAGAGAGAGAGAGAGAGAGAGAGAGAGATGACGATGATGATGATTCTGACATTATAAGAGAGTGCTTAATTAGACATATTAAAAAAGATTGTGATAAATTGTTACCCAATCAAAAAAAATAAAAAATCCTATGACTTATCTTAAATGACATTCCTGAGTTTGAAAGGAATGACAAGGGAGACATCTACTTTCATGCTTTTAGTACAGTAATTGGGTGTACACTGAACCATAAATTAGCTCATTGAAAAAGTGTGCTTGAATCGTTACCTGTCTCTGGTTCAATGCTGAAGGCAGGAACAGTGCTGTCTTTATGCATAAAACCATATGTAACTTTTCCATTGGCTCCTTCATCAGCATCATCTGCATGGACCTGCAGCACAAATGTTCCTGCTGGTTTATTTTCTAGAACGGAGGCCTTCTCCTTATACTCTGCACACTGTGGGAGAGGGAAAACAAGGAAAGAAAAGGGTAAACCAAATATAATAAGGAAGTTTACACTTGGTAATAAAATCCAAGGCCGTAACCATGTCTTGAATATTGGGGGGGTGACTATTTTTAAACAATATTTGAGTCAAATATATTATTAGTCCCCATATGCTTCACATTAGTGAATAAATAAATAGATCTGCTATCAACATTCAAATTCCCTAGTGGTCTGGTGGTAGATCTTTTCGTAAACCGTGTCAAAGGTTCCGGGTTCTAATCCGCCCTCATATCATTTTTTTTTCTTCTTCATTAAAATCAAACATGTTCAATTTCATCCATGATTGTTTATAAAGAGCAGGGACAATTTGATCATTAGAAATTTGGCCATTTAGCTCAATGGTGTCTATGGTGGTTACGGCCGCCCTGATAAAATATTTCCCAGTGGACCAGATCACAAGTGGCCAGCAGACATACATGATTGTTTACACCTGGTGGAAATATGTGTCTCAAATGCATAAATAGCAGGATCTCTTAGGGCCACTGTGTTACTGAGAACTAGTGCTAATACTAAGTCATAGTAATAGTAAAGTAAATAGTAAAGTAAAGAAACAGAAATGGAGTGACTGGGAAGAAGTGAGATGAATAAGATGGAAATCAGTAAATATTGTAGACTGGACGCACAATGACAGTATGAAGAATGAGAGAGGAGGCGTATTAATCCTTATCTCTTTGATACTGTTGAGATTCATCTCTGTTTTATAATTGAAGCGCCCTTGAATCAATTCCATCCCACTGAATCTGTGGAGACGTCTGGAATAAGCCTTGATAATTCAGCCATGCTCCACCACCCACACACCTTCATCCTCGCATGTGTGTATGAGTGTGCGTAATCGCAAAAATAAAGCAAGTGCTGCCTCCCCTTCATCATTAGTTTGCTTAGCTTAAGATAGCTGAGGTTAGACGAGACTCTGGGAAAACAAATACAGTAAATAAATACATTTAAAACATATGGCGACAATTCCCAAATCAGTCCAACAGCTTCTCCTTTGATGACCACTTCTGACATCTAATTAATAACAAGGGACACGGTCCTGTCTGTGATGGGTCTTTCATCCTGCATCTAGCTAAAACCCGACCCCTAACTCTGTGTTGTTTAATCAGTAAGGTGAGCATGAAATCCCAGAAGGTCAGAATTGGAAACATCAAGCCATCTAACGAACCTCCGGAAACCTGGCAATACAACACACAACTTCTCAGTGGATATCTACGGCCAATGATGTTCATAAATCCACAGGAACAGTTTGGTATTCCAGAACACAGATATGATGGTGGAATAGGGAGGAGATTCAGGAGGGAATTTTATAAAAAAACAACAACAAAGAACTTCATTTCTTAGTTACAACCCTTTTCCCTCACTTAACACCAGAACCGCCACGGGGTAAAACTGACCAGATTTTCAATAAAATATCCAAGGCTCCCAGGCATTGACTTTTACTAAAATTGTGTTATTTACAATCCCCTGTTGTTAAATTTTTTTGTTGTTGTTGATAAAATCAGATTAAAAAACTGGGCATTTTTACCTGTAAGTGCCAGCTTATAAATGATATAACAAATTAATCATTAATTAGGTGAAACTGAGCACTTGAACTTGACGTTGCACGTCATGCATCCTTTATCATACATCCTATACAGTGTGGTGGATTATTATTGCTCTTTATTGTCTATTTAGGATATTTTAGTAATTTAAATAACATGGGTTATCTTAATATGTGAATCTTTACATTACTTTGAAGACAGTGGCTTAATACAGTGACATATTAAATGACACTATATAAATAAATAAAAGTTGACTAGAAGGCTAGGATGACAGGGGGGAAATAATAAATAAATAAATCGAAAGCATGCAAAGAAGAGAATGAGTACCAGAACAGAATGGCGTTAAAATATCTGAAGCTGAGCAGTTTCATTAATTATTTTTTATTTATTTTGTTTTGAGAAGTCTGGCTCTGAGTTCTTTCAGCGGAGCAAGAACTGTCACTTTAGCTGGCTCAAAAACTAAAGAGATGTTTTGCATCTCAGTGGAGGCCAATTTACTTCACAACCTGCCAAGAGAAACTCCCCAAATGACAAAATGCTCCACAGACCTGAAGAGAAGTTTAAGTACTAAACATCGGCCCACAGCCAGGCATCTCCTCACCTCACTGTGCAACCTGGGGAGATTAAGACCCTCTAAATATCTCCAGTGTTACATTCAACCCATATTTACCGGAGACATCATAAAGCAACCAGACCCAAAATGATTCAGCACATATTTCCAACACTTAATTAAACAGTCTTCAGCTGATCAAGAAGCAGCTAATTTTTTCCCTGCTAATATCTCAGGGGAAGAAAAGAAAAAAGTGGGAGTGGTTAACATGGAGAGAAAAGTAAAGAGGGACAAAATATATAGAGTGAATATGCAAGAGAAGGAGGAGGAGAAGGAGAAGAAGAAGGAGAAAAGACAAAAACTCTGTTCCAAAAACCTAAAGACCAAGAGAGACAGCACTTGAAGATGTCATAGATGGGTTCCTGAGGCAAAGGTTGTTCAAAAGAAAGGCAGTTATAGTTATTCTATGCACGGCCTAAAGCTTGCTTTTTGCCACACCTGGCTGGTGACTTAAGAAAATGTAACAGTAGTTTTCAGGAAGAGACACTGAGTAAAGTAATCAATGGTGAAATGACACCAGTCTTCACTGTATAAACACTGAGCTTCAATTGGTCCAATTCAATAAGGATTAAACAGTCAAGAGCAGTGAGCGATTTTTTTCTTTGTCTGTTGTTGTCTGATTAACATTAAAATCGCTGACAGCAGCAGGATTGCAAGGACAGGATTTAAGACTAATGTGCGGATCCAATGTACTGATACTGTTAAACATGCATAGTCTTTCTCTACTGTTTAAGCTCACTTAAGACATAACCAACTATGTTTACTAGGATACTCACCAAGGCATATTTTTTACATAATTTTGTGTGAATTTGTCCGTTCAAGCACAAGAAAAACGAAAAAGAGAGCGCCATTCATTATTTGCGTGGCTTTCTGGGCACGTGCTTCAGATGTGACTGAACTTTCCACACAGGGTGCAAGAAACGAATTGAGTTCCCTTCCACGTCTTCTCACACTTGAATATTTAAATTGGCAAGGCGGATAGATAGACAGACAGACAGACAGACAGACAGACTGTCACATGCCTGTCCTGTCTTGTGTACACATGTGGGTTTTGTTAGTGTGGCCATGTGCCTATGTCATTGTTTGATCCCTCCCCCTTGTTATCTGATTATTGGTTTCATTTGCCCCACCTGTGCCACCTCATTCCCAGCTTGATTTCTCCCCTTTATATAGCCCTTGTGTTTGTCAGTCTTTGTCGGATCCTTGTAATGTCTATGTCTCCCGGTTCCCCGTGATATTCCTGCCTGGTATGTGTGTTAGTCTATTTGTGTTTTTGATTATGTGTTTTACCCCCTTGTGGGTTTTTGTTTGTGTTTATGTTTTATTTTGTAAATAAATCCCCCTTATCACTGCACTTGAGTCCTCGCACCAGTTTTTCCTTTGTGTTAACGTGACACAGACAGACAGATAGACAGACAGACAGACAGACAGACAGACAGACAGACAGACAGACAGACAGATAGATAGATAGATAGATAGATAGATAGATAGATAGATAGATAGATAGATAGATAGATAGATAGATAGATAGATAGATAGATAGATAGATAGATAGATAGATAGATAGATAGATAGATAGATAGATAGATAGATAGATAGATAGATAGATAGATAACTGGTAAACAGAAATGCATATAAATAATATACAGACATGTAAACAGCAATTAGATTATTAATATACACAGTACCTTTTCAAACACAGGCTTATTGTTGTTTACATCGTCAACTCCTACAATGACCTGGGCAATGGTGGAGAGTGACTGCGGCCCACCAGAGGCGTTATCATCTGTTGCCGTTATGTTCAGGATGTACTTTACTCCCTGAAGTCTAGGAGATGGGCTGGAGCGGAGACGGATCAATCCTGTGTGGGGTGACAGTCAAACATTTATAGCAACATTTAATTGGCCATTACCCTCGTCTAAATCCCACTCAAACAGCATTCAACCTCAGTGCCTCCACTGAATTAGCAACTGATTCCTCGTTAGTTCGACACAGTATTAATACCATCTCACCTGAATAGATAGAACGTGTTTATTAGGGAGTCTGATAAACCAGGCCTGAGCTGCGCTCTTTGCATGCAATGTTGCATTCCGCATGCAACTGTTGACTCTCGTTTTATACAGTATGTGAAGTAAAATCACGTAAATGACACGAAACTTGATGAATATACATGGACCCATGAAGACTAATCTCTCAGCACTCTCAGCATTCATAATGCAGATAGGCTGTATCTGACCTTTAAGGCAATGATGAGTATATTTGCCATTCCATATATTTGCCGTTTGTACTATGCAGAAATCCTGCATATATTGTATGTTTTTATGGATAGATGTATGTGTTGTTGTGAATGTGCCAGGGAAACCGTTATGCTTCATACATTGTGTCTTATCTGAGGAGACAGCCGGAGTCAGCTCCTACGTGACCCTCTGCGGTACACCATGCAGTGCCACCTCCTTCAGGAGAGCGCATTAGACTCTGCTGCATTCAGCTCTGCATTCATAATCTGAAGAGCTAGATGACTGCTATCTCCAGCTAGCAGCAAAGGGACATTAAAGAAACCAGCACATCAACTGACACAGACTTGGCAGGAGGGAAATCACATGTACCCTAGTTTCTTGAATTGATTCTAATGCATAACACTAGTCCTTTTGTGGCACAACTCAGGGGAAAAAGAACATGTAATCAATTCTAATTCAATCTGAACACCCCTAGCCGCACTACTTCCCTATCCAAACGTTAGTGGGGGCTGAAATGAGTGTGTCTGTGTGTGTATTTTGTGCCATGGGGAGTCTTGTCACAGGTTCAAACTCTATTCTCTCGACAGTTGTATCAACTGCAGGCTATGAGAGCCACAGGCTAATCTGTTGAGACTCTGCAAACATTTTTCAAAACCAATGTTTCAAACCATACAGAGGCATTACTACAGCATGCCTCACCGCCAATTACTTTAAACCGAGATATACACAGAATTTAATAAAGTGCTTGAGCCCGGATAAAATATTGACAAATTGGCAGCTTAAGCAACATAAATTTTAGGGATGATCCACTTGTAATTTATCTGTCTTTGAGCTGGAAGTGTCTATTACGATTAGTATGTAGTACACTGGAGGAGTCTAGAACAGGACACAGATGGAAGAGGCAGCCAGCACATATCAGTGCATGTCAAACATAGAGAAGATGTTTCTCCAGGGGCATGACAAACAAATGTCTCCATACATAAGGGTGAGGGGCATGCCACTGGCTCTCTCTTTACGCCAGTTTACATCACTGTCATGCCGATTCTGAGCTAGGCCAAACCACATTCCCAAAATGTGGACCTTTTTTGCACCCTGAAAATTATTTCAAACTAAATATAAAGTTCAAATTGAACTCTTGTTTGAACACCTTAACCTACATTAGCCAGGCTGAAATAAAATTGTATAATTACATACTTTAATAGTAAAAAAAACAAAAAAAAAACACAGGCTCTTTGGAAAGACGTGCCACCACCCACACAACTCAAAACATAATCACTGCAGTTTCTAGCAGAAATAAACACTAGAGAAAGTAAAACAGGGCTGTACAGTGACAGTCCCTCCTGAAATTGCTATGACTGACAGTGATAAACATTGCAACGGACTGGACAAAACATCTCACAATATGTCAGAATAGTTCAGTGCACAAAAACGTGTCTGTATTGGCTGAATACGTTCAGCAGCTTCTACTGTTAAAGAAAAATGGCATGGGACTTTGTGAATTTTCCTGTACTTGCCATCGTACTTCAGGACAATAAAAGTACTAAATTTGGCTATAATAATCATTTAATAATCTATGAAAATATTTAGCTATATAGGAAAATGAGCTAATGAGTGGTCATCTGCAGCCATCTACTGGTTATAATAGTAATTTCATGCCATTTTCATATTAAAAGTGCTTGTTTAACCAACAGGTGGCAGAAATCATCAACTATGTGTGGCACATTGTCCATGTTATCTCCATGAAAGAAAATGAGAAATGTAGATCTTTTTTAAATGTAATCTTTTGTGAGGTTGAATTGTAAATGGATGTTATTTGGATTGTAGTCAGAGATATTGGGCTATATAAACAAAATTTATAATATTAAAGGTGCACTATGTAGTATTTTTGCAGTAAAATCCAAACCCAAAAACCACTAGGCCAGTGTTATATATTTTGTTCAGTTGAGTACATACAATATCCCAAATGTTTCCAACTATTTGTAAATTGTGAGAAAATTGCTATTTTAACCAATGAACCGGGACGTCTGAGCATAGCATCTGAGGGAGTTGACTGTCAATTGCATCATATCTGCGTTACCCTCGGTTTCTGGTTTTATTTTGCAGAAACGCTTTACTCTTAGCAGTGTGCAACAAGTGTCACAGCAGCCGCCGAGCGAACGCACAGAGTAACGTCATAACATAATTTTCAACACACTCAAATGTATCTCATATGATAAACAGAGCTACGTGACCTCATACTCATGACCGGAAAAGCGGAAATAGCGCCGGCGCCCGGCGACTGTGTCCCGTCATAATAAAAGTCCCGCTGCTCGCGAGGTGTGTTGTTCCTCTCATTAACAATCGCTCCAGCGGCCTTGCTCAGCTCCCACAACACTCGGTCCTGCTCTGATTCATACTACAGTAACGTTAATAATCGCATTCATCAACGTGATTTCTGCCCGAGTCCTGTCCCGATTCTTTTCCACCGGCTGTGAGGTGAAGACCACATGTCCCAAGATGCTGCGCTCAAACTCGGCGTCATCAAAATACGCCTTTGTTTTAAATAGGCGCTCTCTAGCGGACGGAAAAGTTGCATAGTGCACCTTTAAGCAATAAGTTCCAATAAGCTCCAGTTTGCCATTTTGGGCAAAGAAAGAAAATGTTTGTCTGGAAAGTTTTCTTGCTAAGGGTTGGATTTTGCGTGCCCTTTATGAGACATCATCAGTTCTTTTGCCAGTGTATGTGGTTCATGAGTGGAGCGTTTTGCCGGAAATGCAGAGATAAAGCCATAATTTTGTTTTATTTAACTCTTTGGTGGATTTTACATTTATAATTTATATTACATTAATACTAGTATTGTAACTATTAAAAGGGTGATGAATTGAGAAATTTCTTTCGATTTATAAAAGGTCATAGTAATATAAGAATAGCCTTTAAGTTTCAGAGCTGAAAACTTCCTTGTTAGTCAAAGAAAACCTTATATTGATACCAGGCCCAAAAAACGATTTGATCTCAGAATATGCCAAGCTGTGACATCAGTGTGTGGTGAAACACCGCCTCAACAAAAGAAGAACGCCTGAAGAACCCACCCACCGACTCGTGCCACTAACATGACATAGGCCTACACAGAGCTAAACCGGATTCAACTTCTAAGCAATAAACATGCCGCATAAGCTTCATTCAGATTCCAATATTATGAATGCATGGATGAACTTTATTTCTAATGAATATTGAGCTCACGTGGGGAAGACATTGTGCGTTTATTCCTTCATTTCACCACAGATTTGTTTGTAAACAACAGACTGGATTTGCAGACAGGATGAGATTACACGAAAAAAAAAAAAATGTATATGATAGTATTGCATTGTTACAGATCATTTGATATCTATTGATTATGTGTACATGTCTAACTGAACATAACTTAGCACGCTGTCACGGGCTGGATAATCCTTTATTTGAGGTGTTGTTGGTTCATTACAATTCATGATCAGATGGGCCAGGGACTATGTGTTTTCCAGAGGGGCTACCAAAACGTAAGCCAGGCCTGCCGACGGGCTATCTTAAATAGCGAAATAACATTCCATTCTTGATGTGCATTGTTCACTCTCTTGACTTGATATTTGAAGAAAAAATACAAGGAAGTTTTTAACATGCTGATTTGTCTGACTCTGCAGTGAGTCTTGTGTCTGTGCGTGTTAGAGATGCACGGTTTGCGGTTATATCCAATGAACTAAATAATAAAATGAACTAAGTAATAAAAAATAACATTCTAATCAATGAGAGATAAATCATTGTCTTTGTTTGATAAAGACATTTTGCGAGCCATGTGGGTGAATCATTCCGGTTGCTGTTTTCCCACACACTTACAAAACAACTACCATTGGTACATTATAATATGCAAATCTTATCCTAGCAGTGGGCGTTTACTTCCAAGTCTTCAATAGAGCATAAAAACCAAACATTACATGAGAGAGGCTCAAAACCAGGGTAGAAAATAGCCTATTCTTTATTCATTAAGATGTTTTGGAACGTAAAAACCACGCAAACGTCATAAGTTTCAGCCAGTTCATGACCCCTTTAATAAAAACCGATCTTTGGGGGCACCAAAAGTGTTTGGGACCTTAGAATTATCCGAAGAAAAGAAAAAAACAAAACATTCCGGTCTCGGTAGCCTTTACTCCAGTCTTCAGTGTCACATGATCCTTCAGAATTCATTCTAATATGCTGATTCACTGATCAAGAAACATTTCTTCTTATTAAAAAGCATTATGCCAGCACTGTCAAGCTATAAATTTGACTGGAATGGTAAAAATGGAAATAAAAACACTTTTATTTTTCTAATTAAAGTATAGGTAACTAAATATACAAAATTCCCACAGAGAGAGAGAAAAAAAATACAGTTTGTGTACTATCTTTTATGGATTGCTGGACACATCCAGAGCATCCTTAATTACACAATTTATCAGCTTTTGTACAATGTTAACAGCCTGTCAGCCACATATCCTTTTCTGGCAGTCTTTTCTGTTTTGCAATGCATTTCTCTATTGCCAGGCATTAGGATGATGGAAACTTGTTTAACACCAGGCCTTTTAGAAGGACAAAGAGCTAAGGAAACACCAAAACACTACAAATAACAGAGAAAAATAAAAACGCTTGACAGGTGCAGTGTGCTGCCGATGATCTGGCTGATTATCAGTGTAAACACTCCACTGCCGTGCCGGTAAATACATCCTTCATGGACCGGATGCGTTTTTTGTATTTATGTCTTTAATACAAAAGGCCTGATCATCTTATTGACTCTGCTGTTTGAATCCTTAAAGGGTATTAAATCAACCCAAGCGCATTCCTCTGTGAGTTACAGTAAATTAACAACGAGCACCAAGCGCCTGGGCCCTGCTTCGCCCCAACAAAAACAACCTAATGGAGGAGAAGCTCTAATGAACGATAGAGGGATTTTCTGACGAGCCGCAGAAGGGCCAATAAAGGTACGCTTTGATCTTTAGAAGAGAGAATGGAGAGAATATGCAGGGAAGGGAATCAACAGAGACCCTCTTCAAGAATGAGCGGTGCTTCCAATGAAGCGGTATATGTTTGAATCACCTGAATGGAGCGCTAAATTGAAACACTGTGAACGTAAGCAGCAAACATATTGTGAGAAGGACAAGTGCAGTCAGTACCTTAGGACCGATCTTCTTCAATCAAAATGCAATTCATCAAAACATGTCTCTTTCAATTTTGAGGAGTTAAGTCATGAGCTGTTTAGCAAATGCTGTTACTTTGAGGAGTTAACAAATTTATATTTAGTTGACAATAAATGTTATATTTATTGAGCCATTACTAAATATCTTCAGAACTGTGGGAGATAAACAGCCATTACATTTTCATATTAGTTCATATAAATGTATCAACGGCCAGTGAAAAGCTCTGTAATCATCAAGGGACTCGAAGTGTATGATCTGTACACATAAAGTACAGACTGATAATAAAATAAAAAGCTTACCAACCGGATTTTTCATATTTCCTGTTTATGCTTTGGAGTGAAAAAAAGTGAATTAATATTTCACAATTGCGACTACTTACTGTTAATTGTGGCTACTTTTATCATAATTGCGAGTTTATTTATCCTTCCCTTTTCCTAACAATTATCTCTTATTTTCTACGCTGAGGCAGAAACAGGATTTCATATTAACATTTATATCCTTGTTTGGATGTTTAATATAACTTTGAACAATTTTGTCAAAAGAAACACTTTACATTGATTAACTCTTCATAATTAGGTAATTTTGTATTTGTGAAAATAGCAATGACTTGTTTATTCTAGTAATGACTTAAAAAAAAAAAAAGAAAACAATATTATAATGGAAATCATGCTTGACAAATTTTCAGCTTATTTTAAAAAAGTAAAGTTGATACTTTTGGCTCAATATTAACTTCAAATCATAGGGAATCTAAAATCTCACAATAAGTATTTGACAGTTCAAACTTCAAACAGATGTTAGTTGTTGATTTCACTCACACACTCTGTCATTCTGGATTTCACTGTATACCAGATGTTCACAGCAAACATTATGTTTTTAATAAACCTTAAGGATCCTTCAGAATAGAGTCATTTTTTTTCCAGTCGAATGGTTAATGCAAATGCTTGATCAGATCATATGAAAAAGATTTTTTTATTTTGTGATCATCCTAGCATGAAAGTACATTTAATTATTCATTATTAAATTATTATTATTAATAATGTACAGTACAGTATGATGCAATGTAACGTAATGCAAAGATTTTGATAGAAACCCCTGGATTAAGTCTTTTCTACTGGACTGTTTTTAAGTGAATGTTCACAGAGCATGAAACGGCCATCAGAGAGATCAAGCGAATCAAACAAATGCGAAAATGTCTCACCTTTCTGGCTGTCGATGACAAAGTTGCCCTCCTCATTGCCTGCTGTAATTTTGTATGTGATCCCATCTCCATCTGGGTCCTTGGCCAGCACTGTTGCGACAAGAGTGTTGGGCCCTGCGTCCTCGGAGACAAAGGTCCGATACCTGTTTTTGAACACATACATTTCTTTCAATATACCTTCCATGTTAAAACACAACAATACCATGTAGTCATTACAGCCAAAAAAACACATTAAGGTCTCCATGGTTAATGAATGCAATAACAATTCCGGACGAGACACGGCTGTTGTGTACAGGGAGGCAACCTACAATACTGCTGCAAGTAATCATGCTTGTGACCATCATTATACGTGTTTACCAAGGATTTGTTGACTAATAGGATTGAAAGCAGGGTATTAGTACACAGCAAAAGATGCAGGTGATAGTGAAAATAATAAACAGAAAAAAGTCACAGGAACGTCTAAATCATACAGGAAAGAGAAACAAATGTAAGTCAGTATGAAAATGTTTAAATTCTGAAAAAAGTCAATTATTTCAATTATTTGTCATTTTTCAGTCAGTAGGAGACTACACAATTTTTTATATTAATTTAGAATTATCTTAAAATAAGTGACAATATCTACAAATAAATGAGGAAATACCTGTAAGCATGAAATACAGTAAACATATCTGTGCATTTGAAGGCACAATATAAGATTTTTGGATAACAAATATCCAAAAACCACTAGAGCAATGTTATTTATTTTGTTGACTTGTGTACTTGCATTATCCCAAATGTTTACAATAATGTTTAAATCTAGAGAAATCAGCTATTTTTATCAGTGTAACAGGCCGTGTAATTGCGCAGCCTGTCAATGACGTCATATCCATGTTACTTTTGATTTCCTGATTAGCTAATAATGACCTACCACTATCACCTACAAGTAGTGATACTAATTAATTAATCAGACTATATATATATATACACACACACACCCTGATTTCACCTAAAACAAGTTTTTGAAAAGCAGAGACCGTTATTTTCAAAATGTGCAGGCGTATTATATGTTTAGTCTATACTACAGACCTATTTTCTGCCTAGCAATCTGTGGAGGCCACAGAATGAAAGACTAAAAAGTTAATTTAGAGTTTATATCTCACGATTCTGACTTTTTATCTCGCAAATCAGAGTTTATATCTCGTGAGATACACTTGTTATTTTGTATTTCCCTAAGAATTGTGATATAAACTCACATTTGCGAATTGTAATGACCAAACTGGGAAATATAAACAGGCAAATGCAAGAAAAGGAGTCAAGAATTGCGAGATAAAAATGTAATTGCTATGTTTAAAAGTAAAATGTTATAGATTTAAATACTATCTCATGCTGTAACTGCTATGTGTGTAAGTCCCTATTAAATGCATATGTGACTATTATGAAGACTTGCTGTTTACATCAAATTTATGTGTGAATAGTAGACTAATCATTGGAAGGTTTCATCAGTCCAGTCTGTGACTTGCAACTTAAACATCTGCGTTTAGCTTCAAAGGCTATCTTCAATGACGGAATTTTATAAAAATGAAGACTGGATTTTGTTGCATTCCAATTCTGACATACAAAGGCACAAGAAATTTGTTTCTCTTAATCTGTGGATTTTGCCCATTTTCCTCCACTTGTTACATTCTTTTTCTGCAGCCACAGTAACTGTGACGTCTGCTCCAAAAGGGTCTATAGGTGTACACGTTCGCCCTGAGTCTGCTCTGTAAAATAATGCATAAGTCAGCCGGCGCTCACACAGTGTGCTCCGGTACAGAGACACGATAGCACAGAGCGGATCATATGCACAAGTCAGCATAGACCACAAAACGCATCTGACCCATTTGAAAATTTCAAAAATGTATCTGGCATCGTGACAGACATGTTCACTCTGAACTGATGTATAGAAAAGCGCAATTCATTCTTCAGAAATAACAGTGTATATCAATATTAAGTGACATTGCTGCTGGCAACATTTTGATGAAAAAAACATTTCCATTTTTAGTACATCAGTGTCGTGTAAACGTACCCTAAATGTCATATCTCTGCAATAATCAGATATATAAGCAGTAGTTATTAGTTCCCTCTGGAAAATGGAAAACAGGATGTGCATCTGTTCACAACTGACCTCTACAATATGCTACACATTATCTGTTTATGTGAGAAAATTAATCAAATCAAGATAAAGTGATCATACACAGTATGAATTGTGTTTAAGTAGACCAGCAAGGCATCATAATGAAGCTTGTAACAGCGAGGGCCTTTTACTGTAGATGAGAGTCCTGAAGAGACTGTCAGCTCTGACCGTGTCACCACTTCAGAGACTCAAACCTCTGGCCTCCAGCTTTAGAAACACACACACACACACACACACACACACACACACACACACACACACACACACACACACACACAATACAGACACATGCTCACACATGGACAATTTTTTTATTGTTACACAAAATCCATTATTATTAACTGAGTATAATAAAAAACGAGTGGGAGAGAGTGAGTAAGACCACCCCTCCGATGTTCAATAATAGATTTCCCTCCAAAAAAGAAACAGTTGAACCAGCTTGCTCAAGGGGCTGTTAGCAGACAAAGCCAACACATTTCATGCTAAACCTTTCTTGCCAAAACCACGCTCACACTTCATCACATCTGAAACAATGCTGTCAATGGAACAGCACCTCGTGGCGACAAGACAAACAGTGCCTCCACATCTGCACAGCATGCTGTCGTTTGAGAAGAGAGAGAAAGAGTGCTGACAGGTCGAAGATATACCTCCATACTCTCTGCCACCATTTGTTTTTATTCAGTTGCAAAGATTTCATTTAAGTCACATAGGCTGCACACCAATGGACCGTTTGTTGAGAGAGTCTGAGATATTTCCTTTTGATCTGAGCGGGGCATTGATGGTCCATCAGAGCAGCTGTCCTGATGACAGATTGACAATGTGTTCTGGATTCAGCTGGATAAGGAGTGAATATTGGAAAAAAACACACAAAAAAAACGTTGCTTGTGTGCAGGTTGTGAATACTAATACCTCCATGAAACCTCAAGATAGAATGAGAGCCAGTTGAGCTAAATCTGTTCATAAATAAACGAATAGTCAAAGCCACTGAGGCTTCCAAAGGTAGAACTTCTGTAAGACTGAAGCAAACATAAATCACAAAGTCTGGTAAACAAAGTTAGCTTAAAGCCCCATAGCCAACGAGCAACCATTTTTCTTTCACCAGTGTGTGCATTTGAATGTTCGGGTTAAAAGGATAAATCACCCAAAACAAAACTTCTGTCATGATTTACTCGCCATCATGTCATTTCAAACCTGCACTTTCTTTCTTCTGTGGAAGGCAAAAGGTTAATTTTTCTGAAGAATATCCTGGCCACTGTTTTCAATATTAAGAAAGTGAATGAGAACAGGGGGTGCCAAGCTCCAAAAAAGTTCAAAGGAATATAAAAAATATAATGTGAAGTCTTCTGACGGCATTCGATACCTTTGTGTCAGGAACGTACCCCGATCATCAGTAAAGATATCTAATTCTTCAACGACTCTTTCAGAATCAAATCTTTCATATGAATCAGTTGATCCAGTTCAACAAACATGTCTGAATGATTCATTTACAAATCTAATCTTGTTCTTGAGTTCATCTCAATGATTCAGCTCACTGGAGGGAAAGATCATGGGAATGTTTCCATCCAATCTGCAAACTAAATTTATGCAAACAAGCGTAATACTGGAAAAACAATTTGCAAATAAAGCAGTCTTTCCATCCAATTCATTTAAGAGAACAAAATCTTCTATTAATTGTAATAAATTACTTGCATTTTAGAGTGTGCAGATAAAATGCTCAGACAAACTATGCTTGCTAGGTTAAGGAAAAGTTGCTTTTTTGAGGTGCATTTAGGAATGTATTAAGTAATCAATTTCCATCGTTCTTTATGTGTATGCCCTCTTCCAAAAACAAAAAAATCATCAAGTCAGAGTATGCATTTTTTAGGCACATCTCATAAATTTGATCTGAATCTTGCAAGGATGCGGGTGATTTTTTTATGCAATATCTCAACATTTGCATAAATGGATGTCAACTCAATAACAACTAAGACTCTTTTGGACTCCTTTGAAGACTCTTTTCACGGCACCTCTAGAGTCTTTCTGAAGCTTGTAAACTCATTCATCCTAAATGCATGGCAAAAGCAACTAGCACATTTTTCAAAACATCTCCCTTTATGTTCCCCTGAAGAAAGTAAGTCATGGGGGTTTGAAACAACATGACAGTCAATGAATGATGACATTTGACTTTCCATCAGAACAAGTTTAGACCAACAGAAAACTGGACTTTATAGAAAAGAACAACATTATCAGTCTCTGTCAGTCTGACCGAGGGACCAGATATGAAAGTGAAAGAGACGCTCCATTTGCCAAAAAGAGGAAGATGGATTGAAGGCTGCAGAAATGGAAATCCAACAGAAAGATCGAAACAAGAAGATAAGGAGGAATGAAAGCTCAAGAGTCATGAAAAGACACCAATCAGAGGACAGGAAGTGGCAGATATAGAGACAGACAGAATGACAGAGGGTAAGAGAGCTTGAGCCCATCATCTCACTCTGTGTAGGGATGATTGATGGCTAACAGAGGGAAGGTGACAGGCGTTTCATGTCGGTGATTTATGCCATTCATGAAGACACCATTGCTTGCACTTTTTCACCGTCACTGCACTCCGGCACTGACACACGCGTGACATCCACGACTTGTAATCTGTTAGAAGTCTCAAAGATCTGAGATCGCTCACGCGCACACACACACACACACACACACGCACGCATGCCATGCACGCACGCACACACAAAGATCGTTCCCCCAGAGAAACACACACATATACATACACACACATACATCAGCTCAAGCAACCCCAGACACACACACAGACGTCCAGAGACTCAAAGGGTTTGTTTTCAAATGTTCAGATGTAGCTCTGAAGATCTGTTGAACCCAGCTTTTGAGAAAACCTGTCACGGACTAACCATAAAAAAACGACTCGCTTACGTCTCCTTTTCTAAGTCATTGCCATGGCAACAGTGCAGGTGATGGGTCTTGTGACACTGACTGACAGCTCATAGAGGCCAGCTCTGCCACTTTGTTTGAAGCGCATAAACCAATCAGACAAGCGAAATGCGGCTCGTCTACATTCACTGTATACATCCGCTCATTATGTCAGCTATCAATCAGATGACAGCATTTCAGTTGCCGAGGCCTGGAAAGACATGCATCAATGCAACCAAACAAAGGCAATGAGCAAACGCCAATGATTACAAAAGAACACAGATGATGGGCTCTTAATCATTTTCACCAAAATGTTCAGCATCACATAAAGCACAACTACGAGGACTGACTGTTTCGCCCATCATTACTATGTCCCGTGGCTCTCAGCAAGGCAAGGAAAGCCCGGGCCAATGCGTAATAAACACCACTCAATCCATCTTACTCTTTGTCCTTGGTTCAGGTTGGTGCCAGTAAACAGATCTGGTAATGATGTACTGTGAAAACGCTATGGCATGAGTGACAAGGCTCATTTTCAGGCGAACTGAAGGAACCCGACGCCTTGAAGCGGGCAAATTAGTCTGCCCAAATGGAACTAACAGCAGTGACAGACATTGCAATTTACTCAATTACAGGCCAGACACATATAGGCTATCCTGTTCACAGAAATAATATAGGATAGAAAGATTGAGTCTTTTCTGTTTGAGGAAAGGAGGGGTTTTGAAAGGGACTAAAAGTTTGAGAGAGGATATAATGTGAAGGGAAGGGGTAAAGTGCAAAATAACACTACAGCACTGTCAAACCTTATTTTTTATATTCTTATTAAGGAAGGGATGAATGGCTAGCTACACTATCATTCAAAGCTTGGGGTTGTAATATATATATATATTTATTTATTTATTTTATTAAGTTATTTATTTATAGTTTATTTATTTATTTTATTAAGGCTGTATTTATTTGATCAAAAATACAGTAAAGACAGCTATATTGTGGAACATTATTACAATTTGAAATAACTATTTACTATTTTATTTTCAAATATAATTTATTCCTGTGGTGGCAAAGCTGAATTTTCAGCATCATTACTCCAGGCTTCAGTGTCACTTGATCCTTCAGAAATCATATGCTGATTTGGTGCTTAATTGAAAAACATTTATTTGACTAACATTAATGAATAAAATAATAATTCATAAAAGTTATTTCATAAAAGAAAGAAGATATTTAAGGAAAACTCTAGTATAATTAAATTGTTCTTATTGACATAATGAAAAACAATATAAAAGTGAAATATTTGCTTTAATTATGCCCTTCTTTGAGCAGCAAAAAATATGTGTCTACCAAAACAGTAGTTTAGCCAGAGTAATTAAACAAAATAAATGAATACAAAAATGTTCACTAAATTTAAATGATAGTTTTATTTATTAGCAACTTTTTCATGCATGATGAATTTATGAAAGTCATTATTATGGCAACCAATGAGAACAAAATGGACTGCACTCTGAAAAGATGAAAATCATAACAGTCTGAATAATAATTCTGAAAAATCAGATAATTTCCCTGCAGTGTGAATAAAGCCACACAGCTTCAACATATCTGTAAAATAGCTAATTCAGAAAACGATTCAGTGTGGCGTAAAGTGGGTCTAATTACACTACAGCTTATTAGCTATCCACATTTAAGCATTTTCTAAATCGGTTATACAGAAATAGCTGGACTAAATGTTATTCCTGCTTGGACAGCAGATAAGATATAATAATCAGATAACTTGCTGATGTTTGTACCTGCGCAGACAATAATTAGAGGGCATTTCATTATAATGCTCAAGTGTGCTTTTTAGCACTGTTTGGACTTCCCTAAGTACAGTCCTCAACTATTATTTGCATGTTCACTTAATAAAAAGGCATATAAAGGCATATCAAATATAAAAAATATTCAAAAACGGCAAAAAGGAGTGACATAAAAGTCTTCTACCTGCAGCTCTAAAAGGAAGTCATCTTTTGAGCAGCATTTTTAGGAATGCAGCACGTATCATATGAGGCTACATTTCTCAAAATGACAACTGAAGACACATTGCAGCTATTTTCAAAAGCAGTTTAGTAGCAAAGAACGCTTCTTTGCTCAACATGAAGCAGCATTCAAAACCCATTTTACTTTCATAATGTGATACATTTCTGAGTGAAATAAGATATACAGTGAGGGGGGAAAGTAAGTGCATTGAAGGGGTGAAAAATAAAAGGATGCGGATGATGTCAGCCAAAAAGAATCACTGCAGAGGCGGTACAAGTTATTACATTTTGCTTCAAGATTGTTTTTATTCCTTCTTTGGAATAGCATGCATGAATGGATGCAACATGTATACAATAACACCAGGAATGTGTATTAAGAAAGTAAATAGGGTCATTTTTGATTTCATATTTACTTTAATGTTTAAATTAGACTCCCAAGCTGTTCTCTAGCTCAGGCTCTCGGGTATAACCATGCAGACACAGATGCGCACACCAGAATACAAATGCATAAAGTAATTAAAAAAAAGCCTTTTAGGGGACTGGAAGCTCAACTGAAACAAAAATCTGCCAGGCTCACCCATTTTTTTGGACCCTCTGACCGAGGTTTCTCTGCCCATCATCCACCCTACCCACAACCCCCAAAACCCCGAACCCACCCCCACCCCTCTTCGTTCTCGGTTTCTCTAGCTTCAGCTGAATGCACGGCTGATTGAATCTGCCTCTCTGATTCAGTGAGCTCTCTGCCAGAAAATCAGTCAATTAAAATGGCCAAGGGCCGTAGCTCCGCCAACAAGATGGAAAAAACAACAATAACAGTCCACAGTCAGCACAACAGAAATATCAGCGAAATGAGAGGCAAATTAATACAGCAGCTGAGGAAAGACCTCATCGACAAGGTCTACACTAGGGGAGATGGAGATAAGGAAAGGATAAACCACATAATCAGGAAGATAACACTGTACACTGATAGCTTTTTTCCTATAACTAGAAGGGAAATGTCAGAATCAGACAATGGGTAAAAAAATAAATAAAATAAAAATTGTATACTGTAAAAAATATTCTAATAAATAATGCTGAAAAATGTTTTACTTAATTATTTTTAAGGTTACAACAGGAAACATCGACAATGCTTCATGTCGTCGGCGCAATGCGAACGCCTTCAGAACGTGGCGGTGTCTGAACAACGTGTGCCTACATGTATATAAGGCGCCTGCACGATCATCATTCAGATTCTTTGTCTTTAGAAGCCACATGTCACTACTGTGTACTCTGCCAAGTCTCTAGAAAACAATACATAACTCATTGTTTGTCTGTTTGCCATGACATGCACAATATAAGGAGTGTTGCAAATTAATGAGTAGGTATGACCATGGACAATATGCAAGGAATAATTAATGATGGGCCATTGAATTATTAGAAAAATAATGCAGACCTAAGGTAGTATACATTATTTTTTAATAATTCAAAGGCCCGTCAATTATTCCACTTATACTACGGTTACCACTAGGGATGTAAAGTTTCACTCAGAGTCAATTAAAATATGTGACGATTCAAGTCGGTTATATATAATACTGCCGGGAACTGAGCAGATGGGAGATTTCCTTTCTTTCTCATTCCTCCATGTGCAATAGATCTATCTGTGTTCACTGTATCTGTTGCAGACTGTGTTCACTTTTCTGGTTGTCTCTGGCTGCATTTAATTTTGAGGAATAAAGTGGTGAATTGCCGCCTGGATTTGAGTCTAGATGTCTATATAAAGAGCTGAAAGTCACTACTTGAGCTCCCCTCATAGAGACTGGGGGTCAAAGCAGCAGTTGCAACCAGACGTCCTCCAAGGGATGGATGGATCTGAGTACTGGCATACTCTCGAGGAAGGCTTCAGTTCTCATGCTCAGAGCTCAGGACTTTGAGGGTAGGCCACTCTGGGTCTTATGGTGCCCACTTCTCCTCTGTGCCCTCAGGGGACCGTTCTGCCAACCTCACCTCCTCTGTTGCTTCGGTTACCAGTGAGTGTGTCCAGTCTCTTCCCAAGAATGTTGCATTGTATTGAAGTAGTATGTTCGGTTGCCAGTCATCTGTTTCAGGGTGCCGAGCTGACTCCTTGCAATACACCAGAGGCCAGGCTCCAGAGATTGGTTCTCTTAGTAGACCATCTGGCAGCATGGGAACTTCTGCCAGAAGTGTCTAAATGGGTACCCTGGTGTCCCTGTAGTTTGAGAGAGAGGCAATAGAATTCTATAACGGTTATTGTCCACCTCGATTCAACAGGGTCCTTCTCACAATGGTCAACCTGGAAGCAGGCTCTAATAATGGAACAAGAAGAGAGTATTGTGACTCATTATCAAGAATACATCAGAGGGGGGTTGAATCCCATTATATATTTACGTTAGCTGAATCATTCACTGAGGAGATTCAGATTCAAAATGTTGATGATCCCTCTTATTGTGAGTCAAATCAGATCAGAGGACTGGTTTGTTACAATCAATCTAAGAATACATACTTCCATATCTCCATTTGTCCCCAACACATGAAGTTCTGGAGATTCGGTTTCAGGGTTCCATCATTCCGGTTTTTCTGTTCAGCCTAGCATTATTCCCTCACACTTTATTGTAGTGCATTGATGCAGCTCTAGCTCTTCTCGGACTCCAGGGTATCTGTGTTCTCCATTACATCGAAAATTAGGAACTAGAACTCTAGAGCTCCCTCCACAAGAAAACTATATACCTTAAAGTGGAGAGTCTATATTTTATGGTGCAGAGAATTTAGGTTTTAGGTTAACCATAGGCCTTTACTGCCTTACACGCACCGTTGAGCAAGGGATCTCGGGGAGACAACACTTGGACTGTTTCCTTCATGACGTCTTTCATCCTCTTTGTCTCGGCGGACCAGGAGAAGCTAAGCTGATTGCATTACTTTGCCCTGACAGGGCCCTTGAGATTGTCTGTAGGGCTGCTCAATGGTGGAAGCTCCATGGCTTCGAGATGTGTGGTAGGCCTTCACCTCTGTGAGAGCTCATTCCACCAGAAGTATGGCAACTTCAAAAGCCTTGTTGTCAGAGTCGCCCTCCAAGACACACATTTTTAAGATTTTCAGCCTGGACCTATGGGGTCTCAGGTGCTTTCGTCCTGAGTTGTGCCTAAACTGTTTCACACCAGGGCAGGCCCTTGTCAGTATGGTGCAGTGGGTATTTCATTCCCAGTCATTGGACGCAGTGCAAGTTCCTTCAAAAGGGAATATTGTTCATTGTTCCCTGAGAGGGGAACAAAACGCTGCGTACTCTTGCCATACTTTCTGCATGCCTGTGAGCCTCTTGCTTCAGCATATAATAAGCTGATGCTGTTGTGTTGCCGGATTCCCCATAGCATTATCATTGGATGCAGCGTCTCGTTCCCCTCTCAGGGAACAATGGTTACATTCTGAACCTGAAATGTTTTCTATTTTACTTTTTTTTTTATGTATGAAGGGCAAAACTGTGCATCTCTTTAATTTAATACAGATTACATTGCAGGATAATATTTATTTTAAATGAGAATTTTTTTTATGTATTTATTTTTTTATTACATATATTTCATGTTTGTGTGATAAGTAGACTATTCGCTGAGTTTCAGTTTATTTTTGAGTTTTGAGATTCTAGCGGATACAGAGGCAATTACATCCCCAGTTGGTGTTATTGTGAGTGTAAATAAAAGTAGACCCTTTGTAGATGTCTTACACTCATCTGAGTTGCTTCCGATGTCACGTTTGTCACGGCACGTTTGTTGTACAGAGTTAGAAAAAATGTAGCTTATTTAGTTTCATATTTATGTTTAAATATTATATATTTTCATTTTTAATTTCATCTATGCTGGTTATGAAAAGTGAACAGGATCAGTAAGATAGTATTTCATAAAATGCGCAATATGTCGGGAGATATGGAGTGGGTCAGACATGACTTTGAGCACTTCCTTAAGTTTTGTTCTATAGAATTCCTTTCTTTAAACTGAATTTCAAATAAATTGTATCTTAATTTTAATCAATACTTCATCAACCAATTGCCTGGATTTAATACATGAGAAGAAAACCAAAAACTTGGGGTGTGGATTGAAGTGCGTAACAAACCCACTAGTTTCCATGATTTACAACTATATCAGAGTTATAGCTATATTTTCAGAGGACGATTTTAAAAATCAGTTATAACTATATATTTGGGATTTACATTTTTATATTCAGAGTTATGACTATATATTCAGGATTTATATATTCATGATTCACAAATATGTATTCAGAGTTATATATATATATATATATATATATATATATATATATATATATATATATATATATATATATATATATATATATATACTAATTAATTTCCTTGTTTTAGTTAAATTAAGAATAATTTTCCACAATTTATTAATTTGTTCCCTTATTTAAGTAAATGTTGGCCACGTTGTACTAGTTTGTGCCCTCATTTTAAATTAAATACATTTAGTAAAACAAGGGAACAAATGATTATTTGAAAAAAAAACTTATAACATTTTGCCATCACCTTGCTATTTGTTGCACTGTATTTTATACTTGTCATACAGACACAGCACGATTCTGAGCTGAAAGCAGTGGTACATTTTAGGAAGTGCCAGATGTAAACATGCTGTTAGAGTGGATACGAATCCACAGAAACACATTGGATATATGCACAGCAGAAGTTTTGGAGAAAGAAAAAAAAATACATTAAAAAAAAAAGAAAACTGCTAACCTGATAACAATACTCTGGCTTATGGGCAAATATAAAACAACAGGCCTCAATTCTCATGTTCCTCACGGGGTCATGTGATGAGGCTGAAGGATGTTATATGGAGATAAGGAACTCACACAGGCTGCGAGAACTCCGGAGATTCGTCGTTGACATTGGCCATACGAAGACGCACAGTGGCTGTGCCGGTTCGGGGCACCTCACCCTTATCCACCGCCATCACCACGAATTCATACAGGTGGTTGAGCCTCTCATAATCCAGAGGGCCTGCCGGGAATATCGTGCCATGGGCTGAAATGATGAAATCTGGACTAAGCGTATAGTATGTAATCTCTGCATTCTGCTCCGAATCACAATCACTGGCTGATACTGCAAAAGAGAGAGAAAGACAGGAGGTGGGTGTTAAAAACAAAAAAGCTACACTACAGTGAAGTGCAGCATCAGCTAATAGGATCAATCTTTATTTGAGCTTCCCTGTGTAAATAGCTTGGGCATATGCGCTTGTCAAATGAACAGCTAAAATGGTTATACATGACTGGCAATCAAAAGATTCCAAGCTGTGAGTCTTAGTGCATCTGACAACTGCAGTAAAATGCAATGCCGTTCAATAAGGTGTGAGCCTGTTTCAAATGAACTGCATACACAGTAGCTGCTTTTCCCATCACCTCAACTAGTGTCGACAAAAAGGGGTAAACATTTCTCAATCCGAGGTCCAGTTTTCCGGATTCTGCATTTTAGAAAGCCCACAGTTTTTGCTGAATTGTATTTTACACATTTTAAGTTGTAAATTATAAACTACACACCCAGAATGGATTAAGTGCAAACATAGATAAAATCAAGGTGTACTCACACAATGCACATGCCCGAGTGCGGTTATCCCCCCTCCCCACTCCCCCACTGGCCTGCACTCACATTGCACCGGACTGGAGCACACATACGTCATTCACGATGCAACTTTTTGTTTTGGATGAAGATAAAAAGGAAGAAAAGCACTTTCGCCAATAGACTGACTTATAGATTTATCATTTATGCCGTGCACCGATTCTCACTTGATTGTACTGCATGTATCAGAAGATTTTTAAGAAGGCAGCTGGCTTTGATGGAGGAATTTGCAGCTATAAGGTGAAAACCAGACCTGCTATAAACCTAAATAATATACTTAAATGAATTGAAAAGTGTTTCCATGTAGTAATAGTTTGGTGTTTGCTGTCGTAATGATGACAGTAGTGCACAGCTGTTCTGTGCTCCGGTGCGGTTAGCGCTCACACTACATGCGTACCGTGCCCGAGCCCAGCCGAACAACGCTCTGGGCCACCTCTTCCAAGCGGGCCAGGGCCGGCTAAACGAACCAGGTTCAGATTGCCTAGTGTGAGTACACCCTTAGAAAGAATGAAAAAGTAATGTTCGACAGACAAAATTGCAGAAACATCTGTGTTTAAACAATAAACACATTTGTTTTTTTGGGGTTTTTTTTTAAATGTTGCTTACTTTGATATATGTGTATGTATATGTTTAAGGCCAGTAAGCGGTAAGACTATTTTGATAGTCCACTTTAGAAATATTGTACTAACCTGAGCTGGTGAAAATATATTACAGTACAAGTTGACTATTCCAATACAATATTGTGATTTTTTTTACGTTTTAATTATTCATTAAATTATTCAGCTTTTAAATCTTCCAGTATGCTAACTAGCAGGAGTACTTTCATTGATGATGTTTATAATTGACCCTCAAGTTTCTTGAAATCAGTTTGTGTAATCCTAGGAGCGTGACTGCCTTTGCAATGTTGCAATGATCCCAACTGTACTACTTAAGAGTGTGTACTCAATCAGGTGCTCATCGCACTTAACAAGTCCTCGTGGCGGGTCCGAAATCCCTCTCCACCTCACACAATTTCATCTACACTGAAGAGAGGACCATAACTTTCATAATGGTAGAATACGAGTAAGATAAAGACAGGAAATTAAATATACATTGGTTAAGTCCTAATATTGTGGTATATATAAAGCAAAAAAATCCTGCAAATCTCAGCTATTTAAAGAAAAAAAGACCATCATGCCATGAAATTATCCATCTCATACTGTACATTACGAATGCTTGATTAGAAGCCACGTTTCAACTTATTCTTGCAAAGTAGCCCTTCTTCTGTTCTTCTAGATAGGTTTAACTAGAGCAAGCAGAGTATTTCATGAAGGGTAGAGATAATTGTTATGAAGCCCACACAGACGTTGGTTGGCATGCACCTGCAAATCAGCACATCTGCTGTATACCTCACCACATCACCTTTGCCATTCTGCCAGGAGTCTCTGTGTTAAGCTCTCAAAATGTCTGCCAAGTCCTGTTATTCTCCAGACCAGCAGCGCCTTTTTAATCTCGGTAACTTTCCAGTGTTCGTTTGTTTTGTTCGCTTTTGTTTGCCGTTGTGTCTGCATATGCAGTCGGTCTGTTTTTGGCAGTTGTTGTATTGTCCATCACTTCATTTCTGTGGTGCTTTGATAGCAGCTGTGGTTGTCTAAAATTTAATGAGAATATGAAAGCTCTTCTTATCATAGCTGAGGGCATGTGTTTTCCCTTCTGTGTGTTACAAGTGCACTCTCAGGAGTTAGTACATAGACTACAGATTCAATGTGCAATTTAGACATATGAAAAGGGCACATCAGGGGAGAAGTGCTTCAAAGGTGGTGTTCACCAGAATGATAGAGGAAGAAAATGGCATCTTCTTGTCTTCTTGTGAGAAACAGACTTTCTTCATAGGTCCATACTAGTCTCAAATGGCATGGCCACGGGTTGCCTACAACCCGTTCATGGACTGTCCGACTGCATACACAACTGAAAAATACCTTTTTTACTCTGGAAAAAATTTCAATTAAAATATTGCAGACAAAAACAAGACGTGAAAAAAAGAAAGGAAAAAAAAGAGATATTAGCAATGCACAGACAAAGTTTTTGAAGAACATTTACAAGGAATATAATTATTAATTTCGAAAACTGTATTTTTATGGAAACTGTGATGCTTTTTTTTCAGGATAATTTGAGGAATAGCAATAGCATTTATTTTAAATATATATATATTTTTTGTAACATTATAAATGTCTTTAGTGTCACTTTTGATACATTTTGAGTTTTAAAGGTGCACTATGTAACTTTTCTGTGCGGTAGAAGTCACCTATTCAAAATAAAGGCGTAGTTTGAGCGCAGAATCTTGAGACATATGGTCTTCACCTCACAGCCGTTGGAAAAGAATCGGGATAGAAATCCAGTTCATGGATGTGATTGTTAACATTACTGTAGAATGAAGCAGAGCAGGGCCGAGTGTTGTGGGAGCTGAGCAAGGCCGCTGGAGCGATTGTTAATAAGATGAACGCAACACATTCCTCGCGAGCAGCAGGACTTTTTTTATTGTGCCACAGTCGCCGGCACCATTTCCGCTTTTCAGGTCATGAGTTCATGAGGTAACGCAGCTCTGTTCATCATATTAGATACATTTGAGTGTGTTGAAAATTATGTTATGACATTACTCTGTGTGTTTGCTCCGCGGCTGTTATGACACTTGTTAACACTGCAGTAAGAGTAAAGAGTTTCTGCAAAATAAAACCAGAAACCGAGAGTAACGCAGATATGACACAATTGATAGGCGACTCCCTCACACGTCCCAGTTCATTGGTTAAAAGAGCAAATTTTCTCACGATTTACAAATAGTTGGAAACATTTGGGATATTGTAAGTACTCAATTGAACAAAATATATAACACTGGCCTAGTGGTTTTTGGATATTTTACTGGAATCAAATTTTTTTACATTAAATGTGATATTGAAGCATGCAACTGCACAAAACAAGGAAATGGAGTGAATCAAGGAAACCTGAACTAAGCTCATTCTGCAAAAATGTACTAATACCTTGGTGCTATATGACTAAAACATGAGCAATGAGAAACTTGCACAAACCCCCCCCCCCAAAAAAAAATCAATATTCAGGAGCCTGTGTTTAACAAAGTTTTCATATGTTACTTTTATTAAATGCAAATATGAATATTTGGTATGTTATTTGCTTCTACTAAAAGCCATTTTATTTAAATTAATGAAAATTACATGATGAAATATTGAATAAATATAAAGAATAAATATTTTGTTTCATCCGTGTAAAATGAACACTAGGTCTGGCTACTATTCCAGTGTTGTTATACAAGGACCTCTATAGGTAAAGGCTATGGAACATTGAAGTGCAGGTCCACAGACTTACCCTGCAGCAGTGACGTTGCGGTCGTGACTGTCTCAGGGACACCGTCTTTGCTATAAATGGATTGCATGAACTCTGGAACACAGTCATTCTCGTCTGTGATGATCACTCGCACCTGTGAGAAACAAGTGAAAAGGAAGTCGGAAGGCACAAAAATAGAAAGGTGGGAATTGCTAACAGAACAATTGGGCAGATTATAATATCTTGATACATGAATTATCATTATCACCAGGGAAAAGTTAGCACATCACTGTGACTGTCCCCAGTGTTTCTTAGAGTCAAGAGGGCTGCTGTTTCAAGAACGCCTTCCCTAAAAAGCTATTTTTAACAAGAATAAAAGCCCATTTACTACCACTCTTAATACTTATCATACTATTTAATCATGGCACTTTCTTACTGCAAATTATTTGGTGTCAAGAAGTTATGTTCATAAATAAGCAATCATCTGTGCCTGAAAATGCAGTTGTGAAGTAGTGAAGAATCAAACACAAAAGGACAAATGTCCTCCAATATCACATGGAGCTCTTTCTCGATTTGTTCCAAAAGCATCAGGGAAGCTGAAAGAGGCACCTAATGCCTCCCATAAGATAGAATTAAGCTGAAAGTTGCTGTCTGGAGGAGGAAAAACACTGTTTGAGTGCTTTTTCCCTGACACTGTTGCTAAAGCTTCCTGGCAGTTGCTAAGTGACTTTAATAACCTACTCACTTCAATTTCAGATACTGGAAATAGACAGACCTAGTCAGAAATGGTCAAAATTATGACAACAGTTCATAGTCTACAATGTTACTCATATATCTAACTCTAACAGAGACCATAAGCTAAAAATCACAGGAAATAAAATGCCTTTATATAAGAACAAGACAGAAGGATCCCTGAGGCAAAGGTTTGGTATCTCAGTAACTGTCCAGACCCCTATTTTATAAGTGGGCAAAAGACACTGCTTTATTTATTTTTTATTTATTGCCAATGGTAGTGAAACTAATGATAACCAAAGGCACTGTATCAGAAAAGAGATCTGATATGGCTGATGCAGTTTGGGAATACAAATATGATTCAATACGATTCAATGTAGTGCCATGTTAACAATCTGCAGAGGAGTTCCCATCTTTCCAGTAGTTTGTAAATATTTGATCAATAACAATCAATGCTATCAGGACACATTTAATTGATCAAAAGAGACGGTAAAGAAACAGAAGAAAATGATATTTATCAAAGAACCCAGAAGTAATTCCACAAAAATATGAAGCAGCACAACTATTTTAAACACTGATAACGATAAGAATTATCGTGTGACACTGAAGACTGGAGTAATGATGCTGAAAATGCATCTTTTCCATCACATGAATGAATTACAGTATATTAAAATAGAAAATAGTTCATTTAATTTAATTTGAATACTTTTTACACTATTGCTGTTTTTACTATATGATCAAATAAATGCAGCCTTGGTGAGCATAAGAAACTTTTTTCAAAAACATTAAGAAATACCGACCACACACTTTACATCATTTTGATTCAGATTGATTCACTAATGAATCATTCAAACTGATTTGTGAACTGACTTGTTCATAAAAAATAAAAATAAAAGAATAACTATGGCATGCAAGTAAGTTTAATTCTACACAAGCAATTTTAGCCGATATTTAGCAGATCACAAAAAAATGTATATGCACTACAGGCATTTCCATGACTTTTTCATATTTTCCATAACTGTGAAACCATAATAACTGTGACTGAATGGGCCATAATTATTGATTCTAAAGCCTGTTCATTTTGCACATTGTTGATGATGTCAATGATGCCATAATAAACTGTTTTGTTTTGTTTGTTGTAACTGGTCTACATGCCCTCTTGCTCCCCATCTGGAGTTAGACACACTGTGCAATGTATTGTTTTGTGATATGCCCAAGCGAATAGCTGAGATCTTGGCTGGTCAGCCTCAGGCCAGGACAGATGTATGGATCACTGAGCAGCCAAATCAAGTCATGATGAGGCGAGACTATATCCTCAAGGGGAATGTTACTGTAAGAGGCATGAACGGGACTGCTGGTATCTCTTTGATTTCAGCTAAATTGTTGCCCCTCCATTTCCCACAGTGCCACAACCCTCTCCTTTATCTTTTTATTTTATTTATATTTATTTATTTATTTTTCAGTCTAAGTGACCATAAATTCAATGGAAGGCATAAATAACATGAACAGTAACATCAGTGAGTCTTAATTAAAGGAAAACTGGAAATTATATATAATGTTTACACTGAAATAAATGCAGTCTAATTATTTATTTTAATTATATCTTATTTCTTTGTTTCTTTCTTAAATCTTGAAAAGCAAAAACATTACATAAAGTAATTCTACCTTCAACACTTTACACACAAACCTCAACCACAGTGAAAATCAACAAATATAAATAAAATGTAACATCCCCAAACAACAACAAACAATAATGATAACAAAAAAAAAACTAAAAAAAACCTGTTACAACAACATAAATAAAGGCATCATGTGGTTAAACAATAGAATATAACACTAACCACATAATTTATTCATGCTGCTATGCTGGGAGTTGTTGTTCAGACAACTGTATTTGGTTAGTTGGGACCACATTTATGGGATTTCTGTTGGCCTGACATGCATTTTTTACAGCGATTCACGTAGATCCTAGTAGCTATGACCCCTCATAAAATTGTCTATCTATCATCTATCAAGCTAGCTAGCTTGCTATCAGTTAAGATGAACAATCAAAATGGTTGTTTATTGTCCTCAATCATCGTTTCCTCATATATTTCTTTCATGGCTTTTCAAATGATTGTTTTTACTTTATTTCTTGTTGGTATACATCCACATATAGCAACATTTTGAGATTATGAAATAAATAAGATACCAAATAAAGGTTATATACTCTGATTGCAGCTAGGTTTTTACCATAGACTACCTAATTAATACAGTTCCACCACTATACATTTCATTTTGAGCAAATACGTCCAATATATCACCCATTACATTTTACTCTTAAAGTAATGAAGTTAGTCTAGTGCACCACGAGATAATGAACCACTTTGTAGTGAGGTCACACTCTAAACAGTGCTGGATTAACATCAGCAGCACAGACAGCAATGTACACAAACATAGGTTAGTATAAATTAGTATAAATAGATTTAGTATAAATGTTCCTTCCTGCACCAACAGACAGACTTCAATTTGTTGTACTTTATGCTCTGTTTTGTTTTGTGACAGAATGTTATCATAGCGAGCACCATCTATCAAATATCTAATATATCTCAAATATAAAAACGAATTAAGCATCATAGTTACAAAACAAGACATTACCATAATCACTGTCCCAGTCTGACTGCACACTCACCTCAGCAGCACTACTGAGACTGTCCTGATCCTCACTGGCCCTCACCAGCAGCAGGTAGCGGTGCTGGTCGCTCTCATAGTCTATAGTACGGGTCAGACTGATCTCCCCAGTCTCTGATTGGATGCTGAAAAGGCTGCTGGGATTGATGAGCAGGCTGTAAGATACTGGCTGTTTTTGGAAGGACACTGCTGGAGTGACCAGGAAGCTGAATGAGAAAAGACAAAGAGAGAGAGAGAGAGATAGACAACCTATTTGAATATAATATTGATTATGGTGTTCTATAAGAGAGCAAACACAAACGGAAAAGAAGGAAAAATAGGTTTTCAAGGTAAAGTTAGAAGTTGACCAAGGACTTTTAAGCTAATATGGACAATCTGTGGAAAGTTCCAACTTCCAAGGTGAAAGCAGTATATCTTCACCAACATTTAGCTATATTCACTGAGAAAATGACTACGGCTGTGGAGGATTGTTTCGGAAATAATGTAAAGTTAAATGGTGCAACAGACTCACCACAGGCTCATTGATCTTGTGTAAAGGCAGAATAAACAATTCAGTCCAGTACTGTGCTGGTTCTCAAATATATACAAAGTAAAATAACTGAAAGATTTGTCTCATAATTTCCCATTTCTGGATATCTCTCACTTAGAACAGTTAATTCCTGATGCTAAAAAAGAAAAAAAAAATTCATTGAAGGTGCATCTGCCTGATGACTGTTATTATCACTTTTTTTCTCATTGTTTTTTACTCACTGGGTAAAATCATGACAAATCAGACTTCAGTGGCCCATGAAAACAAAACCCAGCAATTAAAGTGTATCAATACAATTGTATGATATTTTAAGCATTATCAAAGAAGGAAAATTCCATGAATATTTACAAACATAGCAGTGAGAACTGATAATAGCTGATTGTAACCCTTAATTATAATGAGAATATTGCATATATTAGGATAATGTTCATTTCTACATAGTAATAAATCTTCACGTGTTAAAACCTTAAAGTGCCCCATTATGGTTTTAGCAAAACGCTTGCATACACTTTTGCAAAATCTTAATCTTATAAATGTATCGCATACACAGCTGCAAAACCTCATAATGTACCTCAAATCGAGTAGTGTATCACTGAGAAACGTCCTGCTCATGTCGTCCTTGTGACGGAGGTTCGGGATGAATAACTAGTTCTTCCAATGTTTCATCATCTGACTAGCGCTCCGATTGATATGGTAAAATCAACTTCATCAATACTGTCTTTACAATATGTATAATCACTAAGCTTTAGGAAGCCTTTGACGGAGCTGAAGTTCAGTTATGGTAATGGCCGTTTAGTTTCCGAAATGCGATGTATGCGGTAGACCATCACAAAATACTGGGCCGTCTGGCCAATCAGAGCAGAGTAGCTTGCGGAAAAGAGGGATTTAGAGAGATTGATTCATCCGTCAAGTTTTTTGAGAATTATTAAAAAAATGTATGATGTGCAATTAAGGATGTAACGATTCAGTCGGAGTCGGTTGAAAACCGGTACAAATGTGTAACGATTCAAGTCAGTTGAGGTGTTAAACGAATCGTGATACATGTTTTAAACAGCAGGGATGTTTAAAATTGCCGAGCCAGAAAAGTCTACGCGCTACACACACACCTAGTCACACACTTCTTACAGGAAAGATAAGTAATGATCGTCATGTGACTTTTATTGCCCCAAATGGCCAGGCCGTGTAATCGGACACCTCACACACACACCCACGAGAAACACACATGAAATGTTCACCAAGACCATGGAAGAATAGATGGTTAAAAGCCACCTCAAAAACGTATTAAATGTATACTTTTCTGCTTGAAGTGTCTTTATATGTGTCTGTAATAATTAGGAGGATTATATGAATGTTAACTCAAGCTGTGTACGACAATAGACAGTAGAAAACCTGGATTTGTGTGTTTCCACCTCAGACCAGTGGTCCATGGTACCCTTGTAATCAGAAAAATGCGATCGTACTGAATCTTGTAAAAGAATTTAAAGGACATGCATTATTACAAAAATACCAGCTTTGTAAGGAAAAATGCATGAGCATGTCTTCCCCGGATAGTAGCCAGGAGGGGGAACTTATCCGAACAAAGAACTTTGTTTCGCGCCGAAAACGCTCAGATCGATTGGACCATCCAAGAAATGAGCGTCGCTCTACCTGATCTACAAGTACCAATGTGACCCTCATTCCTTTGCCCTTTGCTATTGCATTGCATTGCAATCCGCCACCTGCTTTCCAGCCCCGAGGGCATTCTTCAGAGAGGAGGAAACAGCCCAACTTCCAGCATTTTCCAAGAGACCCGAATCCGGCCAAACTTCTTCTCCGCAAACCGAGAGCCACACCCAACCGACCTCGAAAAGAACCACCGGACGCGCGGGACATTTGAACTCAGAATACACGCACACACGCGAGAAGCCAAAACCAAAGCAAGTATTCTTATTTCTACAATCCAAACTGCTGTTGAAAGGTCGTGTTAGTCCCGTTTGGGACGAGTTTAACTCCTTGAGGGCTCTGTGTAACGAACTGAAGTGAACGCTGTTAACTTCTCTCTCTTTATTTTTGTTTTCTTTCATTCTTTTCGTTTAGGTACCATATTCCTTTCGTTTACTGTCTATATTTCTACTCTCTTTATGCATATTTAGTATGTACTTTCTGTGTGAACTGTAGTGTTATCTTTAGTCTGTGTCTATTAAACTTCAAAAAGGTACTTTTGAATGGAATCTGTTATTCCTCCACATACACGAAGTCAATGAAACTTACAATCCTAAACGTTACCTAAAGCTGCCTTGTGCTACTATTTTAGTAACATAAACTGTACGAACATACAAAATATTAATTTGTCCTGATCAGTAAAGTTAATACTTCTTATGCGCTCGTAAAGCAGTAATCCCTTATTGAGAATTGATTTGAAAGTCTATAACTAATTTGCAGGACAAACTTAGTAAGATAATTTCAAGCAATTCCGTAAAGGTTACTTGTATTTAATTAAACATTTTCCTTATCGGAAAATTTAAATAACGTAATGAACGACTAGCAAATTATATTCATGAACTCATGAATATTATATCCCTTTTGAGTTAATTATTCCCAGAGATATTAGACTCATAGTCAATATTGTTACAGTGACCTCACTTTACAGGCACGGTAGCAACGAGTAAGTTGTAACTAGCGCAGCAGACGGTACGTGCAAGCGAGCATAGTTTATGTTGACTCATTCAAATCAGGTGTGGTTTTTGACTTTCCAACAACTAATAATCACCACAGTGAGAGGCTCCAGTTACCCCCGATTGCATGTAAAAGATAATAGGCCAAACCACACTGACCGGCAGATTTGCAGCCCCACTCGCGTCGTCGAGGGCAATTGCCATGGAGATCACAAGGTGCATCAGTGTTTTCACAGCAAAAGATAGGCCGTTTATTGCTGTGGTAAATTAATTCCAGGGTCTTCCTCATTGTGAAAGTTATCAAATATGCTTCTCCAAAAATACACCAAAGACACAACATAAAATGATCATGAAAGTAGCAAAAAAAAACAAAAAAAACACTGAAGCTTTAATTTAATGATCCTCAGTATCAAGCTCAATTCCACATTCTTCATAAATATCAAATTGAGTCATTACAACAAAGGTTTTACATCACTGATATCGAACATCAACATCAGATCATCAGCTCTCGCCTGTTTCATCACCGATTGTGACATCCCGTGATGTATTCAGTTGAATGAGATATACTTTCACAAACCTTTTGGGATATTATATTATTAGTAGTGGTGGGCACAGATTAATTTTTCACTGTAATCTTGAAATTAATCTAGATTAAAATGGCTCATTTGAATTCTGCCGAAGGTATATGTGTGCTACCCAAATAATGACTGGTGCTTTTACACTCGGTTCGATTGCCTGGACCGAACCCGAGTTCGATTGCTCCCTGGACCGTGTTCATATTATATTATTTGGGTCTGAACCGGGGTGTGTTTGTGTCATCAAAGCAGCAGCTGTTTACCCCGTTACTTGGTAACGACGTTGAGCGAGAAGGTGGCAGAATGAATAGCATGAATAGCAACTTTTATATTTTTGTTTTTGAACCGTTGATTTTGTTACCAAAGCTTCAGTAGGTTATGGCACTTGCATCTATATGTCGCGAATGTACTGCAAATGCTCTAAAGAACGCTGACGACGAGCAGAAATGAGATTTACCGCTCTCTGCTTACAGTATGTCAGTCACGCTCGTCAGGACTCGAGTACGGCTCGCGGGTGCGCACCCGAGTTCTGAAGACAGCGTTCACGCTTGATGTGGTAATTTCACAGTAGGCATACACGCAGGTTTGAAGACTCGTTCTCGCTCCCTACAGTGCAATTCGGCTAACCCAACTTTGAGAATAGATTAACGGCGACATTTTTTTTATCACCCGATAAGAGTCTCACGTTAAAGCAGCATGTTAAAACCGATAACGGCCCACCACTAATTATTAGTATTATTTTATCAATTATTATTACTACTAACACTAGCCAATAGCCTATATAACATATGACATATTTTATATAAACATGTAACTTAAACCTTGAAGAAATAAAGGCTTTTTCTTAACCAGCATTTCTCAAAAACTGTCTGTTAAATTATATAATTAATTTATGGGAGCTTTTCATTTTATAATTTGCAATTTTTCAGTTTCTTGATACATTCAGACCATAGAAAATAAAGGCAAAATTATGATAAATCACACAGTCAAGCAGTCAAGATTGACATAAATTTATTTTTGTAATCCCAAAGAAGCTTAACGGTAGACAGGCATATGAACAAAGGTAAATGTGACTTCCCTTTCAGGTACTGTGGTTATTACAACTTCATTCCCACTGGCAGAGTTTGCCTGTTGGCTTGGACTGCCTTAGCTGTCTGGCAGAGATCAGATTAACGTCACCCCCGTTTTTTGTGCCATGAGCAATATACTTATATGGTTAGTTAACCATATTTTTTTGCATAGCTATAGATGAAGCCAACTAGACGCAGTAAGATTTGGCTCCCACTGCCAAGCCAAGTTTATTGAAAGCAACAATATAGTGGAATCACAGGTGTGAATGAGGAAAATAATATACCGCAGCATGCAATGCATATTTAATGACATGCAGCTGCCATAAATGGATTCAGTAAGCACTTATTCCACATGGGTTTAGGATAATTTTCTACAAGGCAATGCCTGATTTAATACGGTGTAGGGCAACGCTAATCATGCTTCCCTGTAGCAGCATCAAGCAAGTCATTTCACAGTGACTCATCTAATGTCAAAGGGTTACACAATTAACACTGACTGTACAAAGACAAAATAATTAAGGGTCTATTTGTCACCTATATGTGAAAAAAAATAGAACTACAAAGAAACAAATGGAGGCTTTTATAGTGTGTATATATATATATATATATATATATATATATATATATATATATATATATATATATATATTACCTGGTTGACCTCCGGGGGCTGCCTATTCGAGCAAAACAAAGTTCTGATGTTCATGCATCTTTAATGCATGCTGTACGCTGACATAGTCAAAGATCATTATTTCATGAATTTTGCATAGTGTAGTACACGATGACTCACACAAGCTACGCTCCAGCGAGAAGCAGAGGGCGCGGGATGGCTGTAAGTGCAGTATGATCCTGTTTCTATTTGTTACCCTGATGGATAAGCAGTGTTCTCACAGCATGGGAGATGCATTTAGGGCGTGCAAGAATTACACTATGGAAATAAGATTTGCTGCATTTGCGAGATTGGGTGTGTGTTTATGCCTGCGTGTTATGACTTTACTCACGGTTGTCCTTCTGGTGTGTTTTCTGGTATGGAAATTGTATAAGACACGTTGGTGAATTGAGGAGCTCTTGGACCTGCGATGATGGACACTACGGCAGGAGGACTGCGGCTGCCCTGGCGGTCAGCAGCCACCACTGTTAGTAGGTACTCTCTGTCTCTCTGCAGGGGGAGGCCTGTCGTCCGCACATGACCGTTCTTTCTGTCCACCTCGAATCTCCCGTCACCCCCTGTTGATTATCAGAACTTATCAGCCTCACAGAACTAAAAATGAGTTTTTAATGTTAATATGTTGAGCACATGCATGTTGTTGCTGTCGAGCAGAAATCTTGTATGTCAAAAGTTCATATTGTGGCTTTATATATGGTTAGACATGTGCATTGGTCATTATATTATTAACATTTTACCAAAATCAAGCTCAAATTGAGTTTTTAGACAATTATGTGTTGTCTGTCATTAGAAAGGTCGCATCTTAGGCTTTTATCAACTTAAAGGTTATAAAGTTTACAGTAGCTATGTGGGCACTCTGTCATTTGGAAAACATCTCATGTTATAAAAGATAAAGTGCCAAAAAAATGCTGTATTTATTCAAACAAACAGAACAAACAAACAAAATTCAAACTTTATTTACCCTTGCATTGCAAACAAGCAAAGACAGTATCTTCATTCACAATAGAGGCAGGGTGGAGTTGTGAGGTTTGACCGACAGTTTAAGGAGGTTAATGAGGTTTAGTCACATGCTATTTTTAATACCTTTCATTGGTTAAATATTTGCAAAAACCCACAGGCAGACGTAAAGGGCCAACAGTAATGATTTATGAATAAATACAAAGAAAAAGAAAAGAAAAGAAAAAAACATGGAGATACGTACGTTTTTGCCCAACAGCAACAATATATTATGATGGTAACACTTTACAAAAAGGTTCAATTGGTTAAAATTGGTTAACAATATATCATTTACCAAAAAAGATACCAATATTTTGTTCAGGCTATTAACTCATATAAATTAATATCAATGTATTTTATGAGCAAGTATAAATAAATAATGAAAAACAGTATAATTGATTAATAAATGCAATCAAATTATGAACGTTGTCCATTTTTAGTTAAATAAAATTAATAAAAATGCATTAAATAATGTTATCACACGGCTCTGTGGAATACTTGATTCTGATTGGTCAATCGCGCATTCCAGCGGTATGTTATTCCCAGATAACAACCGCCAAAATGAATAACACACCGCTCATCCGGGTACTACGAGTTATCTTGACCGGTACTACTGTGCTTAACGCTGTCGTTGACTTTCTGGCGCCATCTTGCGGCTTGAACACTTAACTGCTATGGGTTACAATGGCAGACTTCAAAGTTTTACTTTATAAAGTTTTAAATATGGATATGTTTCTTACACAAACAAATCGATTCGAATCAGAAGGCCTCTATTAACCCATCGGAGCCGTGTGGAGCACATTATTTGACGGACAGCTGCATTTTTTATGGACTTCAAAAACAGCAACAACTACTGCTTGGATTAGACAGGACTTTTTATAACTCCGCTTGTATTCGTCTGGAAGAAGAATATCATATACACCTAGGATTACTTGAGGGTGAGTAAATCATGGGCTAATTTTAATTTTTGGGTGAACTAACACTTTCAGCATTCATTTAAACATATATGGTAAAAACAAAACTTCTGAAGCTTTGTGTAAGAGCTAATACAATATTTAAACTCAATTTAAACAATAATATTTCCTGTCTAATTTACTTGAGACAAGTAGCCGTGAAATAAGCGGGATAATGTACATCCAGCCGGTTGTTATCGCAGAATAAACCCCGACAGAGTGATCAGGACCCCGACGCAAATAAATTGAACCTTACAGTATAATGTATTTTATTTCTGTGATGCTGAATTTTCAGCAGTGTTCAAGAAACGGTGTTCAAGAAACATTTATATATTCATATATAAAAATGGTTGTGCTGTGATGAACAGAAAGTTTATTTGAAATAGAAACAATATTTGTAACATTAGAAATGTCTTTACTGTGACATGATCAATTTCATGCATCCTGGCTGAATAAAAGGTAATTAAGTTAATTGTATGCATGAATTCATTAAGCAGGCAGATGGAAAAATCTGCTTACCATCCGACAGGAAATATTCCACCTCTCCATTGATGCCCTCATCACCATCTCTGGCTTGAAGCTTGTAGACTAGTGAGTTTGGTGGGGCACTAGCAGAGACCACACTCAGGTAGGGGAAAGGGACCATTGTCCATTCTGGGGCATTGTCATTGACATCCATCACCGTCAAATCCACTCTCACTGTATACCAGTCTGAACCTGTAAATCAGATATTCCATTAAATCATTTTTTCATTCATTCAAATAAATCTGTTTTGAGAAATGTCTGTAATCATGAACACAACAAATAAAATAAAAACCAGAGAAGGCAACGTTCAAATAAACAAGCTATTTTGAAAGAGCTGGAGAGGTTCATTTTAATTGGGCATTTTGTTTGGTATTTTCAGTTTGTGACACAGGACAAAAAAAAAAAAAAAACATGCATTGGCATTGGCCCCACATGACTGTGTCATGATATGGGTTTCTTCACAGCACGTCCTCAGAGCAGTTTCATAAACTCAGTTTTGATGTTTTGATGTTTATTTTCCACAAAAAAGTGAGCAAAAAAACATCACAGATGCAGAGAAGCATTTACATGCAAGTTGGAGAGAATGGCAGATACTAATGAGTGGAGTGTTTTCCTCATGGCGGCGCTTGCTACGTTTAGCTGCTGCATCGCCTCATTAAACATTCCTTTCTTATCACAATCATCGCCTTGCAAAGCAACAGAACTGAAAACAGTTTCAGCACACATTTATGGACGACCCGGTATCATCATGGAAATGCATGAACGAGAAAGCTAAAGGACAAAAAGAGAGAAAAACGTGTCAGCCATAAAACAGAAACAACCCCGCCGGTGTCTTCTCTCCTTTGTGTAACTTTTCAGACTTGTTAAATCGCCCCTTCAAACGCATCTCCCCATTTCCATTTATTTTGTTTCTTCCTCTTTTTCACAAAATTCCTCCCTTGCTCTCACTTTTACCCTGGGAGAGGTATAAATAGTGGTCTGTCTGTTAGAAGATGTGTGGAGTGACAGAGTCACGGGCTCTTTGATTCCCCAGGTGATTGGCCCTTTCATTGCCTGTGACAGCACACCTGCTGCCTTACACTTTGCTGGGGAGACAGTGAAGAAGAGCAAGAGAAAGAGAGCAAGAGAGAGAGAGAGAGAGAGAGAAAGAGAGAGAGAGAGAGAGAGAGAGAGAGAGAGAGAGAGAGAGAGAGAGAGAGAGAGAGAGAGAGAGAGAGAGAGAGCGAGAGAGAGAGAGAGAGCGAGAGAGAGAGAGAGAGAGAGAGAGAGAGAGAGACTGAGCAACAGTGGGAGTTAGTGAGGAGGCTTAGAAAAGATTAGCTTAAGCTCCAGGTTTGGATCAATATAAAATGATTATTAATAATAGATTAATAGATAGAGAAGGTGGGCAAGTGAGAGCCATATTAAGATCGATATATACATATATATATATATATATATATATATATATATAGAGAGAGAGAGAGAGAGAGAGAGAGAGAGAGAGAGAGAGAGACCAAGACCAAGACCAAGACCAAGACTGAAACGAGACAGAAAGAAAAAGTAAATCCCTCAGGTGCATCAGGAGTTTCTCTCAGCTAATCCAAGCTCACAGCACACACTATAGGTCACTCTATTTTGTGTATACAGAACAAGTTGCTAATAACAAAACATGGTTGACTCAACCACATCCAGAGCATGTTTTCAAACTTATGCACAGGTATACTGGTACACTGGTACCACAAAAAGAGGAAAACATTTGACAATTTAGCTTGTCAAATGGCCACAATAACCACAATCATATAGCACCACAAAAACTAACAAAAAGATATTACCTTATATAGGGGCCTTTTATACCTTAAATAACCCTTAAATTTAGTTCTTTAGGTTGATTAAGAGTTGCCAAATTATTTTGACTTGACTAAAATAAACAAATACATTAAGATATTACTTAATCAAGTGTGTTTATGGATAACCTTTTTTCCCCACTGTTTAAAGGGATAGTTCACCCAGAAATGACCCCTTGATTTGCTCACCCTCAAGCCATCCTAAGTGTATATGACTTTCTTCTTTCAGACTAACACAATCAGCGTTATATTAAAAAATGTCCTGGCTCTTCCAAGCTTTATATGAAAAAAAGGTAACTAATGCAATATATGATGGCGGATGTAGCATAAGTGTTTGAACTGCAACAGGCGTTACACTTTCTTTGTAAGTTGAATACGGAAAGGCGGTCCGCAGGAAGCTAGATATTTTGCTTATAAAGTTTTAAATATGGATATTTTTTTCTTACAAAAACCCATCAATTCACTTCAAGAGGCCTTTATTAACCTCCAGGAGCCGTATGGAATACTTTTATAATGGATGGATGCACTTTTCTGGCCATCAAATTCAATGCCTTTCAATGTAATTCAATTGAATAAAGCTTGGATTAGCATTTTTTATATATAACTTCTATATTTGTCTGAAAGAAGAACATCATATACACCTATAGGATGGTCTTGCTCTTCTTCACTTCACCCTATAGGGTGGCTTGAGGGTGAGTAAATCATGGGCTAATTTTCATTTTTGGGTGAACTAAACCTTTAATAACGTTTAATAAAATAAATAAATAAAACTTTTCTGGCTACTTGTGATACTTCACATTTTTTAAATCAATATATGTAAATGTAGCATGTAAACAATGTCTATTTCACAATATTATAGTGACACATATAACGTGGGTGGGTGGAGCAGGACTTGACACAAAACAAAACATAAGAATATTCAAATGAATAAATCATTTGGCATCATGTGATAGCTAACATTAAACAACACAACAACAAAAAAATAAAAAACAAAAATAAGCAGCTAACAAAAACAGAACAATTGCATTATACATAACACTTATTACATTATATATAAGACTGGATGAGCCACATTTGAAGCAGAAACAGCGCTATTATTCACAATTCCTCATCAATGACACATCCTTTCTTGAATTCTATATCAATGCAGCAGGTTTTGACGCTGACCATGAACAATCTATTGCATGATCAAAACAAAATTACTTCCATTATAACCATGAAAGCGGTCAAAACTCGACCTCTCTCAATACTGGACCTCTCTCTGAAATGTACGTTCCTTGTCAGAATGTCTAGGGGTGCATCTCAATCAATGATAATATAGTTTTTTGCTTCTGGTCAGATTTGTTTATTAAACGGCACAGCAAATCTCCTTTAGGCTACATGTTGACACATTTCTAACATTATATGGTATAACTTGTACTTCCCAAACAAGAGAAAACTGGTTTACATTCCTCACTGAATTTATAGCAACTTGTTTTTAAAGCATATACTCAGACACAAAGCGCATGAACTCTAAACCCATCAGAGACACAGTACACTCTCTTTAGTTAAAAAAGCTGAACTGTTTTGCTCACCCTGAATGCTCCCATAATAACAGTGAGAGCATCAGGGTACCTGTATGAGGAGCTGCTCAACATGACCTGCCAGTCAGAAGCAGTCCCAGTGTGAGAGATGGATAGGCACAGGGCTAGAGGGAGAAAGAGGAGGCTGGTGATGGTGAAGGCCTCTCTGGAGCTCTGATAGATGGATAAATGCCCAGTCAGAGCCAAAGGGCCATCAGCGATATGCAAAAAAAAGATAAACATCACAGCTTCGTTCAGAATACATTTCCTAAACTTCCTTCTTGCTCATTCAGGGCCTGAATTTAGTTTCTTTTGGGGGGATTTTTTTTTATAAAGACATTACCATTATCTTGCTCACTAAATGTATTTGTTTTTACAATGGGGTAATTTTGTTACAATAGCTTGCACAAGAGAGCTCGATTTCAATCTTTGAATTTAATTTATATATAAAAAAAGACAATACAAAGTAAAGAGTCAATAATAAAACAAGAACAAATTAGATTACAAGCAGTAGAACAAATAAATACAATAGAATAAAGATACAATTAAATAAACTGCAGGACATTTTTTCAGGTAACAGTATCTAAGACATATCCTACCACAAAAAAAGGAATAATAAAATATAAAATATCTCTTTGCATAGTCTTAACTGCATACATTAAATAGAATATCCCTCATTAAAGCCAAGTTATTCAGCCAAGAGCATGATTTTCTCATTGTCTTTTGTTTTTTGATCAACAGTAATGACAGACAGCATCAGGTTTATTAAGCTGAGGTCAATTTAAGAGCTGCACGGATCCATTATACTGTTACACATGTGTTTCCTTTCTCAACTGTTTACATTCCCTTGACATAACCGACTGGATTTACGAGAACATTTGTCAAAATGGGCATTTTGGCATAATTGTGTATTCGACCACTTAAGCGCAATAAGCAGCAAAAAGGAAATCGATCTGACACTCGTGAGCTGTTTGAGAGGCGGCTTTATGCGTACAAGCTCTGGCTGAGAGCACCCAGAGCACAGTCTAACGGGGGTAAAACATGCGTTTGACTTTATTCATCCTTGACGTGATCGCCAACAATAAGGCAAAGTAGATTTTTTAAAATCTAATTTAATTATTATTTTTATTTTTTTATGTTGTAAATTTAGCAAATGAGAATCAATAAAATGATTGAATATACTTTGAAACAAAGGTCTTTTCAGTTTTCCAGTTTTGTTCATGGTAATTAAAGCAACAGTAAAATGGACGCATTTTAAACTTTGTCACAAAGTGAAACTAAAAAGTTTTCATATCGGACTTTGAGCTCAAAAATAATTCTATTAGAATATAAATATTCTTTTCACTTATTAGTTACAGATCACCCGAGTTGTTCAAGATTGTTTGAAAATGTTGAGTTTAATGACATTGTATGAGATTTTGCTTGTAATATTGAGCATACGCAACGATCGAGCAATATGCGTGTCATTGTTTACATACAGCTAACCCATGTATGCTAATTTATATATTATTTAATAACTGAATGTTTGTGTCATTTACTGATATACTTATATACTAACTGTTTTCTTTGTTTTTCTTCTGTTTATTATAGACCGCACTGTGAGATAACATATATAAACTTCTGTTGATGAAACAAGGTAAACTGGGATTCCCTCTCATGTTTCTCTTACCGGAAACACACACATCCATCTTTGTTGCACTATACCGGAACCCACTGAGTGTCCCATACGCTCGTATATAAGTAATACTAGAGATAAAAATGAAACCATCATATATAAAAAGACGTTAATCATATCATATAATAAAATATCATATTTATTGTTACTACATCCTATTAAATGACTATGAGATCTCATTCAATGCTTTCAGAATCTTTACTTTAAAAAAAAATGAAAATTTTAATCATAGTAAATTTATTGGAAAAAAATTTAAAAAATAATAATATGTGAAGCATTTTCTGTAAATATATATATATGTGTGTATGTATACAGAAAATGCTAACACTTTACAATAAGGTTGTATTAGTTAGTACGAACTAACCATGAACAACACCTCTGTTCAGCATTAGTTAATTAGTGGTAACACTTTATTTTAGGGTTCAGTTATGAACTATAGTTATGAACTATAAACTAGTTGCTTATTAGCATGCATATTATAACTAGTTGCTTATTAGCATGCATATATCTATCAGATCCTTAGTTGCGCCAGTCTCGTGCACACATTGAGTTCTCTTTCGCTCTTGAACAAACAATAACAACACAGAGAATGTTGCCAAAAATGTTTTGTTGAGTATGGTCGTAGGAGTCTTAAAATAGTTAAATAATGCTTTAAACGAACGTGAGAAAATGAGATGCGCGTGACAGCGCGTCAGATTTGCGTCATGTTCGGCAGCCGCCAGTTTTAAAGTGACAGCAGCATGAACAGAGAAGTAACGAGAACAGAGAAAAGATGATTCATCTATATTCAATGTATTATTTATGCAGTTAAGAAAGCTGATAACTGTTACATTTCTGTATATGTCTAACAGGGAAGGCCAAAGGTAAATATAAAAATATATATATATTTTTTATTATTATGACTCATACTTCCATATTTTTTTATTAATTTTTTTCAGAAAAAGGTTTGATATAATAAACCATATGTTAATTCAGGCACCAAAATTCAGGCCCTGTCACTATAGGTTCCAGATTCACAGACAGTGAAAGATATGCATTAGAGATTAAAAATTATTATTTCACCTGGATTATGGGAAACAGTTGGGAATGATAAACATTTAAAAACACCACTTATGAGGTTTTATGAGAGAGAGAGAGAGAGAGAGAGAGAGAGAGAGAGAGAGAGAGAGAGAGAGAGAGAGTTTAACCAACAAGACTGAAAAGAGAAGCAAGTAGGCTAATAAGCGGAAAAGCTGAAGAGCAACAATGTGGGATAAATACAATATACAGCACCATTGGAACAGCCCTGAGGTTGTTATGGAAACGGAATTAAAACCGGACAACAGGAAAGAGAAAACACAAGCTGCCAAATGACTACATAAATCAATGCCATTAAAAGACAAGAATAGTGGTAAAATAATAGCTGTGGATCAAAGCCGCAGCAAAAGAAACTGAATCAGAATTTAGAAACTGGGAAAAAGGGCAACAAAAGCATTTAGTTACAATGTTTTCCCACCTGTTTTATGTTACCGAAACACAAGCTCAAAAAACTGCTAGTTCATACAGAAAGAACAACAACACAGACATACCATGGACCAGCACTTTGGACTCCGGTCCGGATTCCGGACCCAGAGGGAATTTAATTCGGACCTGCCTCCATTTTGTATTTCAAGAGCACTAATTGTGTAAGGGATTAAAAGTGTGGAACTTGTAAATGGAAGTGTAAGTGTTAAACTTGTAAATCATTTGTTTAGTTTTTGTATATCTTTTTTTGTAGTTTTTGTATATTTTGTATATGCGAGACATTTAAAGTTTTCCTGCGTGACATTGTGTGTATGACGTAATCGGGCGGGCGGCACTTCACCTCATTGAGCGTTTTGATGGGTGACGAGGATGTCAGTTTCCAGGAAAAGAAAAGTTGACCAAGAAAAAATTTGACCAACTTTTGGAAATTATTCAATGCTACTATGAAACAAAACTTAGACATTTTGAACAGCAAAAATCCTAAAAATGTTATTATTTAAATATCCAATTTTGCACTTGTTTTTAATGCATTTTGAATGCAAAAGGAACTTTTTTTTTTTTTTTTTTATGAATGAATAAATAAATTGAGTTGACTTAGATGTTATGCATGTTTATAAAAAAAAACAACGAAAAAAAAAATATTAATAATTATTTGTTCTGGACCTTTGACACACCTTTGAATGTTTGAAAACCACTGCCATAAATCATCTTTTATTACCCTAAATAATCCATTACGACTACTTACAAAACAAATATGGGTGATTTTTTGTGCCTAGGACAGTTATACAAAGTGCATTAAAAATATTGCAATATAAAGTCGCGTTAATTTAGACAAATTCCCAGAATGTTAATAGGGATTACAAGTGAAGAAAACAGTTTCAGAAAAACATGAGAAAATACTCCAGGAGAGAGCTGAGTGAGGAAATTGTAGCCTGGCCCAGTCCAACAATTAATGAGATATTGTTCATTACATTGGTGCATTGGTGACCACAAGCAATGTCTGTTTTCCATGGTGGAAAATGGTGGAAGAGATACAAATCTTTTGACTAAAATAACTCTTTCAACAGAACTTTTTGATATCAGTCACATTAAAATGCAAGTGTTGAAATATTTTACTGATAATGTAAAATAGCTCAGGGTGGAAAATGAACAACCCAGCCTGTCACATTAAAAACATATTGTGTTGAAAGTGTTGAAATAAAAACACACGAAAAGTTAGTTTTTTTTTTTGATAACGTAGAATTATCAAATGTCAATCAAATATTAGTGCAACCTCTGGATGAAAATGGATGGATTGGAATTGTGTGGGTTTTGCAGATAAAAATAATTAATTAAAAAGGTCAAGGTAGTGTTACAATACATAGAAAAAAAAGCTGCAGGTTAAAAGCTGCATTTTTTTTTTTACTTTATAAAAGCATTTATACATTTTTGATTTAATGATTTTTTTTTAAGTTTTTGTATTAAATAAATAATTAAATAAATAATAATTAAAAAATTATATATGTACAGTATATATACAGTATATGCACTCACCGTAAGGATTATTAGGAACACCTGTTCAATTTCTCATTAATGCAATTATCTAATCAACCAATCACATGGCAGTTGCTTCAATGCATTTAGGGGTGTGGTCCTGGTCAAGACAATCTCCTGAACTCCAAACTGAATGTCAGAATGGGAAAGAAGGTGATTTAACCAATTTTGAGCGTGGCACGGTTGTTGGTGCCAGACGGGCCGGTCTGAGTATTTCACAATCTGCTCAGTTACTGGGATTTTCACGCACAACCATTTCTAGGGTTTACAAAGAATAGTGTGAAAATGGAAAAACATCCAGTATGCGGCAGTCCTGTGGGCGAAAATGCCTTGTTGATGCTAGAGGTCAGAGGAGAATGGGCCGACTGATTCAAGCGGATAGAAAAGCAACTTTGACTGAAATAACCACTCGTTACAACCGAGGTATGCAGCAAAGCATTTGTGAAGCCACAAAACGCACAACCTTGAGGCAGATGGGCTACAACAGCAGAAGACCCCACCTGGTACCACTCATCTCCACTACAAATAGGAAAAAGAGGCTACAATTTGCAGGAGCTCACCAAAATTGGACAGTTGAAGACTGGAAAAATGTTGCCTGGTCTGATGAGTCTCGATTTCTGTTGAGACATTCAGATGGTAGAGTCTGAATTTGGCATAACCAGAATGAGAACATGGATCCATCATGCCTTGTTACCACTGTGCAGGCTGGTGGTGGTGGTGTAATGGTGTGGGGATGTTTTCTTGGCACACTTTAGGCCCCTTAGTGCCAATTGGGCATCATTTAAATGCCACGGCCTACCTGAGCATTGTTTCTGACCATGTCCTTCCCTTTATGACCACCATATACCCATCCTCTGATGGCTACTTCCAGCAGGATAATGCACCATGTCACAAAGCTTGAATCATTTCAAATTGGTTTCTTGAACATGACAATGAGTTCACTGTACTAAAATGGCCCTCACAGTCACCAGATCTCAACCCAATAGAGCATCTTTGGGATGTGGTGGAACGGGAGCTTCGATGCCCTGGATGTGCATCCCACAAATCTCCATCAACTGCAAGATGCTATCCTATCAATATGGGCCAACATTTCTAAAGAATGCTTTCAGCACCTTGTTGAATCAATGCCACGTAGGATTAAGGCAGTTCTGAAGGCGAAAGGGGGTCAAACACAGTATATGGTATAGTTCCTAATAATCCTTTAGGTGATGTGTGTATACAGGTCCTTCTCAAAAAATTAGCATATTGTGATAAAAGTTCATTATTTTCCATAATGTAATGATAAAAATTTAACTTTCATATATTTTAGATTCATTGCACACCAACTGATGATTTTGGCATACAGCTCATGAAAACCCAAAATTCTCAAAAATTTGCAATCATGAAACGAGCTACTAACCTAATCATCTGAATCAACTAATTAACTCTAAACACCTGCAAAAGATTCCTGAGGCTTATAAAAACTCCCAGCCTGGTTCATTACTCAAAACCGCAATCATGGGTAAGACTGCCGACCTAACTGCTGTCCAGAAGGCCATCATTGACACCCTCAAGCGAGAGGGTAAGACACAGAAAGACATTTCTGAACTAATAGGCTGTTCCCAGAGTGCTGTTTTAAGGCACCTCAGTGGGAAGTCTGTGGGAAGAAAAAAGTGTGGCAAAAAACGCTGCACAACGAGAACAGTTGACCGGACCCTGAGGAAGATTGTAGAGAAGGACCGATTCCAGACCTTGGGGGATCTGCGGAAGCAGTGGACTGAGTCTGGAGTAGAAACATCCAGAGCCACCGTGCACAGGCGTGTGCAGGAAATGGGCTACAGGTGCCGCATTCCCAGGGTCAAGCCACTTTTGAACCAGAAACAGCGGCAGAAGAGCCTGACCTGGGCTACAGAGAAGCAGCACTGGACTGTCGCTCAAATTTTGCATGTCATTCGGAAATCAAGATGCCAGAGTCTGGAGGAAGACTGCGGAAGGAAATGCCAAAATGCCTGAAGTCCAGTGTCAAGTACCCACAGTCAGTGATGGTTTGGGGTGCCATGTCAGCTGCTGGTGTTGGTCCACTCTGTTTTATCAAGGGCAGGGTCAATGCAGCTAGCTATCAGGAGATTTTGGAGCACTTCATGCTTCCATCTTCTCAAAAGCTTTATGGAGATGAAGATTTCGTTTTTCAGCACGACCTGGCACCTGCTCACAGTGCCAAAACCACTGGTAAATGGTTCACTGACCATGGTATTACTGTGCTCAATTGGCCTGCCAACTCTCCTGACCTGAAACCCATAGAGAATCTGTGGGATATATGTGAAGAGAAAGTTGAGGGACGCAAGACCCAACACTCTGGATGAGCTTAAGGCCGCTATCAAAGCATCCTGGGCCTCCATAACACCTCAGCAGTGCCACAGGCTGATTGCTTCCATGCCACGCCGCATTGAAGCAGTCATTTCTGCAAAAGGATTCCCGACCAAGTATTGAGTGCATAACTGAACATAATTATTTGAAGGTTGACTTTTTTTGTATTAAAAACACTTTTCTTTTTTTGGTCGGATTTTTGAGATAGGAATTTTGGGTTTTCATGAGCTGTATGCCAAAATCATCAGTATTAAAACAATAAAAGACCTGAAATATTTCAGTTGGTGAAATGAATCTAAAATATATGAAAGTTACATTTTTATAATTACATTATGGAAAATTATGAACTTTTATCACAATATGCTATTTTTTTGAGAAGGACCTTTATATGTGCATTGGGGTGTTGATGGACTTGATCTACTCCATCTGTGTTTTGATCTGTAGTCTTTGACAAGTTTTTGCTCAAAATGTTGCTTTTTTAATGAAACACCCACATTCAAGTGTTGATAAAAAAATCCCAAGTGTTGATAGTTAGAACAGTTTATTTTGTCAGAGGGTCTGTTCTTTCTTTTGATATATTCCATGTTCAGAAGTTCAGACAACAAAATATTCTTGGGGCCATGGAAATTGTGTAAAAAATGATCAAAAATGCTGGCGGTGGCTGGCAACTTTCAAAAAATAAACACTGGCACGGAAAATTTTGTCTTATATACTTAAGACCTTTATTTAGGGCCCGAGCGCCGATGGTGTGAGGACCCTATTGGATTTGCTCCGTTTATTATTATTATTATTATTATTATTTTTATTATTATTATTATTAGTCTCCCGAATGAATCGCTTTTTGGGGGAACTAAACATGCTCGAAAACTCATGAAACTTTGCACACGCGTCAGAAGTGGTGAACATTTACGTCTTTAATGGGATTCAGAATTAGGCGTGGCAAAATGGCTAAACAGCGCCACCTAACGTAGTGCCCCTCCTGCTACGTTTCACGTAAAGCTATGAAATTTGGTAGACACATGTAACAGCCTAATACCTACAAAAAAGTCTCCTGGGTCTGAAATCTGAAAACCAACAGGAAGTGAGATATTTAAAATTTTCTTTGAAAAATGTATGCACATTTTGCCGTTACCAGACGTTGTACATTAATCAACTCCGCCTAGAGATTTAATCAGATCAACATCATATTTGGTCAGTCTAATCTAAAGGCCTTTGCAACGTTAAATTGCGAAGATCTTGAGTTTTCACTGAAGGACGTGACCGTGGCGGCCTCAGAAATGTAATTGTTTCGCCATGACACAGGAAGCTGTTGTAACTCGGACATACAATGTCCGATCTGCCCCAAACTTCACGTTTTATTAGAGTCCTTTCCTGAAAGCATCAACATGCCAATATTCAGTGACAGTCATAGCGCCACCTGTGGGCAACAGGAAATGGCATGTTTTACACTGTGATTAACTCCTCATTGAGATTTAACCAGAACAACATCCTATTTGGTCAGTCTAATCTAAAGGCCTTGGTGATGTTATATTGTGAAGATCTCCAGAAGGGCATGTCCGTGGCGGCCTCAAAAAGTCTGATGTTTCGCCATGAAACAGAAAGCAGTTATGATTAAGGCATACAATGTCCGATCTGCCCTAAACTTCAAATGTTTGATTAGAGTATGTGATTTACGCCATTAAACAGGAAGTTGTTGTAACTCAGGTATACAATGTCTGATCTGCATCAAACTTCACACGTTTGATAATAGTCCTGACCTGAAGACATCTACGTGGCAATATTCAGTTATAGTCAAAAAAGCCACCTGCTGGCAGAATGAAGTGTGGCACATTGAAGTGAGTTTGCCATATTTCTCCTATATTGAACCGCTTAAATGCATGTCGCCCACTATTCACTGTTTTCCTGAGGCCACCGGGTGGTGGTGCATGTGCGAGGGCCCTTTCATCGATGCTAGCAGCTTACATTTTTTATATAATATGTGATTCAAGGAAAGTATTTTGCATGTTTTACTCAATGGTTACACCACTTGAACTTTCAAAATGTATCAGACCAACATGAAAACCAAGAATACATTTCAAGACCTTTGCATTTGCATTTTGAACTGGATTTTATCTTATTTTATCCTCATCACAAATGCGGATGTTCTTTTTGTCATTGACACAGACATGGAAATGAAATATTAATTTAGTATGCTGCAATTATGACATTGTGGAAAGACTGCAGACTGAGGCAAGAGACATGAAACTGGCACAATGTGGAAATAATGGTAGGCAGGCACAATGGTCAAATGTACAGTTTAGTACAAAATAAATGCTGAAATCTCACCAATCATATCAAGTATTCCAGAGGGCCGAGTAATAAAAGATGTAAAACTCTGCAAGAGCATTTTTTCCTGTACATTGTAATTATCTGGGTCATATATACCCAATAAACCAGTTTAATTTTGATCCCTGATACCTACTGACAATGAAGTGTGTTGATCCCTTTTAACCCAACTAGTTCAAGCCTAATCAGCCCTCATTCTCTGATTCTTTGTCATACTCTCATTCCTGCTGACAGAGTGAGGGAGAGATGCAATTTGCAGCCGTCTGCATGGAGAGCATATTTTTTTTCTTTTTTCATTCTGAACTCAGTACGTTAGCTAACTAACAGGAGTCCTGCGTCTCTAGGGCCGGACAAAAGAGATGTTTCACAGCAAGAACTGAGAAAACTGGAAGGGGAGAGAAAAATGGGGAGAGACAGGAAGAGAGCGAGTTTGAACAGTAAAGAGAAAGAATACAGAAATAACAAGAGAATGAGAGAGAGAGAGAGAGAGAGAGAGAGAGAGAGAGAGAGAGAGAGAGAGAGAGAGTGCTAATTAAATACTCTCTCGGAGGATTACAAAGGGCCATTTGGATCCCCCTGTGGAATTGTCACTTTCATAATCTTATTATAAAGGGTTAGGTACTCTGATTTTTCTTTTCACATCAAACTTTCAATTAAAGAAAAGACTGAAAAATTGTACAAAAAAGGAAAAGCCGCTGACACCAAATTGCATATGCAAATTGCAAATGACAAATGCAAGTGCCATAATGTGATGAATAAAAAGTGAACCCACACACATTTACAGACACTGATGGCAAAATTCCATTCATGTCCCATTAACAGGTTTTTTGAGGAGGCACTTTTAAACAGGACTATTTCAATTAATGCGTGTTGTGACAACCCTGAATCTTAACATCTACAGCATCAAAAAGTCACTTATCTCATGCCAATTGAGTACATAAACTGACAGATATTGTTGTTAGGGCTTAGCAGGTGATATGTTAAAATTTTTAATATTAAAATATTTTTTTCCATATAATTTGATATCAATATTTAATTAAGGTACACATTAAAGGTGCAGTTGGTAACTTTTGTAAAAATTATTTTTTTTACATATTTGTTAAACCTGTCATTATGTCCTGACAGTAGAATATGAGACAGATAATCTGTGAAAAAATCAAGCTCCTCTGGCTCCTACCAGTGGTCCTATTGCCATTTGCAGAAATACACCGCTCCCGGTAAGAAAAAACCAATCAGAGCCAGGAGGAGTGTCTTAGCAGTGTCAATCAAGCTTGTGCACGCTGATCACAGCCCTCTCATGCACAGCGCGAGCGCGTACAGGAGTTCAAACTCAAGATCACCGGTGTGCCGTAGCTTTGCTTATGACGGACAAACAATGAAGTCGACTTTTATTTTGATGATTTGGCATGAAGGCCTTTGAGTTTTAGCACGTATTTTGACCAAAGCTTTAATACAATGCAACAGAAAAATGATTGTGAAGTGATCTCTAAGACCAGGTCTGGAGAAGAAGTTTGCAGACTGTGCTCATAGTGACAAGGCAGACTCCTGAAAACACGATGAGATTCACGCAAGCTTGACTGGGTAGACCAAAAACTATGCCACTCATTCAGAGACTCCCACTCCTTTTAGCGATACACATCTTATTGTCTAGATATTAGCTACTACTGATATTGTGGATACTTTTTCCCCCAATAAATATCAATATATCGCCTAGCCCAAATCCTAACACTTGCCTCCAAAACTTAGTGCTCATGTTATCTCAATTCTTCGACAACAGCCACCAATATATATTCCAAGATGCTCCCTGAATGGGGCAGCTGCAACTGAGATTTCCTAGTGTGCTCTGGGTATTAAACCGCAAAGAAGATGCTCAGCACCCTGTCTGCTCCTAAGAGCATTACGGCGGGGTTTGACACTGAGCTGGTTTAATGTGGGCTTTACCTTTACTGCAGGCCTCGCTGTCTAATCACCCCTGCCTCTCACACATTTACAGTTGAGCCCAAATCCC